>JAJLRJ010000005.1:18372035-18589535 GCA_024195265.1 Dendrophyllia cribrosa
GAATAAAAAAGGCAAAGCTTCTAAGCCATTTCTAAAATCAAATATCAACAGTAAAATAATTTATTTCTCAAGTACCCAGGATTTGGTATCGCTTTTTAACGCGCAATGCAAAATAAACAAACAGTGGACAAGGAGAGCTGCCGACTGAAATCGACATCTGAAATCGACATCTTCTTATCTGTACATCTGAGGTACATTCGCGGTACACTATTATTTTTTTCTTGGCAATAATCATATGACACACTTTTACTTCTTAAATATGTTTAATATGGAATTTTTTTATAGTCCAAGGCTTGTGATAACCTAATTTCAGCAATTGTTTATAGGCGAAACTTAAGGCAACTTAAGCCGCAGCCGCTCAGTTTAGCTTATAAATTCCCAATTTTGGAGGAATATTTCATGAATTTAAGGCTATTCGTGCCTTATCCCGAGCAAAGAGTACGTTTTGAGAATATTTGCTTCAAGGTAATATTATTTTATGTGGGAAACTGAAAAATTTATGTGGGAAACTTAGGAACTATAATCGGTACGAAATTGTGTCACGCAAGCTTTCGCGGCTGAATATTAGCTACGTTGATCGAACTCCTCTAGTTTCAAAGGGTGAGTGCCCAAAGTTTTTTTTCCTGTTCCCGGTACACTAGCCCTAGTACTAAACATGGATATTGATCTGGGCTCCAGATCACGTTATACTTTAGAGAAACACTCCTTCAACCAGCAGCATGCCTGCTAAAATTTTGCGAAGGCTCTTTGTGGGGCATTTTCAAAAAATCATAATTAATTTTTCTTGAGCCCGATTTTAAATATTTTACTGTTAATCGAAAGAAGAAACACAAAATAAAATTATCTTTAAGTTTTATTGTATTTGAGTAAAAGCGTAAGTTTTCAGCGCCTTCAGCGCAACGCCTAAATTTGACTCGAAACAGAATGGTTTTTACGGTTTTGGACCATCCTCGGTAATCGTCGCCAGAAATATTGAAAAATAGCACTTAACGCCAAATTATTGCTATTTTTGTTTATCATATGGACAAACTATCTCACACAGAAAATTTGAAGAAATTCTGTTTTCGGCCAAAAATGGAGTGGTTGGTTCTTACACAGACAGCCTCTTAAATGATTGAACATTGCTCACTTTACAAAAAGGGAGATGTTGTGTTATGCACACAGGACTGGGACGAGGCAGCCAGATGGAGTAGACGTGCTTTCGAACGCTCCGGAAAAATTTAAAGTACAAACGAATTTCGTCAATGAAGATAAGATAAATCCACTAAAAATACGTTTTCCAAGATTAACATATATAAGCATGCCAACCAAACCAAGCGAAAAGCGGCTACGAGTGCCCAGCGATGAAGAAGCTTCACATTCACAAGTAGGTGACGCGGACGCCATCTTACAAGACATTTTGCACAAACTGCAGAAGCTTGACTTGTTAGAGCAAATTAACGAGCGGCTTATGAAAATAGAGTCCGAAACAAGTACCTTTAAAGAAAAGATCGACAACCTAGAAAAAGGCCTGAATTTTATCACGGGTGAGGTAAATGAAACGAAGGAAGTCATTGAACAGAAAGCTGACAAAGTCAAGTTCGAAGCTCTAGAAAACGAGCTCGAAGAACTGCGTAACAGGTCTCGGAGGAATAATCTGGTTTTCTACAACGTTCCGGAAAAGACCGAAGGGCAAGACTGTGCTGGTTTTATCCAGGATTTCATATTAACACACATGGGTTTAGAAGCGCTCTGCGGACATGTGGAAATTGAACAAGCACACCGAACCCCGACAAAGTCATCGCGCGATTCTTCCAGTAAACAACGACCAAGGCCAATACATGTGGCATTTTTGCGATATGTTGACAAGATGAAAGTGCTATCCAATGCTGCTGCGAGATTAAAGAACAACCCTTTAGGAGGCAACTTGATCGGAATAAGCGAAGATTTTGCGAAGAAGACGCAGGAACAGAGGAAAGCGTTAGTTCCTTTTAAGAAGCACTTGCAAAAGAAGCTTAGCAGCGAGTGTAAAGTGTTTATCGCCTACCCCGCTTCCTTGAAATTCGTAGATGAAAATGGCAATCTTAAAATAGTTCGAAAGGAAGACTTTAGGAATCTTAAAGACGAAATGGAGAACGAAAAGAATGAGCGTTGACGGAGCATCAAGTTAAAGCTCAACTACCCATTTGCGAAGTTATTTGAACTCCGTATGGCAGAGCCTTTAATTAGATTAATCCTCGCAAGAGGTAACTGTTTTGTAATTCTTGTGTGTATTTCTGGTATCTGTTACATCTTGGAGAAGAGAAGCTCAGAGGCATTTGTGGTTACCAAGGTAAATAATTATAACAAACGTATCTATGGGTAAGCTTAGTTTTATAACGTTAAATGTTAGAGGTTTAAATGGCTCAAGGAAACGAAGAGCTATCTTCAGACAACTTCATAACAAAAAAGCTTCTGTTATTTTTTTGCAAGAGACGTATAGTTCCATCAGTGAAGAAAAGAATTGGAGCACAGAATGGGGTAGTAAAATTTATTTTTGCCACGGCAGTAAACACAGTAAAGGTGTTGCAATTTTATTTAACCCCAAATTAAAAGTGTCGGTTGAAAATAGGTTCAAAAGCGATAACGGTAGAATCCTCATCCTCCAAGTCGAGATTGAGGATTTTAAGTTCCTTTGCGTCAATATCTATGCACCAAATGATGTCCATGAACAGGTTAACTTCTATAAAGAACTATGAGTAATACTTGAGCAGTTTCCCGGCGAAAATATCGTAGTTGGAGGCGATTTTAATTGTCCAATCTCTCCGAATGACAAGGAAGGAGGACGTGATATATCATCAAAACAGAGCGTAATAACTGAGATTCAACACTTGATTTCTTCCTTAAATTTAGACGATGTGTGGAGAGAGTTACATCCAAAAGGAAAACAATTTACTTGGCGAACCCGAGATTTAAAAATAAAATGTAGATTAGATTATTGGTTGACAGAAAAGCAATTTTTGCAAAATGCCCTCGTGCAGAAATGCGAAATTAATTATGCGGCACACTGCGACCACTCGTCTGTAACATTAGACATGCAAATCCAGACGCAATATCCCAGGGGACCTGGGTTTTGGAAATTTAATTGTTCCCTTTTGGAAGAAAACGAGTATACCGACAAATTAACGGAAAATATTCCTTTGTTTATTGAAAAATACAAGGATGTCGAAGATAAAGGGCTTTTGTGGGAAATGGTGAAGATGGAAATAAGAGCGTTTACAATCGCTTATTCAAAACAAAAAGCAAGTCAGCGAAAATATTATGAGCAACATCTTTTGCAAGAAGCTCAAAGACTTCAAAACACAGTTGAGAGCCACCCAACACCAGAGGTTATTAAAGAGTACGAGATTATCAAAAACAAATTAGTAAATATTTCCTTTGACCGAACTCGTGGTGCGTGCATCCGTTCAAAAGCCCGTTGGTATGAATTTGGTGAACGAAGTTCCAAGTATTTTTTCAATCTTGAGAAGAGAAATTATGAGAATAAATGTATTACTAGCCTGGTTAAGAATGACGAAGCCATTATAACAGATCCAAAAGAAATCCTAGACGAGCAAAGAAGTTACTATCAAAATTTATACTCGTCACAAAACCCACAAGTAAGTGACTCTAAATTTAATTTATTTTTCGAAAATGACATGATCAAGAAGCTGGATGATGACCAAAAAATGGCATGTGAAGGCTTATTAACTGACGAAGAGTGCCAAAAAGCATTAAAAGATTTTCAAATAAATAAAACGCCCGGAAATGACGGTCTAACAGCTGAGTTTTATGTGTTCTTTTGGGATAAGCTAAGCAAGATCATGGTAGACAGTTTTAATTACGGATTTCAAAAGGGCGAATTATCAATAACACAACGGCAAGGTATCATACGACTTATTCCAAAAAAAGATAAAAATCTACAATACCTCAATAATTGGAGACCGATTTCGCTCTTGAATGTGGATTATAAGATTGCCACAAAAGCCTTGGCTTTGAGATTAAAAAAAGTTTTACCAGCTATTATTAATAATACACAAACTGGATATTTAGAAAGAAGATTTATTGGCGAAAATATTCGACTTATATCTGATATCCTTCATTATACAGCAGACCAAAATTTAGAAGGTATTGCTCTGTTTATAGATTTTGAAAAGGCTTTTGACAGTTTGGAATGGGAGTATCTATTGAAAACCTTAGATACCTTCAATTTCGGATGTGATTTTAAAACTTGGATAAAAATTATCTATACAAACATTTCTAGTTGTACAATAAATAATGGTTTTGCTTCTGGCTCTTTTGAATTAATGCGTGGGGTCAGGCAAGGTTGCCCTTTATCGGGACTGCTTTTTGTTTTAGCTGTGGAAATATTATCTTGTTCTATAAGAGCTAGCACTGATATAAAAGGAATCCAAATAGCTAACAAGGAAATAAAACTCTCTCAGTATGCCGACGATACAACCGCCTTCTGCAGGGACGGATTTTCGCTCGGGAAACTGCTTGAATTATTGGACTTGTTTAAAAACTGTAGTGGACTTAAACTTAACTCATCCAAATCGGAGGCTATATGGCTAGGGAAAAATGCTAACACAAAAGATACGTTATTTGATATTCAGTGGCCGCAAAGGCCTGTGATTGCGCTAGGAACTTCTTTCTCATACAATTACAAACTTTGTGAACAAGAGAATTTCTTGCATAAGATGAACAAGGTACAAAACCTGTTTAATATATGGTCACAAAGAGATCTGTCTCTGTATGGTAAAATAACAATAGTTAAGACCTTAGGTTTGTCAAAGCTTATTTTCACAAGTGCATGTATCCATACACCGCCTTATGTTATGGATGCTGTAGACAAATTAATCGCTGATTTCGTTTGGAACGGCAAGAAACCCAAAATAAAACGAGATACTCTTATTGGGCCAAAAGAAAAAGGAGGTTTAGATTTACCAGAATTTGGGATAATTTCCAAATCATTACAATGCGCTTGGGTAAAGAGAATGAGGGAAAGTTTAAAGGATGATTGGATGGTAATACCTTCTTTTTACTTGGAAAATGTTGGGGGAATTCTTATTTTTGATTGCAATTATGATTTAAAGCTGTTGGATCTCAAAAGCATGCCCGTTTTCTATATGGATATACTTGCAGCATGGACAGAAATTCAAGGGCTGAAATCTAATTCTCACCACCAAAGTAATTTTAGAGAGATCATTATTTGGAATAACAAAAACATTACCATAGATGGTAAATCAGTATACTGGAGAGACTGGCATGCTGCTGGAATTCTTAGAATAAAAGACTTATTAGATGAGAACAACAGGTTTTTATCATATTATGATTTTTGTAGGAAGACTGGTCTTAATACACCATTCACTAAGCTTTGTGGTTTGATATCCGCAATACCAGCGAAGTGGAGGCGTGATTTAGGGACAGTTCCCAATGCAAATGGTCAACAGGATAAGACAGTACAGCAAGAAACTGATGAAATTACTTGTAAATTTGCTCGTAAATTGTTAATTCAGGCAAAATTTAAAGAACCTTTAGCTAGCTTTAGATTAAGCAGGCTAGGTGTGACTGATACGAGGATAAATGCGATTTACAGACTGCCATTTACAATAACTCGAGAAACAAAATTAAGTATATTCCAGTATAAGATCATTCATAATATTTTACCACATAGAAATTGGTTACACAAAATGAAGATTTCAGATTCTCCCCATTGTAAACATTGCAATGCAATAGAAACGTTGCCACATATGTTAGTTAACTGTAGCATTATACAGGATTTCTGGATTCTAGTGCTAAGCTGGTGGAATAATCAAAATAACGACAACTATTTATTAGATGAATTAGGAATATTGTATGGTTATGATCCTGAAAAGTCGCAAACTCGTATCTTCAATTACTTTATACTTCTTGCTAAAAGGCATATTTTTGTACAAAAGGTAGAGTCTACAACTCCTAACCTTGCCCTGTTTTTTGAGTTTGTAAAAACACAAATTACAGTGCAAAAATCAATATTATTTTCCAAAGGTAAAACAAGAACTTTTTATTCTTTGTGGAAACCACTATTGTCATTACTGTAAAGTGTAGTTAAACAATGTACAAGATGTAAGAGACGTTTGTGAGTGTTAGTTGGTGTAGTTGTAACGTTTCTGAAATGTTTTGCAAAAAAAAAAAAAAGTTGTGTTATGCAATATTGAACTTTGGAACTTGTTAGTATTTGTAACGCATCAGTGATTTGTCAAGCATGCGCACTTGGAGTAGGAGGAGAATAAAACATGGCCGTTGGTCTCCAACACGTTTCTTGCTCTCTCGTTAAATAACTCAACAGCTGTCTTTCTTCTTTTTAGGATCTTATCCATGGGGCTCCTATTGGCAAACCTGTAGCCAGTACAGCGATGGTCTCTGCTGTTTACGCTGAAGAGGATGGAACAGAAATCAACTTTACACGAAAGTATGGCTGTCTAAACTGTCATTGATAAACAATTCTAAGTTGTTTTTGAGGACCTCACTGTTGATGGTGTTAAGCTATTGGCCTTGTCTCCTACTCCTTCTCAAACTACACATAATGATGCTCTTTCGAGGCTGGCTGGTTGATGTGTACGTTAATTTAGGACAACAACGCATAGGTGATGGGTAAAATCAGGGTGGCAGGGAAGTGACGCTAGAGAACCCCCCAAGGACCAGGAGAGGAGTGCCCTCCTGGGGGGAGAGCAGATCAGGTGGTACCGGGGGTAGCCACCCTGGACGGGTCCGGATCTGTCTCCAGTGGGGTGAGGCCCATATCCCTAGTCAAGGGGAACTAGGGAACCAGGAGAGGGGTGCCCTCCTGGGGGAGTACAGATCAGGTGGGACCATGGGTACCCACCCTGGAATGGATATTTTTCCGGACCTGTCTCCAAGGGCTAAGCCTTACTGTGGGGTAAAGTGCAGCCAAGGGTTGCACTTCCCTGCCGCCATATTTATTAATAAACAATTCTACTATGAAAAACATTCCAGTTGATCAACTTATAATTACAAAGGTTTCAGTCATTGGAGAGTGGGGGGGGGGGGGGGGGGGGGGTGGTTGTTATTGATGCTTGGTGCGAAGCGATGGAAGAATGAACTGGGTGGGACACACGCTATTACATTATAGGTAAGAGCACAAGGGCAACATAAGACAGAACTGACTGGGACCTTTGTTTGATAACATCTTACTGAGATTGGCTTACTTTGGACTTTGCTTTGAAACTTAAAGATACATTGTAAATAAGGCGACTATATCAATGTCAGGCTTGACCTAGATCTTAAGAAAATACAGAAAGCAAGGCTTGGACTTTGGTCTTGCAAGGGTACAGAGAAGTACAGAAATTGTAGTACTCTCTGAGATTAGCATAACAATAAGCCATACACTTAACAAGTGGACTAGGGAAAGAAATGCTACATGCCGACAGTGAGTGGCTTTGTACAATTGTCTCAGGTCTCATTAACATCAGTTTATCGAATAATAAACTTGAACTATGAGGGGAGCTCCCTGTTCAGAAAAGGTAGGGACATACTAATATAGCAGAGCTGTCATTAAGTTGTTGTTCTTTAGTCGTTTTCAAACTGTAAGTTGCTGGTCATCTTCACTGCAGTTGCCAGCCATAATAGCTGGCTGCCAGCTAATAATGAGAGCCCTGGTGTAGTACCCGGGCCCTTCAAGAAGGGTAGGTGCACAAATCTATGCCTTGTAGCAAGTGTAAAATGCACAGCTTACATTAAAGCTTTGTAAAAACTGGCAAATTTAATGTCTTAAGGACAAGGGCCTGGTACAGTAGCATAAAAGCAACTTAAGATCAAGTGGGATTTTTTGCAACTGTTCCCTGTGATGTGAGGATTTTGCTGTTTGCTATCATGGATAACTTGGAGGAAGGTGGATTAACAAGTATAGAAAACACAAAGAGAGCATGGGAAAATCCTTTGGAATGCTGGATTAATGATTGCAGAAAACCCACTTATTTTTAAGCTGCATTATGCAACCAGGCCCAGGACCATTGTTAAAGTAGATGGTGCTATCAAAATGATAAATCCCAAAATGTTTATTGTTGTTGTTGTTGTAGGATTGTTGGTAGTGGTACTGAATACAGAATTGATAAGAAGGTTGTTTCCCCACAACAGTACACTTCAAAACTGGAAAGCTTGGGTATTTTGGTTAAAGCCAAAAACTTTCTTGTGTTTCAGGTATGTAAAGTCCCTCCCATTTATTGACAATATTCTAGAATTATGTACAAAAATATACTTGACATAAAAAATATACCACAAATAATTATAGTTAGTTTGCATTCCCCTTCCCCATGCGGCAGGGGTAATTTGCACAACGCCAAATGCCGAATGTCTGTCAGCGGTTTATCTTGTGAAACATGTGCTTCACCATGGCGGAGCGAATTGTTATTTCGAGCAGGTATATAAAGTCTTGTACTACCAATAAAACAACATTTAACCTGTAATTCTAGTAACCTCACATATATGGACTGGTAAAAAATGTTAAAAAACAGTACATAGGGGAAACCAAACGTACGATTCGTGAACGCTTCACGAACACAGAACACAGACAAGGGACAAACAACCCACATCACACCAACTCCACAGCAGCGGTTCCTACACATTTCAACTAACCAGGTCACTCTTCCGCGGACATGAGACTCATCCTGCCTGAACTGCAGCCTACCATCAATGCTTCCCGTCAAAAAACACGTAAGGCCTTTTTAATTCATAGAGGGAACACTTTATCACCAGAAGGCATTAACCGAAGGAACGAACGCTGAACTCATACATAACATAACATAAAACCTTTATTTTAACACAATAAGAATTAAAGCTAAAAAGCTTGTGGGGTCGTGTATACTACTAAACTAATATATGCTAATTGAACTATGTACATAAAAATTAATAAGTACGGAACTAATAACAAAGTATTAATCTAAGACCTTAAAATAATAATTTTAATTTCTAAAAATACATGTAATCACTGTCTCTATATCGAGATGTAGAGGCAGTGGAACTGTCGAAGAGAAAGTTGTTAAAATATCCCTCGGTAATAAGTAGTCTTTTGATTTCTTTAAAGTTCAGATTGTCTATTTTATTATTACAATTAACTAAATTCCAAAGAGCTGACCCACGAAAGGTTAATGAGTCTCTCATAAATCTGCTGTTCCATCTCAGGATCACAGCTACATCCTGACCACCTAATGAGGAAGAACTTTCACGCTTTCTAAAGATGTTCTTAGAAAGGTAGTCTGGAAGGATATCATTATTTGCGTTATAAAAAAGCTTATTAATAACTATTTCTAATTTATATTTTAATCTGATTGTAATCCAATTTGCAATGTTCAATACTTGACTAGAAGCCATATCCTTGGGTAAATTATAAATAATCCTAGCGGCTCTACAATGAAGTCTCTCAATTGAGCTAATAATCGATAATAATATCGGAATTACATCACGCACCCCACAGAACAAGCCCATACATAATAGATGGCAAAATTACACTAAAATAGAATTTCAGAAGGACATCTTTAGGTAAAAACCTGAAACGTTTTAACAGTTCTAATTTGTTCACAAAGCGTTTCTTGAGATCCATGACATGCTACTCCATGGCATGCTACTCCATGACTGCCATCACAAAGTGTCTTGTAGGGGTGCACGCTCCATGAATGGCATCACAAAGTGTCCTGGGGGGGTGGCACGCTACTCCATGACTGGCATCACAAAGTGTCCTGGGGGGGGGTGGCACGTTACTCCATGACTGGCATCACAAAGTGTCCGGGGGGGTGGCACACTACTCCATGACTGGCATCACAAAGTGTCCTGGGGGGGTGGCACGCTACTCCATGAATGGCATCACAAAGTGTCCTGGGGGGCGGCACGCTACTCCATGACTGGCATCACAAAGTGTCCTGGGGGGGTGGTACGCTACTCCATGACTGGCATCACAAAGTGTCCTGGGGGGTGGCACGCTACTCCATGAATGGCATCACAAAGTGTCCTGGGGGGTGGCACGCTACTCCATGACTGGCATCACAAAGTGTCCGGGGGGTGGCACACTACTCCATGACTGGCATCACAAAGTGTCTTGTAAGGGTGCACGCTACTCCATGACTGCCATCACTAAGTGTCCAGGAGGGGTGGCAAGCTACTCCATGACTGGCATCACAAAGTGTCCTGGCAGGGTGCACGGTACTCCATGACTGGCATCACAAAGTGTCCTGGGGGTGGCATGCTACCCCATGACTGGCATCACAAAGTGTCCTGGAGGGGTGGCACGCTACTCCATGAATGGCATCACAAAGTGTCCTGGAGGGGTGGCACACTACTCCATGAATGGCATCACAAAGTGTCCTGGGGGGGGGGGGGGGGGGGGGTGGCACGCTACTCCATGACTGGTATCACAAAGTGTCCGGGGGGTGGCACACTACTCCATGACTGGCATCACAAAGTGTCCTGGGGGGGGGGGGGGGGGGGGGGGGCACGCTACTCCATGACTGGCATCACAAAGTGTCTTCTAAGGGTGCACGCTACTCCATGACTGGCATCACAAAGTGTCCTGGCAGGGTGCACGGTACTCCATGACTGGCATCACAAAGTGTCCTGGGGGTGGCACACTACTCCATGACTGGCATCACAAAGTGTCTTGTAAGGGTGCACGCTACTCCATGACTGCCATCACTAAGTGTCCAGGGGGGTGGCATGCTACTCCATGACTGGCATCACAAAGTGTCCTGGCAGGGTGCACGGTACTCCATGACTGGCATCACAAAGTGTCCCGGGGGTGGCACGCTACTCCATGATCGGCATCACAAAGTGTCCTGGGGGGGTAGCACGCCACTCCATGATCGGCATCACAAAGTGTACTGGGTGGGTGGCACGCTACTCCATGACTGGCATCACAAAGTGTCCTGGGGGGGTGGCACGCTACTCCATGACTGGCATCACAAAGTGTCCCGGGGGTGGCACGCTACTCCATGATCGGCATCACAAAGTGTCCTGGGGGGGTAGCACGCCACTCCATGATCGGCATCACAAAGTGTACTGGGTGGGTGGCACGCTACTCCATGACTGGCATCACAAAGTGTCCTGGGGGGGTGGCACGCTACTCCATGACTGGCATCACAAAGTGTCCTGGGGGGGTGGCACGCTACTCCATGAATGGCATCACAAAGTGTCCTGGGGGGGTGGCACGCTACTCCATGACTGGCATCACAAAGTGTCCTGGGGGTGGCACGCTACTCCATGAATGGCATCACTAAGTGTCCAGGGGGGTGGCACGCTACTCCATGACTGGCATCACAAAGTTTCCTGGGGGTGGCATGCTACTCCATGACTGGCATCACAAAGTTTCCTGGGGGTGGCATGCTACTCCATGACTGGCATCACAAAGTGTCCCGGGGGGGGTGGCACGCTACTCCATGATCGGCATCACAAAGTGTCCTGGGGGGGGTGGCACGCTACTCCATGATCGGCATCACAAAGTGTCCTGGGGGGTGGCACGCTACTCCATGACTGGCATCACAAAGTGTCCGGGGGGGTGGCACGCTACTCCATGACTGGCATCACAAAGTGTCCTGGGGGAGGTGGCACGCTACTCCATGACTGGCATCACAAAGTGTCCTGGGGGGTGGCACGCTACTCCATGACTGGCATCACAAAGTGTCCTGGGGGGAGGCACGCTTCTCCATGAATGGCATCACAAAGTGTCGTGGGGGGGTGGCACGCTACTCTATGAATGGCATTACAAAGTGTCCTGGGGGGTGGCACGCTACTCCATGACTGGCATCACAAAGTGTCGGGGGGGGGGGGGGGGGGGTGGCACACTACTCCATGACTGGCATCACAAAGTGTCCTGGGGGGGTGGCATGCTATTCCATGACTGCCATCATCACAAAGTGTCCTGGGAGGGTGCACAGTACTCTATGACTGCCATAACAAAGTGTCCTAGGTGGTGGCATGCCACTCCATGACTGGCATCACAAAGTGTCCTGGGATGTGGCACGCCACTCCATGACTGGCATCACAAAGTGTCCTGGGGGTGCACACTACTCCATGACTGGCATCACAAAGTGTCTTCGCCGAGAATACAGCGACATATCCGGGACCTTCTTACAGTCCAGAGTGCTAAATTTGAAAAGCTTCCCTCTGACAAAAGAGCCAAATTACAAAGAAAATAGGGGAAAATGACAAAACAAGGTGTATGTTTTACTCCATAACAAAAAACTGAGTACTTTGGCGGTTAGGTTCAGCCTGGTTTTTTCAGAAGAGGTGTTAAGGAATCATTTAAGACCCTTTTTATTTCCCTGAGATTTGGACAACTACTATCGAATCGCGTTCTAAAATTTGTTTTTTTTCGCTGATTTCAGTATGGAAAAAACACCGCATTGATATTCAGGATGGTCTTTCTCTTCAAGAAAGGACTTGCTAACTAAGGTTCACCCTGTGCCCCCCAGGCACAGTCGTGAGAGGCGGGCACTTGCTGTTTGCTTTTTCAAGTTAGGATTTCAAAGAGAAGCCATCATTTATTTCACATTTCTCATTGTCCGGCAAATAGAAAGGCCAATATTGTTTTTCAAAACCTCAGTTTATATACTCTAGGTCTGAACTACGTTAACCGATCGAGTAAAAGAGCGCGTCTAGATCTGGACTGCAAAACGCTTTGTAAAGAGCACGACAAACAAAACGCAACGTACAAGCGAGTGACCCGTGATTCTTGCTTGCTATTCGGCGACGCTTTTAACTGAAAACCATGTTCTGCAGAAAATGTTTTTGCCATCGTACATGTACTCTGACCATTGTGAATCTAACGAGTCAAAATAAAAATCTTGCCGCACACGAATTTGTTGACAAAACGCTCTGTAAAGAGTGAGAAGAACAGGACATCACGTCTTTTATAGACATTGGACGCACTTAAAATAACTTTAAAATGATCTAAACACTGTTAAAACGCGATAGTTTGATAAAAAATTTCGGTCTTTGAGCCTCTTCAGTCGTCCGCCATATTAAAGTTCTGTAAAGAGCGCAAGTAAAAAAGCGTAACGAACAAGGGAGTGACCCGTGCATCGCGCTCGCTATTTGGCAAAGCTTTTAACTGAAAACCATGTTCTGCGGAAAATGTTTTTGCCATCGTACTCTGACCATTGCGAATCTAACAAGTGAAAATGAAAATCTTGCCGTATACGAATTTGTTGACATAACGCTCTGTAAAGAGCGAGAAGAATAAGACATCACGTCTTTTATAAACATTCAACGCACTTAAAATAACGTTAAAACGTGGTAGTTTGATAAAAAAATTCCGGTCTTCGAGCCTCTTCAGTCGTCCGCCATATTAAAGTTCTGTAAAGAACAAAGCTTAACACCGCAAATATTAATAGAGGAAATGACTTGCAAATAATTTATACTAAGCTGCTGTCTCTTCGATCAATGCCTCCGCCGACTTGTGAGAAAAGACTCTTAAATTTCGGCTACCAGAAGGATGATTTGAGAAAATTATATCTATTGCCTTTTGAAGTAACAAAAGAAGTAAAGCTATCAATGTTCCAGTACAACATTATTCACAATATTCTGTGCACTAAGAGCTTATTATTTAAAATGAAAAAAGAAGACTTCCCACGCTGCCCTTTTTGTCCAGCAGATCACACCATCATTCATCTTTTCACTGAGTGCACACAAGCCACCTTGTTCTGGAAGGAGTTTCTGGATTGGGCTTCACGCATGGTGAACTCAAAATTATCGCTTTTAACAAAAGAAATTATGTTTGGCATTACTAATAATGATTCTAAATTCTGTTTAGCCCTCAATCATTTAGTCATTATAAGAAAGTATTTTCTTTACGTAAAAGCTCTTAACGGTAAATTTTACATCTTTAATGAATTTGCTTTCCTAGCTCGTGATAAAATTTGTCTAGAAAAATATATTTCTTGTATGACTGGTCGCGAAAATGATTTCAGAACAAAATGGTCTGTTTTCTTGTCTCTTAAATATGGTATAAAATTATGTTTACTTGACTGATTGCGCTCCTATTTAATTTTAGTTACCACTAATGTTTTTACTGTGTTAGGTTTCTTTTTGTCAGCTTCAAGTCGTAGTTTCCGTTTTGTTGTCGATTGTCTTTTGTGAATGTTAACTGTATGTGTGTATGTTCAACAAAAAAAAAATAGTGAAATTACTATACTTGCAAGTTGTATAAGTATCGCATTGTAAGTAGTGTAAGCATTGTTCTTGTAAATATTGTACTGTTTCGAAAGCGATGTAATAAAAAAAACGAGCGTGAGTAAAAAAGTGTAATGAACAAGCGAGTGACCCGCGCATCGCGCTCGCTATTTGGCAACGCTTTTAACTGAAAACCATTTTCTAAGGAAAATGTTTTTGCCATCGCGCTCTAACCATTGTGAATCTAAAGATTTAAAAAAAAAAAATCTTGCCGCACATGAATTTGTTGACAAAATGCTTTGAAAAGAGCGCGGCCCGCCTTTAATTACAGCACGATTGTTAACTTTATCACACCTTGGGATTTACATCACGCATCAAACCGTGTAATTGACAGCAGTTGAACCTGCCAAGAGACTAGAGACTAGAATATTCCCAAAGCTTAATCTGTTGAGCAAATACAACCGACTGGTTCTGTATATGCAAATAATTATGCTGCGCATCAAGAAACTGGGCACTGTAAGTACATGTCACGAAAGACAGTGGCATTCCGGGCGATGTTTAGTATGGCCCTGGCCCTGAGGAAGACTAGTTCTATAAGTCGAAATATTGGCCATCTTAATAATAAGTCTGCCTTTTGCTGTAGTGCCAGCCTTGCATTCAGCTTTATATTTTTACTACCCGATTGTTTTAGGACACTTCGCATTACATTCGTCTTTTGTGGAGTCTGCTCTATCTAGTTAATAACATTTGCCATTCTGTCTTCGTTTTAGCGATGAATCGGGAGGTGAAGTTGAATACATCGCATACATCAGCGAGTGTTAATTCACTGAAATATAAAGCTGAATGCAAGGCTGACACTACGGCAAAGGGCAGATTTGTTAAATGGCCAATATTTCGACCAATAAAACTAGTATTCCTCAGGTCCAGGGCTATACTGAAAGAAAACATTGTAACAGCTCCTAAAATTTGAAAAATACATGGCTAATACATGACATGTAGAAAGTGCACTTGTAAACATAAGATAAAAATAATATAAAGTGTATGATACAAAACTGAGTTCAGAGTTCGTTCCTAATGCCTTCCGGTGATGAAGTGTTCCCTCTGTGAATTAAAAAGGCCTCGCATGCTTTTCGACGGGAAGCATTGATGGTAGGCTGCAGTTCAGGCGGGATGAGTCTCATGTCCGCGGAAGAGTGGCCTGGTAAGTTGAAATGTGTAGGGACTGCTGCTGTGGAGTTGGCGTGATGTGGGTTATTTGTCCCTTGTCTGTGTTCTGTGAAGCATTCACGAATCGTGCGTTTGGTTTCCCCTATATACTGTTTTTTACATTTTTTTTTACATTCGATCATATATGTGAGGTTACTAGAATTACAGGTTAAATGTTGTTTTATTGGTAGTACAAGACTTAACGCCTGCTCGAAATGACAATTCGCTCCGCCATGGTGAAGCACATGTTTCACAAGATTAACCGCTGACAGACATTCGGCGTTTGGCGTTCAGTGTTCGGCGTTCGGTGTTCGGCAAATTACCCCTGCCGTTCCCCATGTCCATGTTATTTTCACTCTGGTGTAGATTGAATTAATTACCTTGGCAAAAACAACATAATATTATTTTATATTTTATAGAGGGAGGGGTGGGGTATTTTCAGGACCTTCTCAACTTATTTATATTACTGATCATAACTTGTGGTAATCTATAATTTTCATTGTATAAAAAATTATTAGTTATAGTCGGTTAGTTGTCTGCATAAAAATCTCTTAGAAACAAAACAATGGCCTCTCTTCTGATTTACCTTACTTAGTTAAAGGGAACCTCCATTGTTATAACAAATTGAAGTTAAATTGTTGGAAACAATGTCTAAATTTAATTTTTATTTAAAAACCAAGTGCAAATATAATTTTAGTGTACAAAAAAATGGATTTGAATATCGCCCATTTTTGCTTTTAAATTTCCAGCGCTATTTTGATTATTTATGACATGTTACGGTTGTCTAATTATTGCATTTAAAAGAATGTCGATTCTTAACGATAGTGGCAACCGTAACACATCATAAATATTAAAAATGGCGGCGAGCAGGAAATTTAAAAGCAAAAATAGGTGAAATTAATATCCATTATTTTGTACACTGAAAAGATAATTATTTCCATTTGTTATTAAAATAATCGAGATTTCGACTTTATTTCCAACAATTTAACGTCAATTATTTTGTTATGACAATGGAGGTTTCCTTTAACTTGTAAGAGACCATCAACGTGCTGGTACTAATAATGGATTTTGTTGATCACCAGGGTACTGTTGAATCAATTGCAATGAAAACCCCAAAGGAAAGAACCCAAATGTTTGAAAAAATAAGCAGGTATGACAAAAAATCATACAACAACAAGGCTGTAATGAGAAAGAAGGTAAAAGAGATACCTGTCCCTCAGTTGCAGTTACTGTAGTTAATAGACGGTGGTGGGTGGGTGAAAAAAAGAGAAATTAATTGTCCTCTCATTTGTAATAATAAAAATTTCCATTAAGAAGATAATCTTTTGTTCTTTTGATTCACTGAGGTCCTCCGGAGCTGCTGAAATCACAGCG
The DNA here is from genome assembly GCA_024195265.1 of Dendrophyllia cribrosa. NCBI lineage: Eukaryota > Metazoa > Cnidaria > Anthozoa > Scleractinia > Dendrophylliidae > Dendrophyllia > Dendrophyllia cribrosa. The sequence goes on from JAJLRJ010000005.1 coordinate 18,388,773, forward strand.
TGGTGATGCCCCTGTAACCCTCTGACATTTCTATACTACCCAGAAGATGGAATTACAGTACATCGTGATAACATGATGTTTGAGATCCATTCCCCTAAATTGTTTATGTGAGAATTTATCAGACTGTCAAATGAATTAAGAATTATTTGAAAGATTTATTGCAACAAATTATATTAAATTTTGCAGATCTGGAGAGCTTGCAGATGACTATGAGAAAAAGAAAGTAGAAATGCAAAAAGCCGAAGAGGAGACCAGTTTTAACTATCACAAAAAGAAGGTATTAAAATTAGCAAGTATACAGTTGTAGCATGTGTTTTTCTTGTTAGCTATCTTTTGAGGTACAACGATCAATCAATTATCATGATTTTCCATAGGAATTGAGAAAAGGTAGAGAAATCCTCAAAAGTAGATTCAATCTCCTTCAAGCCTTTGTGATGAAAGTCAGAGTTTTGTGTGATGGAAATTCTCACAAGTGGCTAAAATTTGCCTGTCACTTGTATAAAAGGACAAGCCTGAATGATAATTTGAAAGTCAAGATGTAGTAATAACAGCTTGAGACATTCTACATGGATCTACAATATAATCATAGTTTAACCCTATTGACCCCTAGAAATTTAGCAGGAAATGGCAATTTGAAGCCACTATTGCCATTTTCTGATTGCTGTGAGGGAAACTGTCCAAAATGTTATTTGCAACACGAAAACTAAGCTTCCTTTCCTTTCTGGGTAAAATATGTTGACTTGGTCTCAGGCATGCACCTAAAGCAGAATTTGGAATGAGAAAAAGCTAAATTAAGCTTGGCTTTTCTTTTTCTTCTTGTTACTCCCCATTCTTTTTTGTCGTTATTCCTTTTTTTTTTCCTCGTTATTGGCCTTTCACTAGACTTCCATTAATTTTCCCAGAAAACACTGAAGAAGGTGAATTTTTTTAACAAGAAGTGGCAAGTGGTAGGAAGACCAGATTTTCGGGTGTTTCTTGGTGTTGCGGAAGCCATTGTTCGTTAGCTCTTGTATTGTGGTGTGGGTATTGTTCAGTGTCTTTTGAATCTTTTGTTTTGCGTCATTTGGTGATCACACCTTCCGCAACACCAAGAAACTACCAGATTTTCCTTAAATTTTGCCAGTCAAATCTGACAGGTTTTTTGCATGTAACTCTGGCCCAATTCACAAGATCTCTCTCATTTAGACACTTTGAAAGATTTCTTCCTTCTGCGTGAGTTAGTTATAAAAGACATCTTTTGTCATAAAAAGGGATGACGTCACAAATGGTAGAAGGACTGCGGTCCCATCACAAGCGGTTTCGGGCGTTTGAGGTGTCAATGGGTTAAACCAACAAGGAATAGAATGCAGAGAAAAAAATACATGTGCTCAGTTGCACAACAATGGGTATCTGATTTCACTTCGCAATACGGCATGATTCAATAACAATATAACAGTAACACCTTTTAATCTCTAAATTGATGTGTTTCTAATTTGTAACCTACCTGTGGATAGTGAATTCAACATATACATAGTGGGTAGAGGTTGTCAAGTAACAATCACACTTTCAGGGAATTGCTGCAGAGAAAAGAGAAGCCAAAGCTGAAAAGGAGGAAGCTGATAAATATCACAAGCTGAATCAAGAACTGGTGAGTATTTAAACATACCATTAAAGCAGATTTGGATTTTTTACCAAAGGCAAGGTCTGAAATATGAGTTAGTCATGAGTTGAAAACAGAAGGAGAAAAGTCATTTGTTTTAAAATCTTTATGAATAAGGGCAGTTATTTAAAAGGAGGATTTGTTTGCCAAAAATAAGTGCATGGTTTAGCCAGGGTGAATCCAGAAACAGGGTACAGTTCATTGCTAGAATGAAAGCCCACATCCTATACCCTTTCGTTTGATTTTGGAGGAGAAAATGATCATCAGTTGGAGTCGGGCACAAAAAAAAAACAATTAAGTTGTAATGCTAGGGGCTGGAGGCATGCTGCAGGTGTAGTGGTTAGCACATCAGACTTTCGACCTGATGGTCGATGGTGGTCTCTGCCATGGTGTTGTTTCCTTAGACAAGGAACTACATGTAGGCTCTATGCTCTTTGCTCTCTTCCGCCTCCTTGTTAGCTCAGTTGATAGAGCAACGGTCTGCAGAGCGGGAGGTCTCGGGTTCGAACCCCAGCCAGACCAACACTCAGGGTCTTAAAATAACTGAGGATGAAGGTGCTGCCTTTGTTATGACATCGGCAAATGGTTAGACCTTTACATAGCTCGGATGACCACGTAGAAATGGCGGTCCCGTCTCCCATGGGGACGTAAAAGAACCACTGAGGACGTAACAAAACTCTGGCTGTGACCACCCTCAGTGCCATACATTGTTCATGGGTGGGGTGGGTGAGATGAGATCAGCAATGGACCGATAGCGGCTGCCTCTGACGTCCGATCTCATTCTCATTCTCATAAGTGTATGTAAAGCGCCATGAGACATGTGTGATATGTGCGCTATATAAGTCTCTCTCTCTCTTCACCGGGGGCACCTGCAACATGATAGACTAGCATCCCATCCAGGAGGGAGTAGTAATACTCTCAGTCACTTCATGTTAAGCTCCGGCAGTTGTGAGCCACTAGGTTCATGAAGACGTTACCGCTAGGGGCTGGATAATAGCCATAATGTACATGTATACCAATCCACTGGGCTTCAATGTAACTGTCATATAATTTTTTTTCTAATTTCTTTATTTCACAGGAAGATTGTCAGCTGGAAGTGCAGTTGTTTAAGTTGTACCACAATGAACAAGGTATCAATCACCTCACTAATGAGCTGAAGACTAAATCTCGTGATCTGGACAAACTTGAGAAGAAGAAAAATGAGATTGAGCAGGAGCTTAAGAGCAAGAAACAAGACAATGCAAAGTTATCAAGGGAGATGGCCTCCATGGAAAAGAAAATAGCAATCAAGGTACAAAATACAGTTTAAACCTCCCTGTCATTTTTACAAATATTAATATGCTATTCTTTTATGCAAAATTATTATGTAAATATTATAATTGATATGTGTAGTTATATGTTAAAATAATGTATCATTGTTTGTTCATATACATGTATGCTTTGTTCTGATAAGAAGGAGACTGTTTATGTATTTAACTGATTATTTTTTCATTCTCCTTTGATTTTCTCAAGTTTTCAATAATTTGATGCTTTACATAAAACCGATGCATTTTTTGTTAGGTTATAAAAGGTCTAGTAAGTCAAGTTATGCTATGCAATATTTGTTTTGTTCATGAAGGAGGCTGAACTGAACAAGAACAGACCACAGTATATCAAAGCCAAGGAGAAGACTTCTCATGTCATCAAAAGAATTGAAACTTCAAAGTAAGGGAGAAGTTATTTTTAATTGAATTCTCTCAAACCCACCCATTTACAGCTGTACATATAAATGTCAAGTTGAAGTGTTGTGTTAAAATTCTAAAACAAGATATGGGGTCAATATTCAACAGAAGCTATTATTTTGAGGTTCATAAATGGCATGTGTCCTGTATACTGCTAGGATCGACAATGTCATTAAATGATTATTTTTATTACCATAATTCATTTTCTTTTCTGTGTAGAAAATCTTACGACAAAGCAAAAAATGTACACAAGAAACACCAAGCTGAGGTAACTTTTTGCATAATTATTATTATTATTATTTTTTTAATCAAAACTTTATTACTTCAATGACAGAAAATTACAGTGAATAAAAGGATTCTTACACACATACAAAAAAAATAAAATAAAAGATAGAAGATTACATGAAAGTTGGTGCAAGCACATTACATAATGATGATAATAATTTTTTTGCATAATTATGTGCTAAACCCTTAGGCTGCATTTTTTTGGGAGAATCCGAAATTGGATTTGTGATCTCGGATCATATGGATTTTTCATGACCCAAAAAACGAAAAATCCTAAAACGGATCATTTAACGTAAAAAACCGTTGGTATGCAAATGAAGCTATTTTGACTCGCTCGTGTTTATCAGCCTGCTCGACAAATAGCTTTCAAAATATAAGCAATAAAATCTTACCTGAATTGCCCATGATATGAAAGCGTTAAAGAAACAAAACAGCGAACGGAACAATTAATTTTGCATGAAAAACCGCTTGTCAGATGTACTTTTGTCAAATCCATTCCCAAAAAAAACGCTCAGGTCACAAATCTAAAAATCCGGATTGAGATTTGGTCTGAAAAATCTCACCGAAGTATGGATTCAACGGATTCATGATCCATTTTTGGATTTTAGTAAAAAAACGCAAAATCCGTTTTTGGATTCAAGAATCCGGATTCGGATTTTCCCAAAAAACGCAGCCTTAGTTTCACAAAACCAAAGCTTTTAAATGTGATATTGTTGCCTTAGTGGTGCCTGTTAAGCTTAAATATTGTTATTTTTGTAGATTAAAGAACTTGAACATGAACTAGACGAAGTGCGCAAGGCAGCTGAAAAATATGAGGACGATGTGGCAGGAGCAAGTCAAGATGAAGATCTAGAACTGATCGACGCACAGGTGAGATCAACACACAAATTCTCCCAAGTTGTTTCCATTTATTTGTTATTGTATTAACATTTTTTTAGGATATTGTTCAGTTGTTACAAACCAATCATGCAAATGTACATGTTGGACAATCATGATTGACAAGGAAACATAAATGCTATACTATTTGTGCTGTTTTTGTAGCTTGAACAGTATAATAAACTGAAGGAGCAAGTGGGAAGGGAAACTGCTGCCCTCAAGTTACAGCTGGACAAGGTACACGCATTATCCAATTACACCAAGGCTTTAATTCAAACATTAGATTAATAACAGGATATTAATTTTGTCATCATCATCATCATCATAATCATCATAGACAAGATTGTCATTAAGGAGCACGGGGATTTCCACCAGCTACAGTTGAACTTCTCTACAACGGCCACCTTCGCACAGACCTTTCTGGCCGTTGTAGAGAGGTGGCCCTCATGGGGAGGTTATCGATAAGAGGATTTGAGTAAGTGAATGAGGAGGCGGGATAAGAACACATGGCTGCTGTAGATAGGTGGCCATTATGGGGAGGTCTTCAATTTGATGATTTGAGTGAGTGAATGAGAAGTTGGAAAAAAAAACTGGCTGTTGTAACGAGGTGGCTGTTATGGGGAGGTGGCTGTTAATAGAGGTTCTGCTGTATGTTATGGTTCAATTTTTGTTTTGGTTAAAAAAAAGTTAAACCAGTTTGATTTTGATTTTCCATTGTTTCAGATTATGGTAATGAATCTGAAACAAATGAAAATTAAAATTAAACCAGTTTGAAAATTTAAACCACAACAACTACACTTCTGATCCTCGGCTACTTTCACATACAAACATGGCCATGCTACTATTAGAACAGTTTTTTTTTTCCGGCTACTTTTTTAACTCATGAATATGCAAATCGTAAAAGGAGTTGTATCGTTTAGGAGAAGAAGTCACTGATCGCTCGCTCACTCAACTGTAAACTTTTGTTGGTAGTAATGCTAACCAGTGCATTACATCATCCAATTGTCTTATTTCACACAATACATAATTTTGTCACGCTAAGATGTTTACGTGGTTTTAAATCTGTTTACTCTTCAATTCTTTCACTTAAACTCAAAAGAGCGTTTTATACAAGTTGGCTCATAGGAGCCTTTGATTCATTTCCCCAGCTACTTCAAAACTAAGGGACAGCCCTGCATATAACTGTTGATTTGCTTGTGTGTCTGAAAGGGATTTTTTTTGATATTTTAGCATAAAATAAAGGTTAATGTTGGCAAGCAACAACTATTGAGCCTGCATTATTACTGCGGTTTATCCCATACACGTGATTTCCTTATTTGGCAGCCTGCCTTGTGTCTTATTCTGTGCCAGTCCTTTCAATCGCCACTTTCTTGGAAGGCTGCAAGTCGAGCAGCAGCAAAGTTTTTCCGTTGTCTCATGGATTTTTCGGGCGTTACGAACGAGGTCCTTCACCTCTTACTGGCTCAAAACCAGCTTGCGATCTCTGGAACACGCGAACAGATGATCGAACGCCTTGGCACGATCAGCGTTGATGCGCCAACGTCACGTACACGAAGCTCTGATCCCGCCGACCCAGCAGCTAAAAGGCCTCGCACGAGCACCGATCCTCCTCCTGCCGCCCCTAATCTACCCGATGAGGTTGAGCAGCCCAACGAGGAAGGCGATCTAACGAACGTCCGCAACGATCAACAAGATCCGCCGCGGGTTGAGAGACTTGATACCGGACAAGCCACGTGCGAAGTACAAGATGGCGTCCGCGAAAGGGGCGTTCCGCCTAACCCCGTTTCAAATCCAGCGGCTCTAGCCACCCTCATCGCTACCATAGTCGATGAAAAACTAAAAAATTTCGCTTCAGCGAACCCATCACCCGTACCACAACAGCCAGTACAGTCAGTTCCTCAACCTCCAGCGCGACAACAGCTATCTGACCCTGCTTTCGTCGCGAGCCTTCTTACACAATCTGGTTCATCGAACTACGGCCCATCTCAGTCCCGAATGCAGTCAGCTTCCTCATCCATCGCAGCCCACGTACCCCAGAAGACTCAGCAACTAATCTTACGCGGTGAGTTTGTTGAATTCGATTCTTTGCTGCCAGAAAACTCTTGCCTAAACGAAAGCGAACTCCCCGGGGTGTCTATTTCGTTCGAGGGGAAACAAGTTAATATTCCCACCCCTGCCCGCAGGAAGAAAACCCACATTGACTCAATCGATAGGTGGCTCTCGGCTTTTGCTGTTTTTTGTACAATCTTCCTGACTTCCTTCCCCCACAGGGCTGTCGAGATGTTTGCTTACCAAGAGATCATCCGATCGGCCTACCGTAAGTTCGCGGGATTTGCATGGCTCTCCTACGATATAGACTTTCGTAGGAAAGCAGCCTCCAACCATTCCCTTAATTGGGGGGAAAGGGATATACAGTTGTACCTCCTGAAATTTACAGGGCAGGCAAAATCCTCTTGCACCATATGTGGTAGTGGGGATCATTTTTCTCATGGGTGTTCCCTCTCTGCCCTTAGGCCCAATTCTACCCAACGAGGAACCTGTAACAATTACAACAGAGGTGCCAAATGCAGCCAGGACCCCTGCTCCTTCAGCCACCGCTGCAGGGTCTGCAATGGAGAACACCCTGCCTACCGACATGATGACACCCCTTCAAAAACTAGAGGCCAGGGTGATAAGAAACTCTCAAACCGTTAAAGCCCTCATATCATATAAGCCCCAAACTCCTGTGAACGTTGCCCTGCTACACAAACTACTTAAGACTCACCCTAATCAAGCTTTTGTAACTAGACTTTGTGATGGGTTAAGCCATGGTTTCCACTTAGGTTACAAAGGTAACCGCTTCCCCAGAGCTGCCAAGAATCTCCCATCTGCCATCCAACAACCCCAAGTCATTGAGAAAAACCTGCTCGAGGAGGTCCAGCTTGGTCGCCTGGCTGGCCCCTTTGAATCCACCCCTTTTAAAAATTTTCAAATTCATCCCCTTGGCCTAGTCCCCAAAAAGGGCAGCCAAAAGTGGCGCACGATTTTCCACCTATCCTACCCCAAGGGGTCCCCGGATAGCTTAAATGCTAACATACCCATTGAGGATTACACCCTTCAGTATATTCGGATTGACGATGCCATTGCTCTGGTCCTCAAACACGGCCCTGGGTGCTTTATGACGAAAACTGACATACAGTCAGCTTTCAGAATTATCCCCATTCACCCCGAGGATTGGGAACTCCTGGGGATGTCCTGGAAGGGTCATTATTACTTCGACAAAGCTCTCCCCTTCGGGCTAAGGAGCGCCCCCTTCCTCTTTAATCAACTCTCCGATGCCCTAGAATGGTTGGTCAGACAACACCTGAACATCCCCTCCATCATACACATTCTTGACGATTTTTTCATTGTTCAACCTGCCCCCTCATCCCTTTGTGCCACAGCCCTCTGCCGGGTTCTTACCCTCTTTGAGGAATTAAACATTCCCCTTGCCCCAAAGAAAACCTTTCGCCCCACCCAAGTTCTTGAATTCATGGGAATAACACTCGATTCCATAAACATGCAGGCCCGTCTCCCCGAGGATAAGTTAAGCAATGCCCGGTCCCTGCTAGCTGACTGGTCTTCCAAACGGGTCTGTCGTCTGCAGGACCTGCAGTCCCTCATTGGGACTCTGCAGTTTGCCTGCCGGGTTATTTCACCGGGTCGCCCTTTCATGCAACGCATCATTAACCTTACCCGGGGTTGTGTCCGCCCAAAGCAGATTATTTTTCTCACCCAGGAGTTCAGAAAGGACATCCTCGTGTGGCAATTTTTCCTCGATCACTGGAATGGTGTTAGCCTTTTCCTTCCCCCTTACACTGAATCATCCCCACAAATCCATTTATACACAGATGCAGCGGGTGCGGTCGGATACGGGGCCTTCTTTGACAATCAGTGGTTCCAGGGAAAATGGCTCCCCTCCCACCAGCTCAACGCCACTACAGGGATAAGTATTACCTGGCAGGAGCTTTATCCAATTTACCTTGCCTGCATGATTTGGGGGCCCCATTGGGCTAACAGGAGAATTTGTTTCCATTGTGACAACCAGGCAGTCGTCGCAGTTTTGTCTACTAAAAGCTCAAAAATTCCCCGCATCATGAACCTTGTCCGTTTGATCACCTTTCAAACTTTGAAGTTTAATTTTACCTTTACCGCAAAGCATGTCCCTGGGGTAGACAATGGCATAGCTGATAGTTTATCTCGCTTTCAGATGTCCCGGTTCCACCTACTCGCACCAGATGCATTGCCCATTCCCTGTCCAATCCCTCCTTTCCTGACGAAAGTCTAACCATGCAGGCTGCTCACTATATTTTCCAGTCCATCGCCAGCTCTACTCGTCGAACCTATTCCTCTGGGGAGCGACACTTTATTAGATTTTGCCTTTTTCATAAACTCATTTCACCCCAAACCCCTTTTCTCCCAACCCGTGAATCAACCTTAATTCATTTTGTCACTCACTTATCCAATACCGTTTCGTATGGCACTATTAAAGTTTATCTGGCAGCAGTTAAGAATCTCCATATTGAGTTTGGCTGTCCCCTGGACTTCTCCTCCATGCCCTTCCTATACAAGACCCTACGAGGGATCAAATCATCCCTCGGTAGTGCAAAACGGGCCCGGTTCCCTATCACTATTTCGATCCTCCTCCAAATTTATGCCAAACTAAAACCCTTTCAGTCATTGGACACAGATTCTTCAATGTTGTGGGCTGCTTTTACCCTTGCGTTCTTTGGCTTTCTGCGCAGTAGCGAATTCACTTGCAACGGCAAGTTTAATATTCAATCCCATCTGACAAAATCGGATGTCAGTTTTTACCCCAACATTGTCCAACCTGTGTCTTTCGAGATTGTCATTAAGAAGTCCAAAACAGACCCTTTCCGTGAGACAGCCAAGCTCACTATCGCCAAATCAAACTCTACCGTATGTGCAGTCACCGCGTTAAGAGACTATCTGCTTCAAACTACATGTACTTCCAGTGGAGCTACCCAGCCTCTCTTCCAATTCTCGGATGGACGACATCTTACTCGGTCTTCCCTCACAAACAACTTACGGGCTCTTCTCAAGATTTGTGGATTGGATAGTACCTGCTATGCATCACACAGTTTCCGCATTGGAGCAGCCACTACTGCGGGGGCTGCTGGCCTTCCAGACTGGCTTATTAAAGTTCTTGGCCGTTGGAAATCTGATGCATATCAGTCGTACATCAGGACACCCAAAGAAACCATTCTCCAAGTCCCTCAAAATTTGGCCTCCTGTCTATCTAGTTAATGACTTAAAAACAATTGGATGTCTCATTGCAAGGACTATTGACAACGCTTCAGTGGCATTGGGAACACTATTATGTTGCTTTGTACTGTTTATCGAGAACACTATGATGTCTCATTGTAACAAAATTGAGAACACTGTGTCCTACTATAACATTGATTAAGTAATGCTATCCAAGATTTAGATAGTTTCAGTTAAGGTTTTAAGTTAGAACATGTGATCATACCTGCTCGTCCACTCCTTAATCCCCTTTCTCCACCAATGGTCTTTGGTTCATTTCATTTCCCCGTGGAGCGGATAAGAGCTGTATCCAGCCCTCGCGACCAGGTGGAGAAAGGGTCTTAGAGACTGGGCTTTACACAGGGTACTTCTCGTATTACTTGGCGTTTTGGGCGGGGAATTGCTGCCTGCGGCACCCCTTCAGCCCTGTGCTGAAGCCCCGTCAGGGAGGGGGGGCTATAGGATTTGCTGGACTTGGTTAACTTGGCCCAAGGACATTATGCCGGCAATGCGTTTTCACGTGTGAACTATGCCCCCCCTTGCAGTACAGGCATGAGGCACCCCCTCGGTATGGCGCCATGTACCGAGGCCCCTCATTCGGTCATCATCCGGTCAGTGGGTTTTATCCGAGCCTTGCTGGTATATTCCCTGCCCAACTTTGCCCACAAAAGAATATTGTGTTTTCTCTGTGTCTGCGCGCCGTAACATTAATTGATATTTTAGCATAAAATAAAGGTTAATGTTGGCAAGCAACAACTATTGAGCCTGCATTATTACTGCGGTTTATCCCATACACGTGATTTCCTTATTTGGCAGCCTGCCTTGTGTCTTATTCTGTGCCAGTCCTTTCAATCGCCACTTTCTTGGAAGGCTGCAAGTCGAGCAGCAGCAAAGTTTTTCCCCTCCCACCCTCCCATTTTCTCTTTGTTGCTTGCCTTTCTTACCCTTCCTATATTTGTTCACTGCATTCGTGCTATCTCTTGTCAGTATATTCAGAGATGTTTAATAAAATAATTAAGGGCGGGGAATTGCTGCCTGCGGCACCCCTTCAGCCCTGTGCTGAAGCCCCGTCAGGGAGGGGGGGGCTATAGGATTTGCTGGACTTGGTTAACTTGGCCCAAGGACATTATGCCGGCCATGCGTTTTCACGTGTGAACTATGCCCCCCCTTGCAGTACAGGCATGAGGCACCCCCTCGGTATGGCGCCATGTACCGAGGCCCCTCATTCGGTCATCATCCGGTCGGTGGGTTTTATCCGAGCCTTGCTGGTATATTCCCTGCCCAACTTTGCCCACAAAAGAATATTGTGTTTTCTCTGTGTCTGCGCGCCGTAACATTAAGGTAAAATTATCTGTTTCTTGGTGTACTTTAGATTGCCAGAGACCAGAATTCTGAGCAGGAAGCTCTTGATCAGTTGAAGCAAAAGAAAACAGATCTTTTGACTCAGCAGAAACACAAGACAGATCAAAGGTTTGTATTATTTTACAGTTTAATACCTGGTAACTGGTTTCAATAAGAATTGAAGTAGGCGGCTGGCCAAGGTATAATAAGCGGCTGTGACAGATTAGGGGCTGTAAGGCCCCATCCCGCTGGTAAACGTCGGTGAGAGGCGAAGTAGGTGGCGGTACACTGCCGGTCTCCGGCTTCTATTGAAACCCCTGTGGTAATGTTGGTACATGTACTTCTTTTTTAATATCGTGTAGCACTGTTGACACGTTTCTTACAGCAGGTCTATTGTGGGATGAAGGTGAGGGGTGATGTAATCTGAAAAAGATTTTTTAGAAGATGACACAGGTAATGAGGTTGACAATTACGTAATACAATGGTATTAAACTTAAAGTTTGAGACTTTGCAAGACGTTTTCTATGGAAGTCTGAGCAATAGACTCAGAAATACAAGAGAGAGAGAGACTTCAAGACAACTTAGCAAACTATGAAAAAAAGAAACTATGACACCCCTTCACTTGTATGTTATGGAGGAAATTTAACTTGCCAGTGTTACCTATTGGCTATAGCATGATTGTACATTTACTACTGCACAATGTATGTATTGTTAAATCCCATATTCATTTTACTTGAAAGTATGTTGCATCAAATCCTGCCCATTTGAACATAACTTAGTGGTGAAATCTAGGCATGCAGTCGCAATATCAATAAAATGTTACGTAGGAAGAGTTTTAAATAATTTAATATGTACTAGTAAGTTATATTAATTTTATTGGACTAAAACGAAAATGACCTAAAATGACCTAAAATGATGTCGAATAAGCTAAGAAAAAGAAGACGACGACCTCACGCCCTCGCGTGCCTCCCCTCGCGTGCCTCCCCTCGCGTGCACCACTAGCTTTAACAAAACATCTCCATATTTCCTTTTCTTTTCCCGCTATCTGCAAACTTCCTTGTTACTTCTTTATTTGACAAAAAAAATTCAGTGCTGAAGTGACCAGAAATGAAATGATGGACTGCATGTTGTTCGTTACATAACGCGCGCTATGTCACGCTGCGCTGGCGCTTTAAGTTATTTGTTGCTTTTAACAGACATGCTGGGATCTCGGCAAACGGCCAAGCCATCCCGGCTAACCTAACCAGCTCGGCTTTTGTAATCAGGCCCTTATGTGATATTAATATACATTATTCATACATTGTAAGTGTATGTACCTGGAATAAGTGGAACTAAAGGCAAAAGCTGAAGAGAAAACATTGTCCTCTGTCCTCTCCCTGCCCCATCAACATCTTGCTGCTGGGCGAAACACCAAACACCAAGCACCAACACCAACCACAAAAATCTTGAAACCCCAAATCTCGAAACGTTTTGCACTGCACACCAATCAAAAGCGTGTTGCTGGGCAAATCTCTAAATCTAATGGGGGGCTTTATAGAGGCTTTACCACTACAAGTTCTGAGTTCACCAGATCTGTTGTAAGCTTATAAAAAGTTAACTTTTCAAACGCAATCTATTTGATTATTAGATAGTTCATTGTGTTCTCCACATGATGCAACACGTGAAAAAACGAAGAAAACTGATCAGCATGGGGAGCGTTGCGTGATGTGACATGCCAAAAGAATGGCTCCAATCCAAACTCCTGTTGATTTCAGATTTTGAACTGTTGATTTCACGCCGTTGATTTCGAACCGCATCCAGTCTGGAGGGAGTCTAAACAACTGATGTATCAACTAGAAAGTTTGAAAGTGTTTTTGGAGAAACACGGTTATCCTGCCCATTTAGCTCATTTTAGATTCATCGCAGTTCATTTTAGGTCATTTTAGATTCATCGTGGGTCATTTTAGATTCATTTTAGGTCATTTTAGATTCACGGTAGGTCATTTTAGGTCATTCCTCGTTTTAGTAACTACGTTAATGGATTAGGCACATTACATTAATGGCAGGCCGAGATAAAATTATCTCTGCTGTGGATCTGTCATGCCTGTTCCCATGACCTTAATTTAGAATTGAATTGGATTGGCTTGTGAAAATTGGAATCTTTTGTTAATGAATCTCTGATTGGCTAAAAAAAATAACCTTGTACTCACACTTGAAAGCATAGTCTCAAATTTACTATTCCATTACCTAATTGTCAACCTTGCAAGCTGCGTCGTCTTCTAGAAAAAAAAATTTCATCGCCCTCACCTCTCACCCCTCATCCATCATGTCCCATGCTGACACGATGAACAGTACATCTCTTCTTAATCACAGTCAAACCTCTGTAATATGCACACCAAAGGGACAGACCAAAGTGTCTACATTGTAAAGTTGTCGCATTATAGAGGTGTCTGCATTATAGAGGTAGGGATTGTATGAATTTTTGTGTGTTCGGGACCAAAAGAGGTCCATATTATGGAGGTGTCCATAAGGAGAGGTTTGACTGTATTTTATTGCGGTCGACGAGAGGAGACCGCGAGTCTAATTTTGTGTATAGCGAAAAAATTTGAGATTTTTCTCTGTTTATCCAATTACCATTATCCAATTATCCAATTACCTCGCTTTCAAATTTGACGGCCTCGTTTTCACGTAAGATAATGCGGTGACTCGAGGATCGAAGTATCGATTTGCTTGCGTGATTAAGTTCAACATCTGCCGCCATATTTCTATCCTTTTATCAGTGAATAGCCGTTAACTGAAAACGCGCGTCAGCTATTTAAATAGTTTCGAAAACTCGCCCATGAAGTATTGACTCACGTGGTAATGCTCTGCAAAGAACTTCAACATCTGACGCCATACTGCAATTATCAGTTGAGTAATGCACAAGCGAAGTTTGGTGAGAAAGTTTTGCCGTCAAAACTACGTTGTCAAGGGTAACTTGCTACATTTGCAACATTTACTTGTCTGTTCTGGACGTTTTCAATGAAAAATGTTATTTAGGCGCTTTTGAAACTGAAAATACAGACGTGTCGGGACTTTTGTCCCTTCATCAGTGAATAGCCGTTGATAGAAAACGCACGTCAGCTATTTAAATAGTTCCAAATGTCGCAATATCGCAACATTACAGCACGTGCGGAAAAAGTCTAAATAAAACTGAAGTCAATGTTCATGCCGTGCGCTTGGAGTGTTTGGTATTTGAAAATCGCTCGCTCTGCTCGTCTTTCCGTAGTATTTTTCACTCACGGACAGTTGTGTTCTCGACGTTATCAGTAACAAAATGCACGAAATAACTGATGACGTCCGTGACAGTCAATTAATTAATAAATAAATTAATTAATTAATTGGAAACGTAACAAGTTAATTGGAAACGTAACACAATTAATTCGACTTGACTTCACTTGACAACAACGTAGTTTTAACGGCAAAACTTTCTCACAAAACTTCGTAAGTGAGTGGCAACTGATAATCCGTTGTAGTAGCTTAGCGTTCAAGTTGAACTCTACGCTGCTTGGCTGGGTGAGTTGAATTAACGGAACTTCCAGGCAATCACCCCCTCTATTCCCATAGCTCCTACACAAAAGTAGTCACGCAAAAAGTCATGCAACATGCCATTGTACCCCCTCTCTAACCATTTCTCCTTTCCAGGCCAAAACAGGGCTAACTTGTAGTCTAAAGTGTACAACCACTCACTTGATAAGGGGGAAGGGGGGATAGTTTCTGTGTAGCACCCAACTTACTCCTCTAACAAAAAAAGACTTCCCTTCGAACGCACTTATAATCCCTGATTACTACTAGTATCTATTAACAATAATTATTATGCACATATTCATTCAACAGGACTC
This sequence comes from Dendrophyllia cribrosa, assembly GCA_024195265.1. Lineage (NCBI taxonomy): Eukaryota > Metazoa > Cnidaria > Anthozoa > Scleractinia > Dendrophylliidae > Dendrophyllia > Dendrophyllia cribrosa. The sequence continues at coordinate 18,403,778 of JAJLRJ010000005.1, forward strand.
AGTTAATGGAGAGAATTGAAAAACTGGATGAGTATATCAGGTATGTGTTCTCATTTTGTCAATGATTCATTAGATTGCTCCCAATTTCTTGTTTCTACATTGTAGAAAATGTTTTCACTTCTAAACTTGAAATTACAGTGAATCACTTTCACTTAAGGCAGCTTGCAATAGTTCCCGGCATTTTACATCACTTATACTTTGATGAATCAATACTTACGACCTTTTTTTGATATTTTAGCATAAAATAAAGGTTAATGTTGGCAAGCAACAACTATAAGTATTGAGCCTGCATTATTACTGCGGTTTACCCCAAACACATGATTTCCTTATTTGGCAGCCTACCTTGTGTCTTATTCTGTGCCAGTCCTTTCAATCGCCACTTTCTTGGAAGGCGGCACCCCTTCAGCCCTGTGCTGAAGCCCCGTCAGGGAGGGGGGGCTATAGGATTTGCTGGACTTGGTTAACTTGGCCCAAGGACATTATGCCGGCCATGTGTTTTCACGTGTGAACTATGCCCCCCCCCCCCCCCCCCCCCCCCCCCACCCCCAATTGCAGTACAGGCATGAGGCACCCCCTTTGATATGGCGCCATGTACCGAGGCCCCGCATTCTATCATCATCCGGTCAGTGGGTTTTATCCAAGCCTTGCGGGTATATTCCCTGTCCAACTTTGCCCACAAAAGAATATTGTGTTTTCTCTGAGTCTGCACGCCGAGAGCATGTCCAGCCTATATGACTTTTTAGGCCTTTTTTATTTTTTCTTGCTCAGATTTGTCCAATTTTGGCATGTGAACTAGAAATTAGTTGCAAAACATTGCTCCGAATTTTTTTCCGTTGTTTTTTTCCGTCGTTTTCGAGAAATACCGTATTCAAAAAAAAAAATCAATCAATCAAAGGCTCCTATTGTAACGCAATATTGCGGTAAGCTTCTGTTTTCGCACTGACACGGTTCGATATTTTTGTAAAATTAAACGTTAGAAATTTTGACGAACGCAAAAAAAGTAAATCACTTTCATAATGTCCAGTTCGAAGAAAGAAAGAAAAAAAAAAAAAAATGAGGCCGAGCGTGATTCGAACCCGGAGCCGTCCGAGCGCAAATCCCCGACCAAACCACTAGACCACAGACGAACACATGCTCACTTCAGCCTAAGTTTTATTATTAAAAGGTTGATACGCATCAAAACGCGTATCTCGATTTCAAAATCCTTTTAGATCGAATTTAATGTTGCATTAAAGACTCCAAATGCGAAACGTCTTCCCGCCGGCCAGCAACAACTCACTTCGAGCTGCCCAAAGCTGTATTTCAAGTGCCCGACCACGCACAGCGGACCCATCTACCACTGTCGCAAAGCATGTCGGGAAATCCTACAACAAAACCGAAATGGAGTTCCCACCCGAAAGTTATTGCAAAATACTAGAAGTCTCAAAGCACTTCGGATATCGGGCATTTCGACCACGGCACGGGATGGGAAATGGCCCACAACTCTCAACGCTGCCCCTTTTCTGATCCGAAGTGATTCCAGACTTTCCCGCCGGCTCGTCTTCCCGACCAAGGTCCGTTTTTCACCTCGAGCGCTAAATGGCGCTTCAGACACAAGGAAGGACAAGAAACACGACTCGTTTCTTTGAGAAGTGCTAGAGACTCAAGGATTTCCGGACTTAATGATGTCTTTCAATCACCGGACGGGCCTCATACACGTTGGCTTACACACACGCTACAGAGGCGATGTGTTGCCGCAGTGAGCTCACGATAGATAAGCGAGCCAGGCGTGCGTAAATAACGGTATTTTCGTTTAGTTGTTGGCACTGGTCAGAAGTATTGCAGTCGCGTATTCTCACGGCCAAACTGCTTTCAAATGGCTTCGAAATTACGCTCTGAATGTACCGTCAAAGCACTGGAGGGCCAGAACTCTGCTTTTTTCAGGTAAATTGGTCAAATTCCTTAGGGTTAGTGCAAATTCGACAAGGGCTTGTGATATTATTCGTTGTACAATAAAATGAGACTATTCTGAGCTATTCTGAGCGAGAAAAAATAGAAAAAGGCCTAAAAAGTCATATAGGCTGGACATGCTCTCGGCCCTTCAATTGTTGTGTGATGCTACAATAATGGTATCAAACAAATGGCCAGTCATGGGTGAACAAGTTATTGGTCACTTATGACGTAACAGTATAGTGTTATGTGTGCAAATCATTCTGTACCAATGATCACCCTGTATTAAACAGCATGTAGTAACATATTTATTGTTGATTTTGAAGCACAAACATTCAAACTGTGGAGAAGCTGAAACAAGATCATGATAAAATGGACTCTGAGATCAAGTATGTCATTGAGCAAACAATTTTAAATAATTTTCAGTTGTTAATATAAATGTCTTATGTTTATTGATATTGAGAATTGTTTTCTTGAGGTCTCAAGTGACAAAGTGGATACAATTTACTTAATTTCTTTTGTTTGTTGTTTCTATTTTAGTGATGCCAACTCTCGTCACTTGGAACTAAGTCATCTGCTAGAGGATGTGCAGACAGAACTGAACGAGGCAAAGGTGGATAAACATGAAAGTGCGCGACATCAGAAGAAACAGGAAGTGCTGGAGAGTATGAAGCGACTCTTCCCAGGAGTTCATGGACGACTCATAGATCTCTGTGAACCAGTGCACAAGAAGTAAGTGTAATTATCTGAAAAAATACTCCCCGTTGGCCAGGGTTGTTTACACCAATTTATGCAGAATAAAATGTAATCAAGGGTTTAATTTCTCTGGTATAATTTTAAGGTGAAAAAGAATTTTCCACCCACCAGTTATTCATCACACAGAGTAACCGAAAGAGCATGGTATACAGTCTATCAAAGGGTCTTATGATATTTTGAGTCTCAGTGAATGCTCCATGAAATATCCCCTCCCAGTGTACATGAAATCCACTCCAGTATATGGCAGCACGAAGTAGCTCCCCTGGAGGAGATGGGTGGCACTTTCAGGTAATTCTAGTGAGGCAGGTACAAAAGTCGGAACGGATCAACTCGGATCGGATCGGACCGTATCCAGTCCGGGTCGGATCAACTCGGATCGACCCGGATCGACTCGGATCATAAAAAAAAATAATAAAATGAGAAAAATAAAAATTTTACCCAATTGTAGGTTAAAATTCCTCTCAGAAATAGGCCAAATCAAGTAAGCTTTACAACATTTAGAGCTCCATGGCGTTCTCCGTGGCGTTCACCCGCCATTTTGTTTACTTGCGCCAGTTCCTCTCGGATCGTGGTTTCGTTACACGCTCCATCGATCGATCATATAAACATGGACCAGCTAGCTAGCTGAAGGCGAGGAAGGTAAAATCTAGGACATCTTTCTCAATGACTGAATGTTTAATTTAAAGAAAAATATAGTTTCTGTAACTCAGAATGTTCATATTGTTTTTTTTTACAGCAGGCGATGTACTGTTGCTTTTTGTCACAAGTTCATAGAATTCGTGGTTGCGTAGCGAAAAGGAAGTTTCTTTACCGTCGAACTAACCCTGAGTCGACATGAATTTATTTATGGTGGGAGTATCGAGTTGGAAACCATGTTTAAGTCACTTTTGACTCGCCTTCCTCGTCTTCAGCTGGGTTTATATGATCTATCGATGGAGCGTGTAACGAAACCACGAGTTCGTAACCTGATCCGAGAGAAACTGGAACTAGAAACAAAATGGCGGGTGAACGCCACGGAGCTCTAAACGTTGCAAAGCTTACTTGATTTGGCCTATTTCTGGAGAAATTTTAACCTACAATTGGGTAAAATTTATATATTTTTTTATTTGATTATTTTTTTATGATCCGAGTCGATCCGAGTTGATCCGACCCGGACTGGATCCGAGTTGATCCGACCCGGATTGGATCCGGTCCGATCCGATCCGAGTTGATCCGTTCCGACTTTTGTACCTGCCTATTCTAGTGGCTGTTTCTGCTCAAGCATAAACTGGAGTTAATGTTTAGCTCAATTGAACCTAAAAGCTCCCTGCTGTTTGCCAGTGTTTTTCCCGGTAATCGATCTTTTGTACTTTGCATTGTATTCTTAACGGCCAATTATATTTCAAGCCTGCACGTGCTCATAGATTATCAACCAATCAGCTTCACATAAACTCACCATGTTTACATTCATGTACATCGGTCGCAGTTGATCTCCCCATTCAGCTCAGTTTCACTGCTAAAGTCAAGTGTTTATTTCTACTCTTCAAGTGGGTTGTTCTCTTCTTTGTACATGGCGATCGTTCTGTTCCACATTCAAATATTATTGGTTTTACCGTACAAATCAAGTGTAAAGTTGTTCGTTGTCGGGGACGTTTAGTCAAGTGCGTCTTATGCTATTATTCCAGCAGATGGTGTTTAAATTAATATTTTGATAATTTTTTATTGGTTTTGTGTTGTCAATTTTTAATTTTTAATCTATTGTTTTTTTTTTTCAGGTATACACTAGCCATAACCAGAGTTCTTGGACGAAACATGGATGCCATTGTTGTAGACACAGAGAAAACTGGAAAAGACTGCATTCAGTATCTAAAAGAACAGGTTAAAAATAAATCTGATATCTACTTCCTTCTTTTAGTGTCTCAACCAACACCATTTGCTCTCAGAAGAGCTGCTATGAGCAAAATGCTATAATTATTGTTCTTTTGACATCCTTTGAAATGGTTTGAAAATCAGCCCTGAGTTTAACCCATTCGCTCCTACACCGGCCAAAACCGGCCGTACAATACTCCACTGCTTTAAAAAATTGCAACTTTCTCAATCGCGCGAACATTGCCCTATTTAGCAGTTCTGAGCATTGACTAGAAAGTCCTCAAATTGAGATACCCAATAAACACAAAAAAGTCAGCGATTTTTGCAGAATATCAGCGTTTGAATTTGGACAATAACAAAAATGACCGTTTTTAACGTCATAGAAAAACAACAAAAATCACGTTTTTGCCTTTAGTTTTTTTTATTCAAATCATCATGGCAAACCCAAAAGTCAACATTCACAGCAAAATTCAGTCCTAGTCCTAGCTTAGCAGTGAATTTTTTTGCTCTTATTCGTTGCTCGGGCCGAGCTCTAGCCTCTCGTTCTAATGCATACTGACCTTGCCTCAATTTTCAATATCACCACTGCACTGCATGCTGGGAAATGGCCAAGAATTTTGACAGCGTTCGTTTCTTTCCGCACACATTTCATATTTATACTAAGTCCACAGCCACTCCGACCCACCGCCGAAATTTCGCGCTTGTTGTGTTCTCCTGTGGTCGCAAATTCCAAAATATGCCGCGGTAGGTCGAGAAATTCATCCAGAGTCGAGTCCCAAAGCTGCTTCGTTTCCAGGCGGCCATTTTTTCCAGTTCAACGAGCAACAAGCCAAATTCGTAAACGAAGTACAACAACTAACTCGCTTCATTGAGAAGTGGACTCTGAACTACCTCCAAGCTTAATGATGCTCACCAGGCAGCTACTAAAGATGAAAAATGGCTGTGAACTTACCAAAAATCGTAGATAATTCATATTGGACCCTTTATTGCAAATCAACGAAGCAAAATGAGATCGTCACAATGACGTTTTCAGTAAACTCGAGCCTTCAGTGTTTTAGAACAGCAGCACTTTCAATGGTAACTTCAAATATGGAGTCACGAAATCCTATGGGGCGTGTGAATGCAGAAAACCGCTCAAAAACGTAAAAATTCTCAGGAGTGAATGGGTTAAGGACTGTTGTCTCACTCCATGTTTGAAAAAGTTCGTCATGTCATCTTATGGTACCACAATTCATCGTCTGAGGCATTTTTTCGTTTTATTTAGTGGGATTTTATTTCATATTAAATGAAAATATGGGCAAGGATGTATAAAAGAATTAGTTGAGGTTACTATCTTTTAATTTTTCTCAATGATGAGCTTTTTTCCATTGAAAACTGATCAAAACTCTTTGCGCCTGATCAAAATAATGTTGACAAATGGCGCCGACAATTCTGCAGTTCACAGTTTTTAAATGCTTTAGAACTTTTTTGGTAAACTTTCAAAACGTTTGGTAAATTGACAGTGTATTGGCAATATATTAAACTTTAAACAGTGAAAACGACAACCTTAACTTTTATAAGTACTTTGCTTAACTTTTGCAAATTTCTGTCGTTTGACGGCGGTTAAGGTGATATGTGAGTGTGTTTTCTTGACAGAGGGCTGATCCTGAGATGTTTCTGCCACTGGATAGTATTCAAGTTAAACCTGTTAATGAAAAGCTCAGGCAGATTGGTGGATCTGCTAAATTAGTCATTGATGTGATTAAATTTGAACCAGCAACTATCAAGGTATAGTGACTTATAATTGTCATTATAGGGCGATTTCAAATCACAGTCTTTATGAATTTTCTCAAATCAAGAGGGCCTTTTACACCAAAATAAATGGTACAAACACCATTAATACTTATGTTAAATCTGTCTTTTTTAGAAAGCCCTACAGTTTGCCTGTGCTAACGCTCTTGTTTGTGATGGAATGGAGGAAGCAAGAAAGTTAGCATTTGGCGGAGCTGAGAGAAAGAAGACGGTTTCCTTAGATGGAACACTGTTTCAAAAGTCTGGCATCATTAAAGGTGGAGTCAGGTAAAACTACAGCACCAGGTCTAATCATCTGAATAGAGTAGTTTTTGCCTGCTCACGGAGCCCAATACTCATAGAACCATGCCTGTCATTTTTAATAGTCATGGCTAGCAGAATGTTTCGTGGGCGCATACAACATTGTGCAGGGTTAGCTCGTGGGCGCGTACGGCATCGCGCGGGGTTAGCTCCCGGGTGTGTACAATGTCTAGTAAGTGACCACCTCAGGATTTTGAAAAAGTGGTCATAACTAGAACTTACAAGAAGTTGGACACTTCAGGGCTCGAAATTAAAAAAAATTCTCAATCGCAATTTGCGAGTAATTCCAAAAATTTAGTCGCAAGTTCGAAAATTTTAGTCACAAAAAAAACCTACTACATGTACTACCAGAACCGGAAATGAAATTGAGAAATTTCTGAGAAAGTGTGAAAAAGTGCACCCGTGATACACTTCTTGGAAACCGCATTAATGAAGCATGAAATCGACGATTAAGTCACGCAACATTTAACGTGAATTTCGCAGGATTTTACGGATAAAATTACAAATACAAGTTACAAGTAAGACACTGTTAAATATAATTCCTTTACATGTATTAGCTAGGCTTAAAACAGTCACAAATTTGCGACTAATAGACAAATTTTATTCGCAAAAGCGAAATCTTTAGTCGCAAATGCGCCCGATACAGGCGCAATTTCGAGCCCTGCACTTATGAGAGCTTACAACTTGGCAGAGATTATATGTGCAGTATTTTTGATATCTCACCAAATGTCTGTTTGGATTTCCACCAGTGATCTGAAGGCCAAGGCTAGACGATGGGATGAAAAGCAAGTAGACGGATTAAAACGAAAACGGGACAGCTTCTTGTCAGAGTTGAAAGGGCTTTCCAAGCATCGCAGAAAGGAACCAGAGCTTCAAAACTTGAGGTCTCAAATTGATGGGCTTGAGCATCGACTGAGGTACTCCACCAAGGACAAAGAAACTACAGTAAGTTAGCATTTTCACCTTCCCAGCCCTCACCCTGCTCCAATGTCTGTTGACATGAGGGATGCATCTAGCTAAGTATACTGCATCCACCTACATACATTCATCATACATACATACTCAATTGCAACTCCCTACAAGGGTTTTTCAGTTGCAGGACTGGATATGGGTTCAGAAAAACAACAGCAATAGCACCTCACAAGTATTCAGAACTGACTCTTGCATGTTAAGGTACAATTTAAGAGGTGATCTGTGCTGTTGCCAAGGATCATAGAGAGTCCCTGTTTTCATCGTGTGTGTTCTTTGGGCATGATTGCAATGGATTGATTGATTGATTGATTGATTGATTGATTGATTGATTGATTGATTGCACTACATGTACCACAGATGAATGTTGATGATATCAATGTTCTCAGTTGAACCTGTAAGGGGTGTCACTATTAAGTGTTACGGCTGTGAATTAAAGTGTTTCAATACAATGTTTAATAAGACCTTTTGGTCATGTCCCACATTGTTACGGCTGTTAACAGAAATGGAACAGTTGATAAAAAAGTTATTGAGAACCCTCGATATTAATTTGTAGGAGAAACAAACATTGAGTGAAGTTTCCAAGGAACTAAGAGTCATCAAAAAAGAACTGGATAGCTTAGAGGTATGAATACTGTTTGTGTTTACAAGACTCACAACACTTTTTAGACTTTTAGTAGCAATAATATACTTTGTCACACATCACTTGTAGCCATGCCAAGCCGACTGCCGCAGCCTGACCTTTATTTTAAACTAATAAAGTTGTACACATAATTATCCTAACCCTAACAAGCGGTTGTCTCCCACGCAGCTGTTATTTGTCTCGTCACGCAACGTGGGGAGGAGCGTTGCATGACAAGACAAATAACGGCTGCGTGGGAGACTAAACAAGGTGGCACATATATAAATTGAAATCTTAGGGTGGGTGAAAAGGTCAGTAATGGCAGATGCAACAAAAGCAACTGCCCGCCTTTCAGGTCACATGACCTATACCCAGGCCCCCAGCGGTGTGTGAGAAAAACATTTTCCATTTATTTCGTTGTACTCAAACAGTGTAAAATTACCCTTCTATCTCAGTTGGTTGCCAGTTCAGTTGTCCTGGTGAGCAGCATACCGTCATTGGCTGCTCATTGAATGCTAGAACTTTAGCCGGTTCACTACTTTGTGTATAAATAAAGTGTTGTTGTTGTATTGTTATGAAACCATGTGTAATGTTTTTCTGGTTAATTTAGCCAAAAAGGGAGCAGTTGCTACTTTCAATGGCTGCACGAAGTGAAGAGATCACCAACACGGAGAAAAGAATGAACAGGGTAGAGGATCAGGTAAGCTAATAATTATTTTAGAAGTATCTGCCATCCTCCAGGGATTAGACCTAACCCTTTCACTCCCAGAGTCAATTGTGTTGTTCCAACTTTTGAGTCTGTCGACAAAATCCTATGGTGTGACCATTCGAATGAAACCTCTTTGGAAGTACTTTTGCATGCTACAACTTGTTTTTCAATATTGTGCAACATGAAGTTTGACACATCAGCTGGACTATAAAAGTTGTCCATATAAAATAGGGTAGTTTCAGAGAACTTGTCAGGATAGAGGAAATTGTTTGTAATAATAAGGTGTAAGATCTGTAAGGTCACACCCACGGGGAATAAGTAAACACTATTAGTTTTTCACTTGCATCATGATTTGTCTGTGATGCTGGATCCATGTTGGGCAATTTTAGTTGACTACTTACAGGTATCCAAATGTTGGCGGACAAGCTAAAGTGAATTATATTTTTTTAATGTCCAGATAAATGATATATCTCCTGTTTCTGTTATTTCTGCACAGGTTTTCAGAGGATTCTGTGAGCAGATTAATGTAGAGAACATAAGGTATGTTCATTAAAATGATCTTTCTAAAAAAAAGAAAAAAATATTGTGTTACTTTTATATCGACAACCTGTATGAAAATTCTAGCAACATGCTGTGTAAACTGTTAAAGATAGTTGTGGGGAGGGGTAAGGGGGCAGAATTGCAGAGGAGAAAGTGGCATTTGTTTTGTAAAAAGGTGTAGGCTGGGCCAAGGAAGCATTGCGTTGCTTTTTGTTTGAGTAACTACAGTAATCCACAGCTTATAGCAGTCATGTTTATAACAATTGTACAACTGGGCTGGGTTGTTCAAAGTGCAGTTTAGCTAACCCAGAGTTAGCATAAATTTTGATTCCAGTTAAATAATTAATCAAAAGAGATTTTTCCAAAGTATTGTTTGCCCTTTTGTTTTGTCTCTGACTTGTCTTCGCATGTAACTTACAATTAGCTTTTGAAAACACTTCCAACAAGAGAAATGAAATCCTTGGTTAAGTTTTAATCCTGGGTTAGCCAAAGTTATTGAAGGATAGTATGAAGTTAAATTGGAATTTCCAGAGGGGTAGGGAGGCAGGGTCCAAACCAAAAAAACCTTCCACGAGAGGGGTATTGACACTTTATGGAACAACACATTAGGAGTTGTAACTGGTATTGGTTGTTCAACATTATTAAAGGCAATATGAAGAAAAGCAACTCAAGGCTCAACAAGAGAGGGCTCAGCGCCGACTGGAGTTTTCTAACCAGGAATCTCGCTTGATGAATCAGGTTAGAAAAATTAACAGGAAGAACCCCACATGCCACACAAAGTGTACTTTATGAATGAGAGTTCTGTAAATGTGTTTTTGAAATAAAAATTTAAAAAAAAACTATGGTTTTAAGATACCCCAGTCCTCAGTTAGTCATTCAAGATTCCTCCTTACTGTGTATCACATGACTGTATGGAATAGATTATATTAAAGTCAATACTGAAATCCATTTATTACTCTTGATTGATCTCTTGTGAAGCAGAATCAATTTACCTTTCGTTAATGTCTCCAGGTATTACTGCCTAGTCATGGAGCAAATACTGCATACCATATTTACCCGCGTATAGGCCGCACCCCAAACTTTCAATGGTTTTCATGGGGAAAAAAATGGTGAAAGTAAAAACGCAACCCTAATTTCGGTCCCATTTTTCCGGGGAAAAAAGTGCGGCCTATCCGGGGGTAAATACGGTAATTATTATCTCATTGGCAAAAGCTTAAATCATTTTAAAAGAGAAAAATACAGCAGTCATTATTTTAAAAGGGTCAAGATTAAGATTAATAATTAATAAATAATTAATAATTTATTTGTTGTGAAGCTGTTTAAAGTAATTCAGGTTGTAAGTTAAGATATAAGGCTTTTATTTGTTTGTTTTTTCACATTAGAAAGAAATGGATGATTTTGCTAATCTCAACGTGAGAAGCTTATAGCTTTTATTTATTTATTATTTTTTTTTATAGTTGGAGTATGAGAAAGGTAGAGATACCAAAGGTAGGTAACATGGAATAAGCTCCCGAAAACAGAAAGATATTGTTCTTCTCTAAAAGCATTTAAAAACTCTATATGCACATGTAATCTTAGTCAATTTCTTAAATCTGACTGTACTGACTGTCTCCTTTGCAATTCTTAAACGTATAAATATACTTCATAGAATTTTTTATTTTTGTATTTTAATTTTATGTAATTTATGTATAGTAACATTTTTAATGCTAGTTAATTATAATGTAAATAGACATTGATAATTTTAATTTTAGTTGACTGAAATGTAAAAAGATTTCTGATAATTTTATTCAGTGTCCCCTGTTAGTGGAAGGATTTATTTCCTTCGGCTAGTTTATTTTATTTGACACAGAAATGAAGTAATTATTATTATAATTATATTTTGGTGAAACATACATGTATTCCTCAACAACATAACAAGAAGTGATTGAATGAAAAATAAAAGTATATTTACTAGTTAACATCTTTAGTTGTAGTATTTTATATTAGGCAGTTAGTGCCCAACCTCTGATATTTAATTGAGTTCAATTATCCAATGAACTACTTTGTCTAGCTTGATTTAAAGTGCACCTAACCCCCAATTTTTTTCTTTTAATCAACTCAATGTACTTTGAAAAGTCGAATAGTAAAATATTTCTTGTTTTTAATGTCGCGTTAGTGAGTTATAGAGATTTGAGTTTACAAAATGCTAATTAGATGACCTCAAATCAAGACTTTACCATTATTTCTACTTCAATTTACAATACGCAGTTCACAGCTTAAGGATAATCAATTTAAGAAATACGACATAAAAACTGTTAATAGTCAATTGATTTGTAAAAAAATATTACTTGGAGGTGGAAACAAGTAGTTGTATAATAAACGATTCTTGATTTGACGTCATCTTATTAACATTTTGTAAATTCAAACCTCTATAATTCACTAACACAACGTTAAAAACGAAATATTTAACTATTCAACTTTTCAACGTACATAGAGATGATTAAGTGAAAAAAAAAAATTGGGGGGGTTAGGTACACTTTAAGTAAAATGCTCTCTGAAGTGGTGGAGTGTGATTTTGAATGAACCATGGCATATTTCTTAAAAGCCCAATTAAGGTAATTTAAATTCCGTCTCAACAGCCATTATTTTGCTATTTTAAGCTGCAACTAAAAAATCTGAGTGACAGAATGGAATAGTGGTAATAGTCTTTTTAAGAACCACAGTCATGTTGACAAATTCCCATAAAGTTTATTACTCTAGCTAGCTCTTTTAATAAGCTGGGTTTATTAAATGATAAATTGTTTTCAGCTCAACTGAGGAAACTCGAGGAAAGCATGACTGCTGATGAAGTAGAGATTGAGAAGCTCAGAGGAGAGGAGAAAGAGAAACTAAAGGTTTGCTTTTCAATTAAAACATCACGTCTTACCTGCGTGTATTGATTGTACAAAAATAATAATGATTTTTACATTTTTTTATTGTAGATCATTGAGAAAGAAACAAGTGATTTGGAAAAAATGCGCCTTGAAAAATCAGCAAAGAAGTCTCAGATTGATGAAAAGGTTTGAAAAAGCCATCCATACAGTACTGGTCTGATTTAAATGTAAGATAGAACCAATGAACTTAGAAAATAAGAAACTATATGATAAAAAATAACTATTTTAAAAAACTATCTTCCTAATGACCAAACAGTTTAAAAAATTGTTAACATATTAAGGCTGGCAGATCATGAGCATTGTTTTTGCATGATTACCTTGGACCCTTGGACAGACACTCGTGAAGGTAATATTTGCCTTTCCCTCATTTCTGTTCTGTTAAGGAAACAAGAAAAAGTTAAGAAAAACTCACTCGTGGCAGTTATATGTATGACTGTCTAATGACTGATACACTGTAAGCTTCCTGTTTTTCTATCCATTTATTTAAACACAGGATCTGGAAATTAAAGAAGTGAAGAAAGGCTTGATGCATCACATGAAGGATGTAACAACACTTCAGAAACAAATGACTGCAATGGTAAATTGATTTGTACATTCACTAATTAGGATCTTAGGCTTTAGATGTGTTAAACAAAAAGAAAAACAATAGATTTATTTCTAACTGCGACCACTGATATTTTCACTATTAAATTACCCAAAGAAGTGTATGTTCTGTAAGTAAAAGTTGTAAAACAGCCTAAATATGTTTCAAAGGTTTGATCCACTGAGAGTTAGTCCAAATAACTATACAAACTTAAGGTGGCTCCATATTGTTCAGCCCTCTCGTCTTCTGCATTCCATTACAGCTAGCCAGATGGTGTGGCTAAAAATCTTTTACTTGAAACAAGTAAATCTTTTATCAGTCAACAAAGTGGTATCCAAATGATGTCATCATTCGTTGCCATGGCAATGCAAAAAGAGGTAAAAACTATGCTATTTTGGACCATTTGAAGCTAATAACTTATAAACTACACGGTGAAAGTTTTTGTTTTCGATATATTTTTGTTTAATTCGCAAGAGAAACATTTTAACAATTTTTTAAAAAATTCTGTGCATAGAGTTCAGAGCTACCTTAAATTTATGTAAAAATGATATATCTCTGAATCCTATGTACAGATTTTTTTCAAAATTGGCACAAATGTTTGTTATGTTTATAAGACGAAAATATATAAAAATAAAAACATTTCACCGAGCAGTTTTGAAGTTATTAGCCTCAAAAGGTTGAAAATGGGGTCTTTTTGGCCGCTTTTGACGTTGCCATGGTAACAAATTTTGATGTCGTAGCCACCTAAATTTGTTCATTGGTTAAGTGTTTACAAACCTGTACTATTAACTTTACTGGTGTAGCTGTGATTGAATATCATAGATATGTATCATGATGGGAATGTTTAAACTATTAGGAGCCACCTTAAACGTGTCTTATTTTCCTTATTATTTTATCCTATTCATTAAATTCTGAGCAGCAGTGGACCATTTTGCTGCTGAAACTTGTGTTTGCGCTCCTTGTGTCTATTGTCTACTACTTTACATGACAAATACAAGAGATTTATATCATCCACTTAACCCTTTAAGTCTTTAACCCTTCAACCCAAGAGTGCCCAAAATTAAAATTCAAGAAAAAATCCCAAATTTCATTTTGTAAAATGTTGAAAAACAAATGGTACCATCCAAAAGTACTGCTGAAGAGGTTTCATTTGAATGGTCACACCATAGGATTTCATCCACAGACTCAAAAGTTAGACCTGCATTACATGTCTCCATAACTGACAGAGTGTAAGGGTTAAAAAAAACTCATCAAAAAGTTTGATGCATTGCTGAAAATTTAGTGATTTTTACTATTATGACAAAACACAAGTCCCAACATGGCTCATGTCTTCTAGTATTGTTCTCTTCATGTATCTTTTTCTATTAATTTCTGTCATTTTATTGTATGCTTCATAGGAGACCCAGCTGGAACAGAAGAGAGCAGATCGTCACAGTTTACTGAAGTCTTGCAAGGTAAAAAAAAAATATTGTTGACTTGTACTGTAAGTTCACTTGTACCAATCTCTCTTGACCAAGTGAATGTTTATGTGGTCGAGAGTTCCATTAAAGTTGTAAGTGTAATCACTCACACTCAAGATCCATGTGCGGAAAGTGGCAATAACAAGGGCTTTCCACCATTGCCGTTCCACCATTGCCTTTCCACCATTGCCTTTCCACCATTGCCGTTCCACCATTGCCGTTCCACCATTGCCTTTCCACCATTGCCAGCCTTACGCCTGTCATCTAGCTGTTTTGAGGGTCAGGCCTTTTTCCTGTTGTTCTTTGGCTTTTGTCCCTATCCCTCATACACCCAGTTGCCTCATTTGCATCACTCCCATCCTAGCCCTTGTTTCCATTTCTGTACAAGTGATCTCTCTTGACCAGATGGGAAATCATTGTTGTGTTAAAATGTTTATGTCGTTGAGAGCTCATTAAAGTATAAAAGTTCTCAGTATGATCAGTTTGGTTTTATTCCCAATTGTGGCCATTCTGGTTTTAGCATGATTCTCAGATGGTATAATGTCCTTTGTTTTGAGGGCTTGTCCTTGATGTCATCTGACCGAGGTCACTGACAGTCACTCACTCCTCTCCCCATCTAATGTCCTTTGTTTGAGGGCTTGTCCTTGATGTCATCTGACCGAGGTCACTCGCAGTCACTTACTCCTCTCCCATTTGATGTCCTTTGTTTGAGGGCTTGTCCTTGATGTCATCTGACCAAGGTCACTTGCAGTCACTTACTACTCTCCCCATCTAATGTCCTTTGTTTGAGGGCTTGTCCTTAATGTCATCTGACCGAGGTCACTGACAGTCACTTACTCCTCTCCCCATCTAATGTCCTTTGTTTGAGGGCTTGTCCTTGATGTCATCTGACCAAGGTCACTGACAGTCACTTACTCCTCTCCCCATCTAATGTCCTTTGTTTGAGGGCTTGTCCTTAATGTCATCTGACCAAGGTCACTGACAGTCACTTACTCCTCTCCCCATCTAATGTCCTTTGTTTGAGGGCTTGTCCTTAATGTCATCTGACCGAGGTCACTGACAGTCACTTACTCCTCTCCCATCTAATGTCCTTTGTTTGAGGGCTTGTCCTTGATGTCATCTGACCAAGGTCACTTGCAGTCACTTACTACTCTCCCCATCTAATGTCCTTTGTTTGAGGGCTTGTCCTTGATGTCATCTGACCAAGGTCACTTGCAGTCACTTACTACTCTCCCCATCTAATGTCCTTTGTTTGAGGGCTTGTCCTTGATGTCATCTGACCAAGGTCACTGACAGTCACTTACTCCTCTCCCCATCTTATGTCCTTTGTTTGAGGGCTTGTCCTTGATGTCATCTGACCAAGGTCACTTGCAGTCACTTACTACTCTCCCCATCTAAAGCCTGTTGTTTAAGGGCTTGTCCTTAATGTCATCTGACCGAGGTCACCCCCAGTCACTTACTACTTTCCCCATCTGATGTCCTTTGTTTGAGAGCTTGTCCTTGATGTCATTTGACCTAGGTCACTCGCAGTCACTTACTCCTCTCCCCATCTGATGTCCTTTGTTTGAGGCTTGTCCCTGATGTCATCTGACCGTCGAATATTTTCACCAGTCAGAGTATGTTCCGTCCCATTGATGAAATGGAAAATTTATGCGTAGCATTTTTATTGTATTATATGACCATAACAATCATTTAACAATAAATTCTAGAATGGCACAATACAGCACAATGTATTACAGTACAATGCTATGCATGAATTTGTCAGAGTATTGGACAAGTATGCAGATGACATCAAGAACAATCATTCAATCACTGGATATCAGGCAGGAAGAGGGGGTAGTGAGTGCAAGAGACCTCAGACTGTCTGAGAATCTCAGGGTTGGAGGAGAGGGGAAATGACCACTGCCCAGATAAACCTCCAGTGATTCATGGTACACTATCACCAAATTCCCTGTGGTCTTCCCTTAGGTCAGTCATTTAGTCTATCCAAAATTAAATATTATCTCTCTTTCTCTGACTAAAAAAGGCAGTAAACATGTGTAAACTATGTCAGCTGCCTGTCTATGCCTCCAGCATTACCCCTGCATCACTCTACCAATAATAATAGCAGTTATCTGCAGATTCATTCCAAGACAAGTCTTCAACCATCTTGTGCGATTTTTCTTCTATAACAGTTTCCATGCACATCAGAAATGAGTTGACTTTGTTTCTGTTTTTTTTTTTAATAATTCAACAGATGGAAGACATCTTCCTTCCCTTTAAGAAGGGAGGGATGAATGACATAGATCTTGCAGAACCTTCGTCCAGTCAGCCCGAGTCATCAAGTCAGGACCAGGGCGAGTCATCTTCAATGGAAGTTGACAGCACAAGCACTACGGTAATGTCATCTAGTAGTTAGCACATCAGACATTCAACCGGAAGCTAAGTGGTTTATGCACTGGTCTTTATCATTGTGGTGTTTCCTTCTGAAAAGAAGAAACGTTGCTCCACAATGCTGTCTCCACCCAGGTGTATCAGAGGCGGATCCAGGGATTTCTGAAAGGGGGGGTCCGGGTTCATGCCTGCCCGGAAATTTTTTCCAATTTTACCCTCTGAAACGCCATTTCCAGCACTCCTGAAACTCGAAAAGCGTTTGTTAAGTCAAAAAATTGACAACCAGTCAATTGGTGGAGGTGAAACAACTACATATAAAACAATTTTATTCTATTATTTTTATGAACCACAAGAGAGACACAGGTCTGAAAGGGGGGGTCCGGCCCCCCGGATCCGCCACCTGGATCCGCCACCTGGATCCGCCACCTGGATCCGCCACCTGGATCCGCCACCTGGATCCGCCACCTGGATCCACCACCTGGATCCGCCACCTGGATCCGCCACCTGGATCCGCCACTGTGTATAAATAGCACCGGCAAGCACGAGGTTAGGTGTTAGGCTTGTGATGAACTAGCATCCCATCCAGGAAAAGAGTAGTAATACTCAGTCATTTCATTCTATAGAATCTGGGTTAGGCATTAGAAGAAACATTACATCAATGTTGTAT
This sequence comes from Dendrophyllia cribrosa, assembly GCA_024195265.1. Lineage (NCBI taxonomy): Eukaryota > Metazoa > Cnidaria > Anthozoa > Scleractinia > Dendrophylliidae > Dendrophyllia > Dendrophyllia cribrosa. Next base: position 18,421,237 of record JAJLRJ010000005.1, read on the forward strand.
TTATATTCTTGAGCTTCCTTTTAATCTTGTGTTCTACTTACAGGGAGCAAAAATAACGTATGAGAAAGAGGCTAATCTAATTATTGACTACTCATCACTCAGTCAGAGATTAAAGCAGGTGAGGCACATTAGGAATAGTTTGGTCTTTCCATTTGTAATTTTAGCATTGTATTTATTTGAGTGTCAAATATAATTAGCATTTGCTTTGTTTTGCATTTCTCTACTTTGTGCCACTTTTATTTACCGGTAACCAATTCAGGGGTTCTGGATCTCCCTTGTCTCTACAGATTTACTCAACAAAGTTTTGTACGGGGATGCTCTGCCCCGAGGTCCAAACCCTTACCCTTTCATATACTGTTTTTAACAGAAGAGGTACCCCTTTCATATACCTTTCATTGAAAATGGTACCCCTTTCATATAGCCTTTACGTGCATCTGTTTGATATATTTTGAAAGAACCTTTTTAAAATACTTAAAGGCAGTTTTCCCTACCTTTTTTATGCTTCAACTCGTGTTTTCGCTCCCCTTTCCTATTCTTCGTGAAATCCCTACCCTTTCATATACCTCCAACCTCAAAAAGGTACCCCTTTCAGGCGGAGCATCCCCGTATAGCCCATTATTGGGAGTACCCCCCCCCCCCCCCCCCCCTGAACTGTCTTCAGTGACTGATTTTGAATGAGATGGAACTCCCCTTACAAAAAAGCTGGATACTAACTCAGTACTACAAAACTAATCACGACCTGCTTGCATGCACTTTTAATGTGCTTGGAATTAGCTACATGTACATGTTTGTTGTCAGTTGTTGTCCAAATGGGTGGCAAATATTAACACGAAAATCAGTTTGTAATTTCCATAGCTATTATTTTTTGTCAGCTTGAAGACCCTCCTGAAATTCGCAACATGATGAATGAGCTTACAAACAAGGTGAACAAACTACAGACTACTCTGCAGAGGATTCAAGCTCCTAATATGAAGGCACTTGAGAAGTAAGAACTTATCTGATTACCACACAAAGGGGTGGTGAGAGTTGAAACTTGCTCTTTAGAATTCGATGGGGAGCAGGGGAAGGAGGCAATAACTCGTGCATAACTTTGTTGTGTGTACCTTGTAACTCGTGTTACCTTGCCAGGTTGGATGTTGAAAGTTCAAGGCCCTTTGTTGTGTGTTCCTTGGAAATTTAGCCATTAACTCGTGTTATCTCCCCAGGCTAGATGGTGTAAGTTCAAGGCCCTTTGTTGTGTGTTCCTTGTAATTTTAGCCATTAACTCGTGTTATCTCGCTAGGCTAGATGGTGTAAGTTCAAGGCCCTTTGTTGTGTGTTCCTTGTAATTTTAGCCTCTAACTCTTGTTATCTCGCCAGGCTAGATGGTGTAAGTTCAAAGCCCTTTGTTGTGTGTTCCTTGGAAATTTAGCCATTAACTCGTGTTATCTCGCCAGGTTCGATGGTGTAAGTTCAAGGCCCTTTGTTGTGTGTTCCTTGTAATTTTGACCTCTAACTCGTGTTATCTCGCCAGGTTAGATGGTGTAAGTAGCCGTTTTCAGGAAACAAGTGCAGAGTTTGAGCAAGCAAGAAACAAAGCAAGGAAGGCAAAGATTGAATTTGAGACTGTCAAGAAAAATAGGTTAGTAACCCTTCAGTATTAAACTTATGTGAGCAGAAAGCTCGTTTCCAGGGTTTCTCCAAGACCTTACAACCTTCGAACTGAAAATTAACTAACTAAAAATAAAATTAACTAAGAGTTTTGTTAAAATAATTATTTACCTATTTTACTTGTCGTTCAGTTCATAATTAAAGATTTTACTTTGTCTTAAAGTGCTATATTATGATCACAATTTTGCCTTCCCTCTCTCTTCGGTTTTGGGAAGTAGAAGGGCTGAATACATCCAAATTTCAAGTTCAAGTTCCAACGGGAAAACCAGTTATTTCAAACGTAAAGTTCAGCTTCAGCTTGCCGCCATTACTTGCTTCAAATGGCCAAAACGATGGGATGACATCATATGACGTCATCCAATCGACACAAAAAAAGGCTGCTTGCTGGGGACTGCTTCATTGTGTGGAAAGGCTGATCTCAAATAGACAAGGCCCTTTTGCAGCGTGGTCGAGTGGTTCAGGCGCCGGACTTGAAATCTGGAGGTCCCGGGTTCAAGTCCCGCTCTGACCACTAGCTGGAGTTGTTTCACGGTCGACCCGAGTTCAACTCCTCGGCCACGCTTGTAAAATAGCCAACTGGTCTGCCTCCTGCCAGTTGGGATTTTTAACATGTTATGTTCAATTTGCAATATTTATTTCCATATATGAGTGGCGTGCCTGTGAATTAGCTTGATAGCTAAGTGCTCGTCCACTATAAGCAACATTTACATTTATTTTTACATTTATTTAAGTGGTTCTGGGGCCCACTTTACAGCAAAGTTGTCATTTTAAACATGCTAGAAGATACTCACACGTGAGACAGCTTTCTAGGATAGTTGCAGGCTTGAGTTTTGCGAACCAAGTAATGGGAAACGAGGTTTCAACGGTTTTCAGCCAGCTATTTCCAGGCTCAGTAAGCTTACATCATTCTAAATTATAGCGATTTGTGTAATTATGAACCCACGTCATAGTAGCACTTTAAGAGCCATTATCACTTGAATATGACGACTGACAACTTAATGTAACAAATTGATTTGATGACTAAGATTGTAGTGTAGCTGTCAAAAATATGTGGCACACAGTATACACGCTTTTAATAAATACCACGATGCATCATTTTCCGCTAATGACGTCAAACATATTCTTTTGAATTCTCTTGCAATTCAAAAGAATACATTTGACGTCATTAGCGGAAAATGATGCATCGTGGTATTTATTAAAAGCGTGTATAGAATGAATTTTTACAAACCACTCACTGATATTTTTTTGGCTAGGTATGATCGCTTCATGGATGCGTTTGAACATGTTTCACAAAGAATAGACGATATTTACAAGGTTAGCAAATCTTATTAATTCTCGTGGCTCTATGTTGTACTGCTACCCCAGTTAGTGCAAAAAACTTTCACTTTTGGACATATTTGATGGGTTTTTTTTTGTCGTTTGATAATTTATGGAAATTTTACACCAAATTTCTGTCTGAATGCCTCTTAGGTTTTTTAGAAAAGGTTTTTTTTGTTTGATTGTTTGATTGTAAAGTCGAATGTCTTTTAAGAGTCTGCCCGAAGAATAACAAAAGGTGATTGTTTGTGGGAGTTGTCGCCTCATGAGACATGTTCAATACAACTGGCCACGGTTGTTGAAAAGGTGGATAGCGCTATCCACCGGATAAATCGCTGTCCAGTGGATAATTATTAACAAAATCCTTTGTGTTATCCAATGGATAGTGATTTATCCGGTGGATAGCGCTATCCACTTTTTGAACAACTGGGGCCAGATGTTTGAATCAGAACTTGTTAAAATGCGAATTTTTAACGATGGTTTCTGAGGGAGCGGCTTACGAGAGTGGATACTTAAATCCACTGTTAAATCCTATCTTTTTAACCCGTGAATACGCGCAAGCGTAATGAACGGGTTATTCGGTAGCGGTGGCTAATTTTAACAAGTGTTCAAAAAATTGAATATGAATATCGCCGCTTTTCGCTTTTAAATTTCCTGCGCGCCGCCATTTTGATTTTTATAACGTCATGGTTGCCTCTACTTTTATAACAATAGCCCTGATGGATGTTTACGTCAGACTAACTAATTTCACCCCCAAGCCTTCCTTTCGAAGTGTAAACCCGTGACAATCTCATCAATGTTAAAAAGAATACCCACTCAAAAACAACGTGAACTTGTCAAATGTTTGCAAGGAATTTCGTACAAACGAGGCTTGGTTGTGAATTTGGAGCTGGTGACGTCATCAAGCATAAGGTCTATGGGCAACTATATGACGTCATAAATATTTAAAATGGCGGCACAGGGGGGAGGGGAATTCAGTATCCTGTTTCGTCTGACTGAAACATTGTTTCCTTGTTTTTCGGAGAAATTTGAAATAGGATGGTATTTTCAACAATTCAAGATCATTCAACGTCAGTTTCTTTCAAAAGTAGAGGTTCCTTTAAGGATTTTTAACTGTATAAAACAAAAGCACATATTTGTGAATTTTGTGTTTTCTCAGGAAATTGCCAATAACCCCAGTGCACAAGCATTTCTTGGTCCAGAAGACGCTGAGGTATGTACACCCTTAGAGTAGTAACTTGGACTACGAGCAGTCCCTCTTTCCCAGCTTAGTCCGTCGAGCGAGAAACGAAAAACATTGGCGAGTGGAAAATGGCCGCGCGAAAACTGTGGGCGAGACCCGCGCGCCCGTCTCGTCCCCAGTTTTCGCCCCCAATTTTCGCCCCCAATTTTCGCCCCCAATTTTCGCGCTGCCATTTTCCGCTCGCCGATGTTTTTTCGTTTCTCGCTCGACGGACTAAGCTGGGAAAGAGGGACTGCTCGTAGTCTAGTAGTAACCTGGCTTCAGAGGCCTGTTCTCTAAATATCAAAAGTAGAACGAAGTTTATCGCGCCTTTGTCGCGTCATGGTTCGCTTCCTCTTGCTCACTAAAAGAACTTATTAATCTCTGGCACCTAGGGTATTTTGTTTGTTTTACCAGTTAGTTGAAAAAAGGGGAAAGATTTTTTAATTATCTTATTTGTTGTTTGGGTGTTTCTAGGAGCCTTATCTTGGAGGAATCAATTACAACTGTGTAGCGCCAGGAAAGAGGTCAGAATATTACCACAGACTCTCGAGTCGCCTTTCATGTTCTTATGTAGCATAAGCACCATTTTGTTGAAGGGTTCCGTGCCGTTTTCAATAAGTGTTATGTAATTACTCAGGTTTCGACCGATGGATAATTTGTCAGGCGGTGAAAAGACTGTAGCAGCACTTGCTCTTCTCTTCAGTATTCACAGGTAACTCAGTTAAATGATTTTATAGTAAAAATTTACGGACTTCGTTTAAAGTAAATAAGAATGCGTGCCAGAGTTTTATTGTCACTCTTTAAAAAATAGTCATCAAGAGTGCCGTAGTTATTGGTACAAACGTTGTGCCGTATTTAAAACAGAATATAGTCCAGTTTTACTATGGCAAAGCTTGGAGCAACTTCAACACACGCCATACCAGTTCATACTTCTTGTGTGCGGGAATTTGTTATTACAGTGCTGGAAATAATTTTTCTTGCTTAGAAGGACACGAGTCCTTTCAAACCTCCCTTTTGATCGGACATTTTACAAAATTGGTCGGACATCCGCCATTTTGAATCGGTAAGCATACACGACGTGCTATAAGAAGTTTTGCAATGCATTGTTGGGCGATTTCAAATAACACGGCCTTTTCTTAATCAAGAAAGCCGTTTACTGCAAAATAAATCGTACAAACAGCGTAAATTCTTATTACAATGTTTTTGGAATCAAATGCGCTTAGTTAACAAGACATTCAAGGCCAAAGCTAAGTAATTTTTGTGCTCAGTCACCATGTCCGAGCATAATTTAAAATTGGTCGGACATTTTCGGATTTTGGTCGGACAATGTCCGATGACCGACTGCTATTTCCAGCACTGTTATTAGGTATGACAGAGTTTCGTATGATGTTTAGTTAATTTGACAGTGGCTCCAGTATTAGAGCGGTTTTCATTTGAGTGTCGTGAAACCAAAACCAAAATAATTACTCTGACCAATCACAACAGTCGTAAACAATCCAATAAACCAATCAGAGCTCGAAGCGAATACATGTTGCCGACGCCAAGCGCGGGAAAACGCGTGCCAGCAAGACACGATTGGTTTTGGTTTCACTTCTGATTGATCAAGAAAGTGGCACGAAATTTTTTAGCCAATCACAAAGCGTAGCAATGCAAAACCAAAGCAATTGCGAAATTACTTTCGATACTCAATTGAAAACTGCTCTAATAGAGGAACATTTCATTTTGAAAAAGGAATTGGCTACCGTTAAAGGGGCTATGTCGCGAGGATGGCGGGTGAGTACTGGGTACTAACAACTTGAAAAACGTCCGGTGGCTTTTTATCAAGTTGGCGGCCATTACTGTCGAATTCGCTGCAATCCGTTCCATCCCGTCGTATTGCGTGGAAGGATAGATCTCAAGTTTACAAATTAGTTGGAGTATTTACTTGGCTAGTTTTTTGTTAAATTATTTCTGCGATTTGTTAGTCGTACCTTCGAAAAATTCGATGTCTTCCAGTAGTGGTGGAAGTTGGGGAGGAATTTAAAAGCGAAATCGATCGTGTGTTTGTTTACCTCGCGTGGTTCGACACGAGTGCAAGCGCGATAAAACTTGCCGCGATCCGGGAGGGAACAATAGAAATTTGACATGTGTGACGTCAGGTGACGTCACATGACAGGAACTCATTGCGCAGAATCACCTTGCGACGTAGCCCCGTTAAGAGATTCACAAGATGACGTTTCAAGCGCTAGCCTTAGCGTTCGAAACATTCTCGACCCCAGGCCCTTCTTATTTCTTACTGCACATGCTCGACGAAAACGAAGGGCTCTGGGAAACTCCGGAGTATGCTAATTAGTTCGTGGCTACATGGTCTCTAGGGCGCATGCTCTCAGTGAGGGGTCAACGTTGGTCCAATATTGGCCCCTCACTGAGCGCATGCGCTCTAGAGACCATGTAGCCACGAACTAATTAGCATACTCCGGAGTTTCCCAGAGCTCTTCGTTTTCGTCGAGCATGCGCAGTAAGAAATAAGAAGGGCCTGGGGTCGAGAATGCGTTCGAAACATCAGCTTTTGAATCTTATCCGAGGTTGCGCGGGAGATTGGGTCATGTTTCGTTTCGTAAAGCATCATAGGACTATTTTGGGGGACGCTTCTCTATAACTCGTAGCTTTTGAGGAGCCACAGTCCAAGGAAATATCGAAGAAAGTTGAGTTCTGCGCATTCTTCTCCCCCAGGGAAGTGATCTCCGCAAATCCTAGTGTTTTGTGCATCCACCTTCAAATTTTCGTTGCGTATGAGTTTTTTATACAAACGCCTCGCTTTAGCATCACTCGTCAACGTGTGACACTTTATATCTGGCGAGTTCCTCCAGTTATTTGTGCATCCTGGCACACAACGGTTAAATTTACACATTTTACAACAACCAAAACACAAAGCTACGAGAAATTCAAGCAAATGCGTCCTCCAAAACAGCCCTATGATGCTTTGCGACACCTAACTTGACCCAATCTCCCGCGCAACCTCGGAACGGCGAATTATACGGTGGCCAATTTACCTTATAAACTCAATTGACGAAGCCAAATTTTCGTGTTCCACTTTCCACAGTTTATTTAAAAACCGACCCCTTTATTGGTGTGAGAAAGAGGTTTTACAAGTGCAAAAATAAAACTCCCTTTCGCCGTTACAAAGCATACATTTCCACGAGGCATCCATTTTCTTTTCCAGTTTGTGCAGTACCCTGTGAAATGAAGTTGTGTTTAGTAATCCTTTACTTGTGTTTTCAGTTACCAGCCTGCACCGTTTTTTGTTTTGGATGAAATAGACGCAGCCCTCGATAACACCAACATCAATAAGGTGAAGTCAATTCTCCAAATACTGTCCGAAGGTTGTACGAACGTTTCCGATTATGTTTCGAAGATTTCTGAGAAAGATCCGAAGATGTTTCGATTGTTGAACGACACCTTTTAACTCGTTTGACATTTAATAAGAGCAAACATGGTAGTTACGCGAAGATATCGATTTTGATATGTTTACTCTTCACAGTGATGGTAAAACTGATATCTTGTCGAAATATGATTTTTCCGCGGTTGGAGAAATCCTTGTATTCCCTGAAGTTTATATACAGTGGAATTCCGATTTCTCGAACCCTCGGTTTCCCGATCCTCCCGATAGAGCGATAGAGCGATTTTCGTACGACCTTGGATTTGCTTCACTCGAACACTGCATTCTCGAACCCTCGATAATACGAAACTCCCGCAAACGCCAACCACTTTTGGGCTCCCGTGAGGAAAATTGACCCTCGAAAAATTTATTAACCACACTTAGTGTCGATCAATTTACACTTCCAGACAAGTTGTATTATCTTTTTTTTTAAATATTACACAGCAAACTACAAATCCGTCATTTGTTACTGGAAATAAAATGTTGCCGTTCTGTTGCACAATCGAATCTTCAGTTGTACTTGCTTGTGATAAAACAATAATTAAGTGTAATTTGATGCCACCTTAGATTTCTCGAATTTTCGTTTCTCTTGGAGGTTCGAGTAATCGGGATTCTTCTGTAACAACGAATGTTTCTTTTTAGGTCGCAAGGTACATTATCAACGAAACTAAAGAGCACTTCCAGTGCATCGTGATTTCTCTCAAGGAAGAGTTCTACACTAGAGCAGAAGCTCTTATAGGAATAACTGCGGAGGTTAGTACATGTCACAACTTATGCTTGTCCTGTTTGGTTTTTATTTTAGTCCAGCTTCTTGAACAAACATTTCAGACATTTATCCATCGGTGACATCGGTTCATTGTATTTTGTATTTTGTTTGCGTGAATAATGTTGACCTGAAATGTTTTCTTTTCTTTCTTTTTTTTCAGCCTGACAAGGACTGCACTGTGAGTCGTGTGTTTACATTGGATTTGACTCAGTTTCCAGAGTAACCGCTGCTACAGGACAATACTGATCAATACTGATCAATACTGATCAATACTGATCAATAGTCAGCCTTTCCACTTTAGACGATTGGACACTTAAAAGGAGTCTTTAATGTTACGAAAAAATAAATTATAATTAAATTTAGTTATGCGATTTCGTCTGTCTTTATTGTTGTGTGAAGGTTCAAAGCTTAAAAACAGCCGTAAATATTCACCATCTCAACACCGTATTTAAATTACAGTTTAAATTACTGAATTCTGTTATAAAGACGACAAATTTTGCCCCGTGTTAAATCGTAAAATATCAACTTTATTAACATTGCCATTTACAGAGGGTATTTTTTTAACACAAAAACAAAACAGTAATATATATTAAATACATATTTTAAATAAAACATAAATAAAATTATTGGCCGTGTCTACTTGTAACAAATGTCAATTTTGTGTAAACCTTACTTAAATTTGGCCATATTTATAACGGCTCAAAGGCAATGAGAAGTAAGTTCACCTGTAACATTTCAAAGAACAATACTGACATACTGTAAGTTTGTTCTGGTAATTTTGGCATGAGGTATCTTTCAGACCCAATTTTAATATTATGATTACCTAATCTAATTTTAGCTACTGCTGCTTGTCTGTATTTCAGGTTTAAAATTATCAAAATTTATGAAAAGCAAATTCAGGTCTGGCGTTGAGTCTGTATTTTACCGATTATAAATAATAAAATAGGCAATGTCAAGATGATAAATGCATTGTATTCGGACAAAAGCAAAGTTACTTCTGTTTAATCTGAAATCCCCTCAACCCGCAAAACTGTAATTAATTTTCGTTTCAACCTTTAAAAATAGTTAAAGTGTATATGACAATTTTTTTTCATTTGCTTGTTGGAATCTACATGGCGTTGTGATAAGAAAGTCGAAAAAAATTTTTCTATATCGATTTTTCTTGTCCGTGATTTAGCCGTCTAAAAACGTGAAATTTCACTTCCGGTGTGTTACAAAACCGCGCAAGAAGAAAGACTGGAAATAGTTCGCTGTGACGTCAATACAAGAACGCCAGTGTCGCGGTTTCTCAGTTCTTCCGTTTTTTTGGTGCGTGTTGCTACAACCATAGACAACACACCTTAATAGAACCATGTTTCTTCCTCAGGGCGCACCAAAAAACCTCGACACCGGCATTCTTGTATTCACGTCACAGCGGACTATTTCCAGTCTTTCTTCTTGCGCGGTTTTGTATCCCACCGGAAAAGAAATTTCACGTTTTTAGACGGCTAAAACACGGAAAAGAAAATCGATATCGAAAAAACTCTTTTCGATTTTCTTATAAGAACACCATGTAGATTCCATCAAGCAAATAAAAAAAGTTGTCATGTGCATGAAAAAATAATCAGGTTAACGATGTCACTAAAACTCCCGGGGTGGGACTCCGGGGGATAAAGAAGGGGGGGAACACCCGTATGAAAGGTAGGTGGATGCTCGTCTTCTCGTTTAGGGGTGTAGATTACGGATTTTGGTATCACTTTGGGTGTTCGGGAATGAACGCCGATATTTTTAGCCATCAAGGGATCGTTTAGGGTGGCACGCAAAGATTTATTCCATTGCTTTTAAAATCTGTTAATAGATGAAAACATTCGATGGTGAAGTATTCATTGTCATTAAAGTAACTATAATGCTTGTTTCTGTCTTTTAGAATAATGGTATCGATTAGGGGTGAAAAAAGCTTTAACCACGCCCAGATTGGTCTCCTTTAGGAGTTTAATTTACATTTCTGACGAGCATCCTCGTACCTCACATATGAGAATCCCCCGGACTAAAACCACTTTCAACTTATTTACACTTGCAGTATAGTTAGGTTAGAGCCGAGTGCATCCTTTTTGCTTGCCCCATGTTTGCACACTTTCTTTCCCCTGATCATCACCTCATGCAAAGCATAAAGTTCCACCAGGGAGTAGCCCAGCAGCACAAACGGAGACAGGATCCACTGGTAGATGTTTCTGAGAAGGCAAATCCTCTCCTTGACTCTCGGCTCCGTGAGCCTGACTGTGAGTCGGTCCAAGATAAAGATGAAGGCGAAGATGGTGTAGTTGAGCACCAGAAAGGCCAGCATTGTCCACGTCAGAATGCTTGACACTTCCGCGAACAGGAAATTGAAGGAGATTGTCAGAGTGATGCTGTAGAGGGATGAGCAACACAGTATGATACCTGTGGAGGGATTCGTCAAAATGTTATTTTAAAAAACCATTACCGTAAAAGTTACTGAAAAAAGGTTTACCACGCTTAAAAAATAATTATTTATTCCTACAGTCACTTGAGAGAAAATGACTCGTTCCCATCTTCTAGGAACAACGCAGGTCAACTAGATTTTGCAGCGATAAGGTTATGTCTTTACTCTACCATAATGTAAAACAACTTATCAATAGCCTGTGTGCAAACGTCTCCTATTTCCCTTTCTTCAAGCATGTGCACGCAAGCTACTTGTTAACACTTCTTTTTAATAAGTTCAGCGTCGTCCCGGACCCTTGAGGCGTTAAAAGATAAATCTAAATGCATTCATAGACCCTATTCATAAATGGCGGCCGATTTATTTATTCTTTTATATTCATGCTAATCAGCCCAACTAGCCTCATTTTAGAGTAAAAATTCTTTTTAATTTTGCACATGCTAACGAGGCTAGTTGGGCTGATTACCATGAATATAAAAGAATAATAAACCGGCCGCCATTTATGAATAGGGTCTATGAATTTTCACAGCTCTGTCCTTAACAATGCCGTGACCCGCGAACCCGAAAGTCAATCTGTGCTAATTGTAATTCAGGTCGTGGCCTGAAAAACGCCCCATCTATTTTAAGTAGATATATTGGGGATTCCCATACAATGTTTCACTGCTCGGCTACTCCAAAACAAAGGTTCGTGTGCTATAAAAGAAATGGTAGTAAAACGTTTTTTAAACTTGATTGAAAGAAAGCCAAGTAGTTACCATAATAGATGATGAAAGTGATTCCCCACGACAAGGCAGTGAAGAATGGAATGTTTCTTGACTTGATCATGAAGTAGTGAAACACCTCGGATGCTCCAATGGTCCATCGACGTGCCTGTCTTGCCCACTCCTCTACCTCCTCCTCAATCACCCTCCCAGATGTTGGACCGGAGAGAGTGGGTACGGGAATCATCACAATTCGAAGCCGTTTCTTACAAACACCCATCCATCTGTGGCCACCAAAATAAAAAGACTGCTCAATTTATGCATAAGATATTTTAAGGGACTGAAAAGGATTATAGAAATTATATTGTTTCAGTGGGCTGTGTGGTCATATATTGAAAATGAGCTTACACTGGCATTAAATTTATTCGTAGCAACTCTTAGAAAAGACATACCCAGTTAATGTTGTCAAGTTGAGGGGGGAAAGCGTGGTTCTGGTGGTGTATCGCTTTGACAAGGGGCTAGCGCTCGAAATGTCAGTTTTTGAATATCTTTACGGTGGCCAATTTACTTTATGAACTCAATTAATAAAACAAAATTCTGGTGGTGTATGTTTGATTGAATACGGCAGTTGTCATATTACTGTATATTACTTTGTTCAAGTATTTGAAGTAAACAGAATGAGAAGATATTGTTTCAGTTTAATATTTACTGCAACTCACCTTATGAGAGCAATTATATCATCCATCTGGTATCCAGGGTGAATAAACTGCCCTGCAATGCAGAGAGACGCAGAGAAGCTGTAGATGCTCATGGTGTTCACGTTGAATGGGATCATTGCTCCCATCATGAGGAAGGCACGCACCATACCAGTCACTCTGGTAATCACAGATGCTGCGTCTAGGTTCCAGTTGTAGAGCAGAGGTGATTGAAATACGCAGTTAACCATCGCCTCACCGCCGCCAGTTGTTCTCGTGAATTCTTGCTCATATTTGTATTCCAGTGCCTCCATATATCGAGGATGGAACTTTGAGTCTGCATCGCAGTTCGTAACAATGATTCTCTCTGGGTCAAACTTGAAATCGCCTCTCCTTTCCATGTGTGCAAGGCCCGTCCTTATGCCACAATTACTATTAGAGCATTTTCCCGGGATCTCTCCGTCTATACCAAACGGGTGAATCACAAAAACAATTTCATGAAAACACGATTCATAGAGGTTAGACAGATGCTTTTGTTTGCTCAACAGATTAGGAGATTTTTCCTCGAATGACACGACCATGGTAACCTTAGATGCAACAGTTTGATTGGCCAGTGTCTGAACTGAAGCAGCAATCAAATCTACTGGTTCCTTGTAACAAGCCATGACCGCCAGATGCTGAATGGGTGGTTTCTTGTCCCTTGGTGCTTCAAAGTCTTTATGACCAAAGTTCTGCAACTTTTCAGTCTTGGACTTGAAGTCTGTGTTTCTGTGCCAGTACATGACAGCAGTAGTTCTTATGGCGAATAGGCAAACGACAACCCAGAATACGGAAAATGCACCCTGGATGCTGGGCAGGACGTATAGGGAGATTTCCTGGGACACAAAAGGCAGCCAAATAGGAAGGGGGATGACAGTCCACAAAATAAGATTGAATATCAGATTCCAGCGAAATATCTGCCTTCCCGTCTTACGACTCACTGCTTCTCCTAATTCAACGTCTCCTCCGTACCAGAGGTTTGTGTTCGGAATGTGTTTGGTCTCATTGAAATCAACCGCTACCCTGTCACTTGCCTCTGATTGAGTTGGATTTGAGTTTGGACTGCTGTAGACAGTGCACGTCTGTTGCGGAATCTTTGTTAGACTATCAGTTGATATTGTATGATTTAGCAGCACTGCAGGAGAAGCCGCGCAACATCCACTTTCATCCGTTGGAGGCATTTTGTTTCTCTTAAAGAAGAAATTGGATGAAGGATTAAAATGCATTTTGAGTAAGATTTCTACCTTTGTTAAGTGTGTTAGAGGAGAGAAATTGCACCATACCGAAATTGCAAATTCCGTTTATTGTGTTCAATTTTAAGGCGAATACTTTCTGTTTGAGTGTAAACAAGTCGTTAGTAAATGATATGCTTAGTTCCAGCGTTGCAGCTAGAGTTTTGTAAAAAACTTGATGTAACTACGTCATAACTAGTCTGCAAGCAAGCTATCTTGGGGGAGGAAGAATAGAGAGCTTGCAGCAAATTCACACGAATTTGAATATCTGCATCAAAAAAGTCTATGCAAAATGCTGATTGGTGATTACAGATTGTACAGAGGTGTACAGATTACCAGAGGTGTTATAACTGTAAGAATTGCAAGGATTTTATAGGTCGTCACATACGTTTATTAGGTTGGTTACATTAAGTTCAGTGTACATGGAGAAGAAGCACTGAGATAGAACAAAGATGTTCCCAGACTTACCGCTAAGTCCTTTTTCAGATTTTTCTTAACAATTGCATATTGTTATTTATGCAATACTTAGGAAACATCTTAAGGAGAAGCATGAGAATTTAGTTTTATCGACTGAGTCGATAAGGTAAATTGACCACCGTAAAAAGATTCAAATAGCTGACGTTTCGAGCGCTAGCCCTTCGTCGGAGCGAATCAAGGAATTGTGGGTAGTGTGTGGTTTTATATAGTAAGCGGTGGAGCTACGCTATTGGTGGAAATTTGGTGACGTGAAAAACAAATTTGTTTTTCACGTCACCAAATTTCCACCAATAGCGTAGCTCCACCGCTTACTATATAAAACCACACACTACCCACAATTCCTTGATTCGCTCCGACGAAGGGCTAGCGCTCGAAACGTCAGCTATTTGAATCTTTTTACGGTGGTCAATTTACCTTATCGACTCAGTCGATAAAACTAAATTCTCATGTTTCATCCCCCCACCGACGCAGCACCACAGTTTCTCTAGAAACTAACCCCATTCTTAAGGAGAAGGCTTAGTAAATCCACAGGGCGTAGAGTAGACTACGAGCAGTCTCTCTTTTCCAGCTTAGTTCGTCGAGCGACAAACGAAAAAACATTAGCGAGCGGATAATGGTCACGCGAAACTTGGGGCGAGGCAGGCGCGCGGGAAAAGAGAGACTACAGACTATGCCCAGGCGAATGCACGTTCACGGTCGAGTGATTTTTTTCGGTATTTTACTTCTCTTGACATCCTGTCAATCTACATGTCATCGCAATGCGGGAGATCTAACCCGAAACCAATAAAATGCCGCGAAAGATATGAGTTCTTCGAACGATACTCCGAAAAAAGCCATTAGAGGTAGACCAGCAAAGGAAACTTAAAGAGTGTACAACGTCGCGTTAATTGTCCTACGTAGTATCAGCTTTGCTCACTATGTTTGTACAAAAAAAAAACACTTGCATCTGTAAGAATTACTAAACAGCTATCATTCTGGAGATTCAAATATTTCAAACCGGATGCAATGACGCGATGCTTCTGACAGTGGCGATACTGCCTAGCTCTGAGAAACACATCAACTTAAACGCAGAATAAACTCCGAAGAGCTAAAAACAATTGCAAGATACCACATAAGACTTGGATCTTAGAATCCTTTAGTCGCAGCCATGACATTGATCTCGAGTGTTGACAACTCATCACTGCGGCGTTACCGCTTGTTGACAGATCTTCGATCAAGAGCCAATCAGGTTTTTGAGTTGTGAGAGCAACTAATAATTCAAACGCCTGGGCTTAGTCTGTAGTCTCTCTTTTCCCGCGCGCCTGCCTCGCCCCCAGTTTCGCGTGACCATTTTTCGCCCGCTAATGTTTTTTCGTTTCTCGCTCGATGGACTAAGCTGGGAAAGAGAGACTGCTCGTAGTCTAGACGTAGAGGGGTCAAATTTGACTGTAATTCTATTTTCACCGCACGAATCGATATAAACTATAAACGTGATGGAGCAAAGTACAGATGATCGTGTTACGTGTCTGGTAATAAGCTATAAACTTATAGACAAATAGATTCTGATTCACGTGTGTGGTGAATCATCTATGGCCTTTTGGTGTGGAAGGTTTGTTTTACAAAGCGAAATATCGGGTAAATATATTCGACTGTTTGTTTTTTATTTCACTTCTGTCTCAATCTCTTCCCCTTGCTGTAAGGATCAGTTTGCCGTTTTTACCTATTACTACGGAAGATAGCTCATCTAGACGCATAAAACAAACGTTTTGTGTCCGTGCACATACTAGACGTTTTGTGTCCGTGTACATACTAGACGTTTTCAGTGTGTTCGTGTTCATACTAGACGTTTTGTATTCGTGTTCATACTAGACGTTTTGTGTCCGTGTTCATACTAGAAGTTTTGTGTCCGTGTTCATACTAGACGTTTTGTGTCCGTGTTCATACTAGACGTTTTGTGTCCGTTTTCATACTAGACGTTTTGTGTCCTTGTTCATACTAGATGTTTTTTGTATCCGTGTTCATAGTAGACGTTTTGCGTCCGCGGTTCATACTAGTCGTTTTGTGTCTGTGTTCATACTAAACGTTTTGTATCCGTGTTCATTCTAGACGAGCTATGAGACGAAAAACAAGACTCTCTACAATTTTTTTACGAAGTTCGTCCTAAATGGATAATGCGTCTCTTGTATAAAGACGGAAAAAAACTCATCTTACCAAGTTCAACCAGCAACCTCTTCTTTGCCTGTTAAAATCAAGGGGCGATCCACTCTTTGCAAACAGCACAAGCAGAACAGACCAGATAACAATCTATGCGAATCTTATTATCCCTTTTATTCCCTAAATGTAGTCGATGTAAAGCACCGCGTAAACCATTGGTTTCCTCTTACGTGCGTTCACGCCTCCAGTCTCGAGCGTGGGACAAAAAATAAATTGAGTTTCCAGCAGGAATCGAAACCTTTCTTCCTCCCCACGGTCGGATGCTCTAACCGGCATTGAGTAGCGAGAGACTCGTGGCGAGCTAGGCCATATATTAGGTTTATACAGCCTACAGATTTTTCTGGATATTCTTAAAAAGATAAATTTCTTTGAAACAATAAATAAATAAACAGTCAAATATATTTTTTATTGAACTTTGTATACAAATAAAGTTTCATAAACTTATCTTTAGTTTGAGTTCAATACCAAGGGTGCGGCTCAGTAGGTCTTTCAATGACGTCAATAATCTTCTTTAATTCCGACTAATTAATATAGCTACGCAGCAAAGATTCAAACATCTCTAAAAATGGCTTTAATATGTTTCCGGAAATTCCCTTACAATTTTAACAAATGTCACCAGAGGTTCTAAATATTACTATTTTTTTCTTAAATTATGACTCTTTGAAACCAAAAAATACCAGTGTGAAACAGTAAAATTCGTTTTATTAGGACTTTGAATACAATTCAGGTATCTTAAACTTATCTTAGCAATCAATCGAAAGTGTACTTCAATAAACTGCAACATCACTATCTCCAAAAACATCAATATCTCCGAAAATGGCCTAATTCTCGATACTCTGAATATCCAAAAAAACTAGTGTGAAACAGTAAAATTCGTTTTATTAGGACTTTGAATACAATTCAGGTATCTTAAACTTATCTTAGCAATCAATCGAAAGTGTACTTCAATAAACTGCAACATCACTATCTCCAAAAACATCAATATCTCCGAAAATGGCCTAATTCTCGATACTCTGAATATCCAAAAAAACTAGTGTGAAACAGTAAAATTCGTTTTATTAGGACTTTGAATACAATTCAGGTATCTTAAACTTATCTTAACAATCAATCGAAAGTGTACTTCAATAAACTGCACCATCACTGTCTCCAAAAATGGCCTAATTCTCGATACTCTGAATATCTCTTAAAAATCTTTAGAAGGGGCCAAATATCTGGAAAATACCGCAAAATGTTTAATATCTAATTAAATAAAATCTTATAAAAACTATGTCACACACCACTCAATATTAAGTGCACTTCAACAGAAAACCGCGGCAACATCAAAGGGGCAGTGTCTCGTCTGATAAATTGTGTTTTCATGAAGTATGACCAGGAGCTTACTTTGTTACCTTGAAATAGGAAGCATAAAATCGCCAAAAGTGACGAAAACAAAGAAATATAAACTACAGAGACTCAATTTTCGATTTCTGCAGTTCACTTCCACGCTTGTTATCCTCTTGAATTTATCCCTAAACTACTTGGGAATGTTCTGTTTTTCTCTTTACCGTACATTAATCTTTTTTTCTTAATTTAATTTTAAACTTGGTGTTATTTGGGAATACACGTATCTTGTACAAGGCACGTGCACCGGTACCTTTTTCGTGCGTGCACATACATTTTGAGATTTCGTAAGATGACTAAGATGTATAGATCGTAGTTTCTCGATAAAGCAAAATTGCACAATTTCAAGCCGGGAGAACAGTTCGAATTTCTTTCCCTGTGACCACGAAAATATCCGTGGTTGAGTTCTAGAATCGATTTTTTTTTTCAACCTCAAAAGCCAACACACTTGAACCTTATGGCCTTAACATCCGAGAAGTAACATTAGATAATTAGTTATACGTGATTTTGTTTTCCACTATCACTCCGTGTCATTAGTCTTACGTATTTCCGGTATTGAGCAAAAGTTATCACAGAAATGAATGCTGGTTTGGCCGGCCGAGTATAGTGCTTAAAAAAACTCAAGAAATCTACGTTGAATCGGTCTCTGCCTCTACGGTATATCTTCACTTGCTCGCATGCTCCCCACATCCGTTTTTGGCTTGCCCGGGTATTGATTTCATCACTCCTTTGTCTTTATGGCGGCCATTGCTTTTGTGGCTGACCTGAGTGCACTTCCATTGTTGTAATCCTGCACTTTTCTTCAAACTACTGCTTCTGTTTTGCTCAATAGAATCTTTTTATCCAATTTAGTTGTATATTTGGTGCCCGGGGGGGGAGGGGGTACTCCCCGAAAGTTTGGATGGGGCCGGAGGTGTGCGGCACGCTTCTTAAAACCCTTACCCTCAGTTTTAGACCAAAATATGCGATTTTCCCTGCCCTATTTCAGACCAGGGCCCGGGTTGTTCAAATGGTGGATAGCGCTATCCACCGGATAAATCACTATCCAGTGGATAGCACAATGGATTTTGTTAATAATTATCCACTGGATAGTGATTTATCCGGTGGATAGCGCTATCCACCTTTCGAACAACCGGGGCCAGACTGTTAAATCGATAATAGAAGGGCTTCTTATTCCCGATGTTAATCAAACCGCATTTCTCAAGGGATGAAAACAGTAGCTTCTTCTAAAAACCATACCCAATTCGAGACCAGAGTGTGCAAATCATACAAGGATATATATCAGAGAATTAACTCTGTGTGTAAATTAAAGTGCTTTACACGCAGAGTTAATTCTCTGATATATATCCTTGTTTGTATCACCAGTGCTACGTGGCTCAACATTTATTTGTGAAATTAAAGCCTATTTCAGACCAAAATGGTCAAAATCTATACCCTATTTCAGACCAATATGGCTTGAAAACCATACCGCACATACCTATTTAGCTTATATAAGGGAGTACCCCCCCTACGGGATTTGTGCTCAGTCTCCACACAGTTTCTAGCCTACATCACAGACAGAATCAGATACCATGCAGCTCTTAACAACCTCTAATTTCATTGGACCTGTATATCACGCAGCTCTATTGTTTTCAGGGTTAGGGTCCATTGTTGTGTTGTTTGTTATATTGTTTTCTCAGCAAATCAGAGAAGACCTTGAAAGAGCTGCGTACTGCCCCGACAGAATCGTGGACTGGTTATTACCGGTGGTTGATTCCGCTTATGATGCAGGCTAGAAACTTTCCAGAAAGGTTAATTAATCAGTCCATGAGAATCCCGAATAGGAATTTTCAGAACTACATGTATTTAACAAAGCTTTACGACTAATTTATGAATGTTTCAAAAGTTGAAAAAGTTGGAAGGCAGATAGAAACCTCTCTGGCATAATCACAAGTTAAATTTGAAGGAAATCACACCTCTGGTACAACCTTGAATGCACTTAAATTGTCTCTTGGAATTCTGAGTGGGGCCAAGTTAGTCAAATTAAAACCATTTGGTTTACTGGGATCTCTGGTATCATGTTTCCATTCATTTGTGTCAACATCATAAACCTTCAAGGAGCAGGTTTGTATCCAATCTTTGTGCCACCAGCCAAGTACAAACAATTCTCCTTTAAAGCTTACAACACCAAATGGCCATGTTGGTGTACCTGTACTCTTGATGCCAGTCCACGTGTTTGAAGTGGGGTCATACATTTCAATAAGGCTTGAACATGAATTGAATTGTCGACTGCTTTGAAAGCCTCCAAAGATGTACACTTTACCTCTAACAATTGCGCCATAAGAATGTGCCTTCTTTTCGATTGTGGAAGCAAGTCTACCCCAGGAGTTTCTTTCGGGGTCAAATCTTTCCACCACATCCAGGGATTGTTTGTTGGACTCACCGCCTATTGCATAGAGGGAGTTACTGTCGGCCACAGCGCATACAGCAGATCTGCCAACTCTTAAGCGAGCTACCTCTTGCCACTGGTTTGTGTTAGGATTGTACTTAAAGACACAATTACATCCTTTCTCCTTGTTCCTTTGTCGTTCCTTTTTTCCACCAATTGCGAACAAAAAACCTTGGAAGTTAATAACAGCTGGCAAAACAGATGCAATTGCTTTAGTATAAGAATTCACATGTGTCCACGAGTTGCTGGATGGGTCATATCGCTTTATTGTAGATTGATTAACATTAAAAGTACCACCAGTGACATACAGTTTACCATTACTGGCGCCCATGTGAAATGGAAATAATTTTTCAGTTGAGTAGTTTGCCATCTCATACCACTTGTTCTCTGAAGGAACGTAACAATATGGTTTCTCTTTTCCGCAGGCAACAAGGCAATCTTCATACCTCTTGAGGCAAATTCTTGGCGGCTGGGAAAAGTAGCATTCTTCTGTTCCAGTGGCGACCTCTTTCATTGCATCTTGAACAAACGCTATACATCTCTCACTTTGCTTCACCAAGGGATGAGATAGAATGACGCTGGAAACAAAGTTAGCTGACATGTAAACAATACGAAGATGACGAAACAACTCGAAAAATCCTTCATGTTCTTTATGTCCACTTCCTTCAATCCACTTGACTATAACCTGGAACACTCCTTCTTCTTCTCTCACTCTGATTTCATCGCTTGAAATCCACTCTTCCACTTGCTGAATGCTTAAATTCTGAAAATTTTCGGATTGCGTTACACTCGTGAAATTTTCAAAGATAAAATCCTTACTTTTTTGCTGCAATTCGGGGCACTGGTACCTCACAGCAGAATAATAGACCACTATACAGTTTGAAGGAGACAACAATGATCGCGAGATGAACTTGCTTGATGCCTCTTTCAGACTTGGGATAATAAAAAAATCTGCCACTTCCAGCAAATCAAATGCATTGTCTTGCGTGACATAAACATGACCTGTGTAGAGAAACTCTAACACGTTTTCCATCACAGTTTTGCTCGTTTCTTCCAATCGAATAACTCCGTCTTTCTTTTCTTTCATTTCGCTGTTAAGAGCGCTGTAAAAGAAAGGACTTGCTGCGCAAAGCACGATTCTGTGAGCTTTCAACCGAGCGCGATCCTCGCCAAAGCCAACATCTAGAATCACATCACAGAAATAGTCGTTCCTTCGCTGAATATCGAGGCGTTTCATCATTTCCACGCAAAACTGTTGCATTTCGTCATCTTCGATTGGTTCAAGAAGAGAATCCATGAGTTGGCTCATCGAATGATGCGACGAAAATTTTGTAAGATCGTACGAGGGGATCGTACGAAGATCGCCGCTAAGTACTGCATGTGCTGTGATCTCCCCATTCTCGTCCCCAGAGCTCCACGTTTTTGGTGGTATGTACTTCATGTAAAGTAAGGGCTCTCTAAACCAACCCCCCCCCCCCCCCCCCCCCCCACCCCGCGGCCCACCCCTAATTAAATTTTTTTTATGTCTGCCGGGAGGATAATTGGGTTAATTTGGTAGCTGAGTCTGCAGTATATTGGACAAAGTTACGATCAATTAATTTAGTATTCTTTGACTTAGCTAAGGCTCGCTTGCAGTAGTAAAGTGGTTTCTGTATTTCCGGAAAAATCGTCCAACGGACGCTGCCGCGGATGCTTGCAACAAAGATTGCAACAATCATCTTATTGTAGCATACAGTCAACTCTCTCTAAGACGGACACCGTCAGAACCGGTCTCAACTGCCCGTCTTAAAGGGGTGTCCAGCCTATAGAGAGTCGAGGTAACATGACACCAGTAATTCCCATATAATAAAGCTGAACCTATGCACAATAAATACACGTCGTCTGTTTTAAGTCTGTTTAAACTGGAACAAAAATAATATTACTGAGAAAAGTGGATTGATTACAATCAATTTATATAGTTTATTGCTTTTTAAAAGTTTGCAGTACATGTTGCAAACTGGAACATGTCTATAAAACAGCAATAAAAAAAACTATTCGCTTGTTCAAGCAAACGTTCACGGCTTCTAGTCTAAAAACTTACCTGTACACTTTGCAAACTGGAACACTGAAAAAAGCACTTTTCAAGTGTCGTTGACGGTTTCAAAGTGTCCGTTGTCCATCTTAGAGACGTGTCCGTCTTATAGTAGCCTGTGAACAGGCTTCTTATTTGGGGAATTGAAAAGAAGCCTGTTCACAGGCTAGTCTTATAGAGAGTTTAGTTACAGTAAAATGACTGAAAAACGGCAGGGACCAACACCAGGTGTCCGTCTTATAGAGGTGTCCGTTAAGAGAGAGTTGACTGTATTTTCAATTTTCTTTCCTTCCTTGCATCCTTTTTACCCTATCCGTTGAAAAATAAAGTTGCCACGCCCCTTATCTTGCAAAAGAAATAAGGTTCGAAAACGTGCGCGCAAGGTATGTCTTTGTAACTAATACATTAATGATGAAAAAAACAATACCAGTTTCTCCAAGTAGAGGTAGTGTCATTTATTAATACCCAAAATCAAAGTTATTTGCAAACTTTTCCGGAGTTTACAAGTTCACTTGTCTATTGGCCTTTCTTTAGAATGTAGACAAAATGTGCCTTCTTCAATCCAATTTCGTATTTTCCCTCCGCCTTGCATGCTTTTGATTTACCATGGCGCTTGAAATTAGCTGATCCTTTGGTAGTTGCACACTTGACTCTAGTAAAACAAGTAAAAACAAATAACAATTTATAAAAGGAAAAGTCTAAAGACGTGACGTTTCAACGGGATTGAATGGTTCTTTTTTCACCATATACACCTTATTCATAAATGGCGGCGGATTTATTATTCTTTTGTATTTATTTTAATTAGCCTCACAAGCCTCGTTAGCATGTGCAAAATTCAAAAGAATTTACACGCTAAAATGAGGCTAGTGAGGCAAATTAACATAGAAATAAAAGAATCATGAATCGGTCGCCATTTATGAATAAGGTGTATTGTCGGGACGCAAATCTAAATATGTAACGTTTGTAAGAGAAAAAAAGACAGAATCAGATTTTTTATAAGTCCCGTAAAATGGTAACATTTTAAACTTGACTATAATGGGCAAAAATGTACTGATTTTTATGTCTGAAACGGTACGCCGTTTGAATTTGAACAAACATATGCAAACAGCTTATCTGCGGAAGTTCGCTTTTCCAAAATGTTATGGTTAGAAACCTTCCTTAGCAAGAGTTTGATAGTTAAGATAGACCCCTCAGAAGATAGACTATTCCCCATATTGTTTTGCTACACCCCCCTAAGAAAGATAGACCACACCCCCCCCCCCCCCCCCCTTCAAATTGTTTTGGCCATATCAACTGGAGACACATGCAAGGTTTTACAGAAAAAAAAATCTGTTAGAACTGCCAGTTTAAGAAAGAATAACAAAACGATTCTCATTTTCATTCAAAGTTGTGAAACAACAAAAGATGAGATTGGAATTCGTACCTGTTGTGAACGCTAAAGATGGTTAAGTGTTGTTTCTCCGCTGCTTGCATGCAGGCCTCCACGGCTCCTTGGATGTTCTTCTTGTACTTGCTGAAGGTAGCATAGATTTCACCCATGGCTTTCTTTTTCTTTTTATGTACCTCTTTGTAGCAGCCCTGTTTTTCCCATTCTGGTTCAAGTATCAAAAGAGCAATAAGTTATTTTCTCAGTACTTTGAAAGCTCTTTAGGCTATTAAAATAGCACAGGAAAATATGTCCTCATTTTATTTCCACATAAAAATATTACTGCGAAACCGGTGGAGATTATATAAGTGTTGTAATTATATCCTGGTGGCTTTTCTAGCGCTAGCACTTGACACGCCGCAGTACGTTCTACGTTTCTAGTGCACGCACTTTCCACTGAACTGCCAAGTTACGAAAGAAAGGAGCGTAAATATAATCAGGATCTATAATCGGGGATGAACATACATACCTTTAAATACTTTATTCACCACGTCCCCAAAGGGGATTTTCAGAGGTGAAATATTTCATACTTACATTTTATACTTTACTAAATCAAAATAAAACTAATCAAAGAAAAACTAGTTACGTATAAATAAATAAAAACGATAATTAAGATATTTACAAAGTTTGAGTTCTTTACATCCCGGGGGGGGGGGGGGGGGGGGGGGGGGGGGGGTACTCCCTATAATGGGCTATACGGGGATGCTCCGCCCGAAAGGGGTACCTTTTTGAGGCTGGAGGTATATGAAAGGGTTGGGATTTCACGAGTTGAAGTATGTGAAAGGGTGGGGATTTCACTAAGAATAGGAAATAGTAGCGAAAACACGAGTTGAAGCATAAAAAAGGTAGGGAAAACTGCAATTTAAGTACCATAAAAATGGCCTTTCAAAATATATCAAACAGACGCACGCAAAGGCTATATGAAAGAGGTACCATTTTCAATGAAAGGTATATAAAAGGGGTACCTTTTCTGTCAAAAACGGTATATGAAAGGGTAAGGGTTTGGACCTCGCGGCGGAGCATCCCCGTACAAAACTTTGTTGAGTACCCCCCCCCCCCCCCCCGGGCTTTACATAAAGAGTTCCACAGGGTAACTGTTCTGTAGTAAAAGGTACGTTGACCGCAAGTAGTTCTTAAAGGAGGTATATAAAGCATTGGACAGTTTCTAGTTGTACGGCTTGTAACCTCGCAGTGTCTGATGAATTGCGCAGATAAATATCAACTAGCACACCCTGTCATACACTTAAATGACATTACGGTACCCAGAGGGGTACTCCTTATAATGGGCTATGCGGGGATGCTCCGGCCGAAAGGGGTACTTCCTAGGCTGGCGGTATATGAAAGGGTAGGGATTTCACAAAGTATAGGAAAGGGTAGGGAAAACACGAGTTGAAGTATAAAAAAGGGTAGGAAAAACTGCCATTTAAGTATTATAAAAAGGGCCTTTCAAAATATATCAAACAGACGCACTTACAGGCTATTTAAAAGGGGTAACATTTTCACTAAAAGGTATATGAAAGGGGCACCTTTTCTGTCAAAAACGGTATACGAAAGGGTAAGGGTTTGGACCTCGGACGGAGCATCCCCGTAGAAAATGTTGTTGAGTACTCCCCGCCCCCTCCGGGTTACGGCATCTCGGTAATAGAGTTGTTACCTCACTGGGAGCCAGTGAAGGAAGATTATGGCTCCTG
Organism: Dendrophyllia cribrosa; assembly: GCA_024195265.1. NCBI lineage: Eukaryota > Metazoa > Cnidaria > Anthozoa > Scleractinia > Dendrophylliidae > Dendrophyllia > Dendrophyllia cribrosa. The sequence continues at coordinate 18,446,383 of JAJLRJ010000005.1, forward strand.
ATGTAGTGAAATACAATAATTAAATCTCTAAGTTTGTAGTAACGTTATTTCCATTGTGATTTAACTAACTCGTCGGCACTGACAAATCCTGATGTTTTACTAAACACCCCGGGGGGGGGGGGGGGGGGGGGGGGGGGGACTCCCATATAAAAATGACGGGGGTGCTCGTCGTACCTTTTAGGGGTCAAAATTTGTACATTGGTAACTCTCAGGGTGCTAAAATTCAAAATGACCCCGTTGGAATTATCGCGGTACCTTTTAGGGTATTAAGCCCAGAATATGATATGCCTTGTTTAAGAATTGGTACCTCTTAAGGGTAAAAATTTATTTGAGCCACGCCCATCAAACGAGATTCTGGTACCTTTTAGGGTGTTTTTCGAAAATTTTCGACGAGTACCGCCGTCATTTTTATATGAGAGTCCCCTCTTCCCCCCCCCCCCCCCCCCCACCCCCCGGCTAAACACTTCTCACCGCAGTGCTGTCCCACATATCCTGTCTGGCAGTCACATGTGTAGCCATTAACTTTATCCACACAGCTCCCTCCATTGTAACACACAACGCTCTGCACTGAACATTCATCAATATCTGTATGGTAGTAATAAGCATACAGCGTCATACAAATCAAGAAGACCAAACCATGTGTTATATTGTCAGAAAACACCAGGGTATTTGGGAACACGAGACCAAAGTATAAAGCATGATTCTGAAAAAGTCATCTTTCCACCAAAATATTATAAATTGTCTCGAGGAACGCACTTCGAAAACAGTTTCGGAAACAGTTTCGCGGAAAATGATACCCTATCCTGGACCAAAATTCTCTCATTACTATACCCTACCCCAGACTAAACTGACTGAAAACAATACCCTTCACAGCGGCACATACGTATATGCTGTAGCGCATATATGGAAGTACCCACCCCTGGGGATATAGCACCTTCAATGAGCGAGTGTCTGAACATATTACCAGATTCACAAGTTGGTCCATGGAATCCTCCACTGCATTTACACGTGTAACCGTCTCCGGAGTTTTCACATTCTCCTCCATTTTTACATGGTTTCTGTTCCTCACAAACATCAGCTGCAGAATAAAGGAGAAAAAGAAACAATTTATACATCGAGAGTATCGGGGAAACCGGTCACAGTCTGCGTGAACGTTTTGGCGAATACCTTCGAAGCGTTCAAGAAAACACTCCCGGTTTTCAAGTTACCGATCAGTTTCACTTTGCCGGCAACTCACTGTCGCACATTGTCGTCAGAGGACTGAGGTTATGCACCGGATCGAAACTTAAAGGAATTTTAAAAGTGGAAATGGAAAACATTTTAAGGTTGAGCACCATACAACACAGGCGGCCCAAGCTCAATATCAAATAACCGGAACGTGACCCTTGCCTTATGAGCGGTTTTGTGTTAGAAAGATTCGATTTATAAAGTTGGGTATGGTATGGGAACTTCAACTTCTACTTTATTAACTGATAAAGTGGTAATGCCACATCACATCACTATTAAATAACAACTATGTACAGTATTAAATAATATTAAAAATTATAAAATTACAATAAAAAATACACCATGTTAGAGAACGTAACGGTTTTGTTTCATAAATTAAAAATTCGAACGTTTTGAATAAAATTGACTTACTTACCGCTATAAAGTAGTGGAACACCCAAATAACCAAACTCGCCGAAATCGCGTGAAATCGCCCCGAGGAGAAAGTAAACAACAAAGAATACAACACAACAACAGGGTAAGTTAATTTTTGCACCAAACATTGGAATTTTTGAGTTTTGAAACAAAACTGTTGCGTTCCCATTCAATCCTTTATAAACTAGCTTGTGAACAGGCTTCTTTTTGGGGAATTGAGTTAGGTTATATTCGGCGAGCGAGGCGAGCCCCCTCCCTCCTCCCCAGTCAGACCTAACCCAATTCCCCAAAAAGGAGCCTGTTCACAGGCTATTATAAACCTAATATTTGTAACACAATACCGCTCATAAAGTAGGAGTCATGTGCCGGTTTTATTTTGAGTGAGTTTGGGCTGCCTGTGCATACAAGCGCACGGACTTAACACCGTTCCCTATTTTCTCTGAACTGCGCGCGCTTAGATGCAATTTTCTTAGCGCGTGCTTTTATATATTTTTAAAGAAAACAAGCCGCGATTACAATAACGGTCATCAAACTGTTGAAGGGCTCAACTCAAAAGGTCGCTTATGAAGTTTACTTGACACTTTTACAAAATATTTCATTTCTATTTTTTCAAAATGTTACTTTTTATTTTAAATGATCGGTTTTAAGTGTCTGAACATATTACCAGATTCACAAGTTGGTCCATGGAATCCTCCACTACATTTACACGTGTAACCGTCTCCGGAGTTTTCACATTCTCCTCCATTTTTACATGGTTTCTGTTGCTCACAAACATTAGCTGCAGAATAAAGGCGAAAAAGAAACAATTGTTGATGGAAATGCATAGAATGGGCTATCACATTACAACGTTAATTACATTAGCACAACATTACATTGCGTCGATGCTCCCGTTTATACATGCGGAAAACCGGTCGCAGTTTGCGTGAACGTTTTGGCGAATACTTTCAAAGCATTCAAGAAAACACTCCCGCTTTACAAGTTGCCGAGTAGTTTGACGCTGCTGGCAACTCATTGTCGCACATTGTCGTCAGAGGACTGAGGTTATGCACCGGATCGAAACTTAAAGGAATCAAGTGGAAATGGAAAACATTTTAAGGTTAGGCACCATACAACACAGGCGGCCTAAGCTCAATATCAAATAACCGGAACGTGAGCATTGCTTTATGAGCGGTATTGTGTTACAAAGATTCGACTTATAAAGCTTGGTATGGGAACGCAATGGTTTTGTTTCATAACTTAAAAATTCGAATGTTTTGTGAATAAAATTGACTTACTTACCGCTATAAAGCAGTGGAACACCCAAATAACCAAACTCGCCGAAATCGCGTGAAATCGCCCCGAGGAGAAAGTAAACAACATAGAATACAACACTACAACAGGGTAAGTTAATTTTTTCACAAAACGTTCGAATTTTTGAGTTTTGAAACAAAACCGTTGCGTTCCCATACAAACCTTTATAAACTAGCTTGTGAACAGGTTTCTTTTTGGGGAATTGAGTTAGGTTATATTCGGCGAGCGAGGCGAGCCCCCTCCCTCCTCCCCAGTCAGACCTAACCCAATTCCCCAAAAAGAAGCCTGTTCACAGGCTATTATAAACCTAATATTTGTAACACAATACCGCTCATAAAGTAGGGGTCACGTGCCGGGTTTTCTTGAGAGTGAGCTTGGGCTGCCTGTGCATACAAGCGCACGGACTTACTATTTTCTCTGAACTGCGCGCGCTCAGGCACAAGTTTCTTAGCGCGTGCTTTTATATATTTTTAAAGAAAACAAGCCGCGATTACAATAACGGTCATCAAACTGTTGAAGGGCTCAACCCAAAAGGTCGGTGATGAAATTTATTTTACAGTTTTTCAAAATATTTCATTTCTCAGTATATTTTCAAAATGTTACTTTTTATCTTAAATAAGCGGTTGTCAGTGTCCGAACATATTACCAGATTCACAAGTTGGTCCATGGAATCCTCCACTGCATTTACACGTGTAACCGTCTCCGGAGTTTTCACATTCTCCTCCATTTTTACATGGTTTCTGTTGCTCACAAACATCAGCTGCAGAATAAAGGCGAAAAAGAAACAAGTTATACATCGGGGAAACCGATCCCAGTCTGCAGGTTGTTGATGAAATTGACTTAACACTTTTACAGAATATTTCAATTCTATGTTTTCAGAATGTTACTTTTTATTTTATGTTCGTATCATATTACTACTCGATCTTATATAGTCCTGATACCAAAACTACGGCAACGACAAGCCATCCCAGTTAATTTGGAAACCTCTGGGCGAATTTTTTGTTACCAAATCTTCAATGGTGGTTTGTTAGTTTGAATAGTTTGGCTAGGGGTCTCATTTTATATCTGCTGTTGTAAAAAGGGTATAATTTGTGTTTAAGGTATATGAAATGGGTACAATAAGATTTGTACAGTGGAACCAACATCAAGGGGACACCGGCATCAAGTCAAGGGGTAGTATCCCCTTAATAGAAGTGTCCCTTTAATTATAGAAGATTATGTGATCGTTTTGCCGGCTGGAACAGGAGAAGTGTCCCCTAATTAACTGGGGGGAAGTCTCCCTTTCATAGAGGTGGTAATTACAAAGATTATATGAGCGTTTTGCCGGCCGGAACCGGAGAAGTGTCCCCTAATTAACTGGGGGGAAGTGTCCCTTTCATAGAGGTGGTAATTACAAAGATTATGTGAGCGTTTTGCCGGCCGGAACACGAAAAGTGTCCCCTAATTAACTGGGGGAAGTGTCCCTTTCATAGAAGTGGTAATTACAAAGATTATATGAGCGTTTTGCCGGCCGGAACTAGAGAAGTGTCCCCTAATTAACTGGAGGAAGTGTCCCTTTCATAGAAGTGGTAATTACAAAGATTATATGAGCGTTTTGCCGGCCGGAACTGGAGAAGTGTCCCCTTAATGGAAGTGTCCCAAAGCAGAAGTTCCACTGTGTATAAAAAAGGCAAAGGTTTCAACCTCGGGGCGGAGCCTCTCCGTATAAAACGTTATTGAGTATCTCCTCTCTCCACCCCCGGAGAACGTTACGTCATAATACTAATTCTTAGTGGGATTTCACAAATCTCGTGAAATAAAATTTAAAACAGTTATTGATAAATAGTCAAAAGGAAACAAAAGAAAAACAATGGAATTAGTGTGTCTGTAATAGTGTCAATCTGTCTAATTGCTATTTGACGGGTTATGTGAAACCACCCTCATATATAGTTTGCCTGTTGTCTGCCAATTTCGAATGGAGATGTTACGTTAACAGTATATATAATCACCTCGACCGGCTTCTTTCACTTCATTTATTTGCTGCGCGGTCAAAGCGACATCATAGACCTGCATAGCTGTAATTCTTCCTTTGAAATACTGGCCATCGTCAGATTTTGCTCCCATTCTCACGTTATCTTGAGTAGCAACAGTCATACCAGCTCCAATATTCTTTTCTGCTACCTGCTGTCCATTCAACCAAAGTCGTGCGATACCAGTGTTGTGATTATAAGTAGAACCGACGTAATTCCATTGGTTTAACGCTATTTTATGACCACTAACCAAATAAGGTGTGAATGCATAATTTCTATGTGTGAAGCGAGCAAACAGTTCTCCCCATACCATCCACATATGAGTACCTGAATAAGACGCGAGAGGATCAGCTAAAATCAACCTTTTTTCTCTATGTTCTTTATTTTCAAGGGGAAAAAAACACTTTCCTCTGTACGAGTTTGAAAGGATTCCGGCTAGATTTTCGTGTTGCAAATGGCTCCTTTTAATTAAAAAAGTTTAAAAAAATTGAAAGTCATCTTATTCAAGCAGTTGTTAGGTCTCCCCTTGAAGGAACTGGGAGGGGGAACCCCAGAAGTAAGCCAGTGTGCATTCAGACTTGATCATGAAGGATATTTCTTCATTATTATTGAAATGTTTTATTGGTTTTCTGCTTTTTGAATTTCTGTATGTAACTGTGGCTCTATTTTGCAGAAATAAAAAAAACGTTTAAATATTACAAACAAAAGAAGAATATTGTGATATGTTTGGTTTAATTTAATGACATTCACTAGACCTGTCAGATTTACTTTATATCATACCCCATAAATATATGCTTGGGTTGAAATAATTAAAGAGAGGGCCATCAGTGTTCTGTGGGTATACCCAGCAAAGTATCGTGATAGATTGCTTTACATCCAGGCCTCCATTGTTAGGGAACTCGATGTAACTGTTAGCATTCCCTGTGAATTGGTACGAGCCACCGGGTTTCCCATCGGGGCCGGGCGCTAGGGTCACACCAACTGGAGTTCCCTGGGGTTGTCGATTGTTGATTTCTTGCGTTGTGTACTTGGCATTCAAGGGGTAGAGAGCAACTGGATCAGGAGCACTGACGGCTACGAACAAAAACAAGATAAAATATGTAAAAAGGTGAATTTTGGTGAATTTACAAGGAAAGAGATCTATAGAAGAAACAAGTACCGAATGATTAAAAATAATATATATATATAGATAGGCTGAGCCTAACAGCGTCGCTCTCTAAGGTGAAAGGTCGGAAGCACAAGAAGTAAGATTGACGACCCGGCTATTTTTCAATTTTAGCAATTCTCAAAAACAGAATTACGCGAGGCTTACGCGACCTTCTGCACAGTACATTTAAACGATAAAAAGCAAGGCTGATTCGACAGTGAAGGAATATAATGAAATTTATCCAATATTTCAAAAGGCACGGCCTATTATTTATAGCTGATTAAATCCTCAATTTGGACCCGGTGCTTCTGTTTTGTTATGTTGGTCCTTGCCTTCAAAATTACAGTACATTTAGACCTACAAAAGTTCACAAAAACAACTTTTTCTGGGTCTAGAATAACTAGTATGACTAATTTCCGAATAAAAGTACACCTGTTACGTATCAAAAATTGCCCGAGAAACTGATATGGAAATCAAAATTGCAAAAAATACACAAACATATTTGCATAAGGCGAAGCGAGTGAAGTTAGAACGGCTTTATAAGAAATAAAACACAAACAGCGGTGATAAACATGGTAAACCAACGCATTTTTATAAAAAAAACTTGACGTTTCGTACTGTGCTATAAAGCGACATACATGTTCAAAAGTAACCGTTACAATGTTTGAAAACTTTTGAAAATGTATGTCGCTTAACATACGAAACGTCAAGTTTTTTATAAAAGTGCGTTGGTTTACCATGTTTATCACCGCTGTTTGTGTTTTATTTCTTATCAAGTTACGATGGCCTAAGAACAAGAGTTTAGAACGGCTTTGGTTACTATAGAATCCATGTCTTGTTTTGTTTACATAAAATCGCTCTTCAACCTATGTAATGAATGAACAGGCACATAAAATTGCACAACACAATCCTCTTTCGAAAAAGTTTATTCAAATCTCAATAAGTTTATGTTTAAAAGCAAAACGCGTACCATTTATAGCGCATCGAGGCCAAAAAAGTATAAAAAATAAAGCTGTCTTAGATGAAATTCAAGAAATCAATACAACTGAATTTAAGCACGTTTTATAAACAATTCTCCAAATCTAACGAGAGCACAAAGAAAAAGTCAATCACAGATTGACATTAACCCATTGACTCCAGAGAATTTTTATGTTTTTGAGTGATTTTTCTCATATAAACGAGCCATAGGATTTCGTGACTCCATATTTGGGGTTACCATCGAAAGTGCTGCTGTTCTAAAACACTGAAGGCTCGAGTTTACTGGAAACGTCATTGTGACGTCATTTTGCTTCGTTAAATTGAAATAAAGGCTCAAATATGGTGTATCTGCGATTTTTGGTAAGTTCACAGCCATTTTTCATTTTTAGTAGCTGCCTGATGAGCATCATTAAGCTTGAAGGTAGTTCAGAGTCCACTTTCTCAATGAAGCGAGTTAGGTGTTGTACTTCGTTTACGAATTTGGCTCGTTGCTCGTTGAACTGGAAAAATGGCCGCCACGAAACGAAGTAGCCTTGGGACTCGACTCTGGATGAATTTCTCGACCTACCACGGCATATTTTGGAAGTTGCGACCACTGAAGAACACAACAAGCGCGAAATTTCGGTGGTAGGTCGGAGTGGCTGTATAAATATGAAATGTGTAGGGAAAGGAACGAACGCTGTCGAAAATTGTGGTTATTTCCCAGCATGCAGTGCGGTGGTGATGTTGAAAATCGAGGCAAGGTCAGTATGCACTAGAACGAGAGGCTGTAGCTCGACCCGAGCGACGAATAAGAGCAAAAAAATTCACTGCTAAGCTAGAACTAGGACTGAATTTTGCTGTGTTGACTTTTGGGTTTGCCACGGTTATTTGAATAAAAAAAACTAAAGGCAAAAACGTGATTTTTGTTGTTCTTCTATGACGTTAAGGTGCCGTTTCGATACAGTTTTCTGGAGACCATACCTACATTTTTCAATCGGCTTGTAAGCGGTCTTTTCCAAGTCAGATCAACGTGAAATTTTCACCACTAACTGGTTTTGAATTGAAGTTTGGCTAAATATATTTTCTGGTAAAATCGATATTACCATGACGACGATAAACAAGAAACTTCGAAATCAGTAAAAGTGAAATTTTGCGCGTTTAAGATTCCGCATTGAAAATCCCAAGAATAAAAAAATTCTGTATTCTCTATTCTGTATTCTCCATTTGTATACTGGTATTAAATTAATCGAGAGATAAACGCTGGTTTTGTGAAATTACTTAATAATAGTGTCAAAAAGTAGCTTGATGTTATGTTTGTACACCTTCAAAATTTTGTTTACTTTCTCTTTTGCGATTTTGAGAACTACCTTGTTTCCTAACATCGCTTCATGTGCAATTTTTGGGTAATTTTTGATTTTGTGTTTATTGGGTATCTCAATTTGAGGGACTTTCTAGTCAATGCTCACAACTGTTAGTTAAGGCAATGTTCGCACGATTGAGAAAGTTGCAATTTTTTAAAACAGTGGAGTCTTGTACGGGCGGTTTCGGGCGGTTCAGGTGTCAATGGGAAAAATGTAAATTTTTTTACCTTTAAGTCCTTCGACTACTTGGAAATCATATCTTTGGTTCTGAAATCCGTAAATCCCGCATTGCTCCTGCATTGATAAAAAAAGTATGAAGTTCCTCGAAGCAAGATTTTATCCCTGAAAGCTCTTCTTTTTCCACTAAAGCGGCTTCTGAGTATCCCTATCTTGAGTAGCAAACCGCGAAAAACTGCAGGGAAATAACGACTTTAATTCTCCGCTAAACACAGAAATCCAACTAAAGTGTTTACCGAGCTCACGGCCGCTGTGTGGCCGCACGAAAAACATAGCCTCGGTTTGGTTTCAAAATTGCTAAGATTCTGCTCAACGTACGGCGGCGGGCGGGCGGGCACACGACGCGCCCGCGAAACATTCCGCTAGCCATGACCATGAAAAATGACGGACATAGGTTCTATGAGTATGGGACTCCGCAGCGAGCCTTCGGCTCGCGACAGCTCCGCTATAAATAAAAAAAATAACTAAAAGAGAAAGGATAGGGGAGGGAAGAAAAACCGAAAAACCGAAGAAAATACATTAAAAATAAGTAGTTTACAGCCGTAAATTTATAAGCAGCACCTGGTAATAAAATGGCATGATGTAACCAGAATAATGGTTTCAATGAAGCCCCCAAAACATCATTATTTTTGCGAAAACATTTTCCTTTACATACGTTATGGTAAAAACCTATCAAAAACTCACAGTGAGCTGCTCTGAGCAATCCCAATCCAACAGTGACGAGATAAATCAGTTTTAGGTCCAGCATAACAAAGAATTACTGCAGCAGAAAGAAAAACGACAACAATTTAGAAAAAATGAAGAGCAGTATACTGGCTCACCCGGACGATCTACTGGGCACAAAGCATTTGTTAAGTTAGCAGAATCAATACACGCATTTACAATTTTTTTTACAGAAATATTCTAAGTTAACATTTTCAAGGTATAGGGTGAGAACTGGCTAACACTAAATACTCTGATCGTTGTGCTTGGTTCATAGGTGTGTTCGTAGAGAGGCAGACTCTTCCGTTCCACTGATTTTTTCTTTAGAACACATGGTAACCTTCACTGTAAAGGTGGTCAGACACAAGGAGTCATGTAGCAGGGACATGTTGCAGCGACAAAAATTTGTGTAGTACACACTGAGGGACATGTAGCAGGGACGTGCAGCGGGGACATGTAGCAGTGACAAAATCATAGCGTTTGCACACACATGAAAATGTTGAGGGGACATGTCTCAAGGACATCATAATCGGTGTGCAACACCAATTTTAAGGACATTTTGTCTCCGCAACATGTCGCACGGAGTTCGAAACTCGTCGAACATAATTACAGGTGCTATGCCAGGAGTATTTGGCAGTTTTTTTATCCAAACAATTAGTAAACACCTTCATTAGTACACAAAATTCTTTTTCAACACCAAGAGGAAGTATAAAGTGGATATTGACCAGCCATACCAGCCAGACGTGGGAAGAACTTGAAACACAAGCCTCAACTTTTATAGTTTCAATCCCTTGATTTCCAGCCTGGTCATTAAAAATATTTTAATATGCACTATCAGAGTAATTGTTAACAAAGCCGCCTCTTGCTTTTTAAGGTGGTATTTCCTCAAATTTTGATGACACATCTTGCTGGCGCTCATTCTTTGTTTCCTCGGGGTGTCACCTGAAATACAGCTGTTTGTTTTCCAAATAGTAACCCTTACTCACGAAACGAGTACCTATGCTCACAAACAGTTGGCATGAAATGTGCAATGAGGAGTAAATTGCTTTACGTATAAGCACTCAAAAACACGACACACGAGAGGCCAGTACTCGGAGCAACATGTCCGATGCTCTAACTAATTGATCAGTTGTTCATCGTGCATAAAACGCAGGAGATATGATAACTAACATGATATCAGCCTGAAAACAAAGAGTTAAATGCTATATTTCCACTACATACCTTAGATTTGAGATCTTCTGTTCCAAATTAAAAACGCAGTGTTTTCGCTCAAGAGAAATAATCAGGGGAAACTGGCTCTATCAGTTTGTGGTGCTCATTATATAGATCTGTAATAAGCCGCAGCCATACCGAAGGATGATTAGCTATTGTGTTCAATTGCTTAATGGCTCATTTTGTTCATTGTTTCTCTATTGTTCGACGGTTCTGTTAGCTTATGAGTTCTTTTGATCTTTATGTGATATATCGAGAGAATAGAACAATAAACATTATAAATGATCATTCTCTCGTTTTATTCTTTTTGTTTGTTAGGTTGAAAAGCAAACTTTTAAATATATAATGCCTAGAACAAAAATTCCCATTTAGCTAAACTTAGACAAAGACACTCAATTTAGTATTGTTTGACGGTCCTTTTCTCATAGCTAACAAGTTAGTCTGGAATCTTTTTTAACGCACCAAAGGAACGTTTTTTTTGGCTTTAATTATCGAAATGTCGGGAGGTAGCCATTTATTTTTGCAAGTAACGACAGAAATATTGTATTTATTTTCTTAATTTTGTCTGGCATTCCTTTCCTGATAAAAGTTTGGTCTAAAAATATAGATTATAGTTGCAGAATTTGCTTTTATTCTGAACTATTTTCTTTCGACCTTTTCCCCTTTTTCACTCCCTCCCCCGTTAGTAGTAAAGGTGGCTTCCCTATTCATAACAATTCTAAATTGGGTATGTTCAATCAGGAAAAAAAATAAAGTTAGGCGTGCCGCGTGCTTTCCAAAATCTGCCAAAAAAAGAGAATATAATAGTATAAAATAAATTGGAATAAATGAGGTTAAATAAGTTATATTTGGTATGTTCTTCTTAATCCGCTGATACCCTAACTATTTCTCTGAAAAGCCTCGTCGGAGAAGTGAAATTAAGTATGCATGCATGTATGTATGTATGTATGTATGTATGTATGTATGTATGTATGTATGTATGTATGTATGTATGCATGTATGTATGTATAAAATAAAATTACACCCGTTTAACACAATTTCATTTAGCTTGCTGTCCTGTTCCTCGGAGGGTTTTAAATTTAAAATACATTTGAAGCTTTTCAGTTGATGAGCCTTGTGTGGTTATTTTCCTGATTTAATGTTTCCCGTGTTTCCACTATCATTTAAATCGCATTAAATCGGGAAAATAACCACATAGGAAGCAAGCAACACACAATGAAAGTAGGGTACTGCTTTTTTGTTGAGAACTTTTGCGTATAATTGTCTTCTTGAATCTATTACCGGGATTCCCCGCCATACAATAAACTCTTGTTCTTAGGCCATCGTAACTTGATAAGAAATAAAACACAAACAGCGGTGATAAACATGGTAAACCGACGCACTTTTATAATAAACTGGTCGTTTCGTATGCTAAGCGACATACATTTTCAAAAGTAACCGTTACAGTGTTTGAAAACTGTTTATATAGTTCAAAATTAGGGGTCTGGAACCAAGATTAACAAAAACAATCTTAACAGTAATTTAATAGTACGGACTGTCAGTCCTAAGAAGCTACAGCTAATAAAGCATTAGCTTCTCACTGCTGACGTTGACATTTAAGGAAGGCTGTAGTTTTTAAATCAACAAAGTCTCCTTGATTTTGCAGTGAAAGTCCGTTTTGCCGGACGCTAAATGATCCCAGTTAATGTTGTGACCAGTGATTTTGATATGATCAGCAATGGCTGATGTATGTTCGATTTTTCTGTCCTGAAGTTGTCGTTTTGTTTTCCCAATGTAGAATTCATCGCAATCCCAGCAACCAGCTTTGTAGACAACTTTACACATTTGAGACTGTAACAGTTTCAAACACTGTAACGGTTACTTTTGAAAATGTATGTCGCTTAGCATACGAAATGTCAAGTTTATTATAAAAATGCGTTGGTTTACCATGTTTATCACCGCTGTTTTTGTTTTATTTCCCATACAATTTCTTTATATTTGCAGTTATGTTGATATTACGTTATACGGTACCACACGTAACTGACTCTTACACTAAGCTTGGGGTGTCTGTGATAAAAACAGCCCGCCTCGAAATTCAGCCTAGTTCAGTAAAGTTTAGGTCTGGACCCTTGCACGACGATAATAACGCCCCACCCTCCTCCCCGCAGCGATGAAACACATTCTCTCCAGGTCCACCAACTCTCAAAGCCTCAGGCCGATTCTTCCATATCTTACACATCTTGGCCCCATTGGCTTTGTGTGCCGGTATACCTGGTGGGAATATCAGTGTATTACTATAAGGAATTTTTGAATGGTTAACATTAGATTCCATCCACCAAAACCACCTCGGACACCTTATTGAGACTTATATAACGGTTTAACTGGTTAGCTTTAAGGTTAGGATTAGCAGAACCTTTGATTAGCAGTTCACATAGTTAAATTTAGGCTTGAACAATCTGAGAAGCTAGGTGGCACTCTGGTAGTGTAGGCTTTGTAAGCCTAAACCTAGCCGAAGTCACAGGTTCAATCCTGAGTGGTTATTTTAGATTTCCTTTATAATATTTACACTTACACATTTACTGAAAATAATTGAAATTCTAAGTGTCGACATTAAATTATATAAGTCTCAATGAGTGTCCGATGTGGTTTAAGTGGATGGTATCCCCTTTTGAATGTCCGTCTGCCATCTTGGACGTGAGCGCAGGAGATCTTGGGGTTAGTCGTTCCCAGTTTCCCTACTAGTTTCTCTACGTTTCAGCTGGTACTCAGGCTCCGGCGGTGAAGAGGGCCAAGCGACTCACGAGAATGCAGTTAAACTATAAACTCAGAGACGAACTGAACAACGGTGGTAAGTTCATACTAAAATGTAATTTTGTTCCATTAGAGAGAAAAAAGATCCTTTCGGTTCATTGTTCTTTCACAATGGTGCGTATATGCATAATTATGTAGAAAGAAATTTAATGCTTTCAATTTTAAACCAGCACTAACAAGGCAAGGCTGTTGTCAAGCTAGCTCCATATACACAGGACAAACAACAACTAAAGTAGAATTTTATGATAAACTTATGGCCACGAAAGACAACACGCCACTGAATAGTTTTATTCAGCCTTTTTATTTTAGCAAATTCAGTTTTAAGTGTACCTTACACAAGCTTAAATTCAATACCGTTATTACAGGAACGTTCTCCCTAATTAATATGACTTATATTGACCTTAGTGAACTTGCGTACACAGTGATATAGCGAAATTCATTACAGAAGAGATACAAAATATACATGGCTCTAAATGATAAAATAGTGTGAAAAAATACTACAACCTCCATTCAACTGGAATTTTCATCATTAGTCATGATTAGTGGCTTGGGCCTTATCTGGCCATAACAGGGACTTGCCACCTGACAGGTACCCTGCAAGCAGTGGATCCTTCTACTCCGAACAAAAGAGAAACCACTGCGAGCATCCGTTAGTTCCTTTGATTGGGACGCAGTCCAGCGCCATGGACGAATAAATTAACTTTGAACCAGTAAAACAAGTTTAGCCTCTCGAGCATGCACTCATCCATGTAACTGCTGCCTTTAAGCGAGCCCGCTATGTAACAATCAAAATGGCATCCAAAGTGACAAAGACATTTTGGCCACAAAACAACGGCATGTGCTACAATTTTCCCGCGAAACGTCAAATGCATCACATGGGGCAATACATGGCTGCACATGCTCGATGGAAAAGCAAACAGATGCTCACAGTGGTTACTTTCTTGTTCAGCGCAGCTTGGCATAGGACAATCCACTGCTCACTTTTTTGCCTTGAACAGGGTATTGATTTATCACTGTTTTTCTTAAACTGGGTACCTGATCACATGCCAAAATTTAACCAGTATTTTATTGGCGCTGACTTCTGTTGTACCTAAGTGTTTGTCAAGTACCCACTTTGGGATTATTGGATAATTTTTCTTGACAGATATTTAATTCCTGTTTTCCCAGATTGAGGATTGAAACCACAGATCCAGATAAAGCTGTCAGAGAAATTAACAGTCATCAAGTAAGCATACCTGACCAAGCTGACTTTAGTAGCATCAACGATACACTGTATTACAACAAGGTCTTTTTTAGTGCAATTTAAAAGTGCAATATTTTCAGCCAAAAAAGCCAATACTTTGATACTGGTTCTTGAACGATTTACTTAAGACTGATTGACTGATGATATTGTTCAAACCATGAGGTAACACTGTAAACCCCAGATCCTAAGGTATTGCACTGGTGAAAATAACAATGTGTTTTACATTGTAAGGTCATTTATCCATCAATATTATTAATATGCATGTCATTCTTTAGGTTCTGAAGTAGCTTTAGATAATGAATACTTTCTGTCTATATAACAGTAGCTGTCCAATAATCATAATAATAGTAATACTTTGATTCTCTGAAACATTAAGCAAAAATCTTGTATATTGTGTTCTAAAATCCAGTGTATATATAACATGAAATTTGAACCATTTGTTGTTACTTCAGGTTGAAAATTATTTCTTTCTGTTCTGATTTAAATTGTTGCTTGTTCTGTGACAATTTTATGAAACTCTTTTCTCTTTTGTAGCACTGATTATAAAATGTGCAACAAACTCTGTGTGAGTGTTCTCAAACATGTTCATCAAGCATTCAGAGGCTACAAAACCTGATCTTTGCTCCTAAGAGTGTTTGTAATAATGATGTGGCCTTACAATGCGACTTGCGCCCTTACTGGAGCACCCAACATTTGCACTTTTTTTACAAATTTTGTTTACAAGTTTTGTAGCTTACAACTTTGCACTCCTGATAAACATGAAGTGACAAACGAGCAAGTGCAACTTGTCGCTTTGTGTTCATCACAGGAGTGTAAAGTTACATGTAGTTACAGAACTTGTATTACAAAACTTGTAAAAAAGTTTGTTTGGTGCTCGAAGTCAAAAAACTCATCGCACTGTAAATGACTTATATTGCTGAAGGTAAAGCCATTCTTTAAAGGAAGAAGGAGAATGTTAAAAATTTGTTGTTGTCGAGAGATGGTTAAGGAATCTAACACCAATCAATTGACCCATAGCTGGACTAACCTAAGCACCCTTTTGCCTTAATTTGGTGCCTTGCCTTTGTTGTTTGCAAGCTCAGCTGGCAAAAAAAATCTAACATTGACCTAAATAACTGTTAAATATTAGGCAATGTATACACTGTATATACATGTGTGTGTGTGTGTGTGTTACAAAATTAACTTAGGCAGGGGCATTTTGTAGATTTTTGAATGTGGAACACTGAGAGCAGAATATACTATTTTGGGTTATAAACACTCATCTACAATATTTAGTGTTCACTCTAAATTATTCAGGGTTAAGAAATAATTCAACTGACAGGTAGCTGCTGCGTTTGGTTAATTTGGTATTCTGCAAAATATGGCAGGCTATTGCTTTAAGTATGAAATAATATATTGTGAATTCCATTGAAATGCAAAAATGAAAATACATGAGCACAATTTTTTGTTACAAATCAAGGGGTGTATTAAGTGTGAGGCTTACTGTTGAATATTAATTTTAGTCACAAGTTTATCCATAAAATTGAAAATCCTGACTTCAATTTGAAGATATTATTTTCAACATTCTGAAACTCGGCAGGCTTGATTATGAGTGTGTGTGGAAAAGAAGCTGTGTTGATGACCAGAAAATATAACAAAAACTGCACTCATAAAAGCCATGGAAATCAACCGAAGAGACTCATAGACTTGACTTAAATTCTAACTTAAAATTATTTATTCCTAAACCACTTTTGCATGGCAGTGGTAAACTATTTAATTTGGTGCATTGTGACTGCCCTGGAATTAAGCCAGAAAACTAGCTTGGTGTGCTAACATTTTCTGTTGTCCTGCTCCTGTGATATAAAACAAATGTCAGAATCATTACATTACATTAAAGTGCAAAATTCTCACAGCAAACTCAAATATGCAAACTCATGTTAAGCTGTCAAATACAAGTTGGTATTTTTGTTAACATTGCAAAACAAATTGCCAATTTCAAGCAACAGTTAAACAATGTGTTGGTTAACTGTTTTTTGCTACATGTATGTTCACACTGTATTTGCCAACATGAGTTTGCAAACTTTAGTTTACAGTGGTTACCATTAACATGCGACTCTGATTGCACTTCATTCCAGAAGGTCAAACTTGAATTTGGTGGACATCAATCAAAGAAAAGCCCTTAGCATTGTTTTTTAAATTCTGACTGGATTTTGAACAATTTTACCAAAAAGGAAAAGTAAAAATTTTAAAACAACCAAATTCAAGTCAATAACAGTTTTAAAGAGGTCTCATTCAACATGATAGAAAACTGGTCCTGCGTGCAGTGGCGGCTTTATGATTGTGATCTGCCTTCTATTCATCATGCATCACTGAGTTGCAAATAATCACGTGCAGTGAAATTTAAACATTTTATTTCAAAAAATACAGTTTCTGCAAACAGCAGCTTTTCTTTTTATTTTAAGTGGCTTGGAAATTAATTTTTATGGCTTTTCTTTGATTGACATCCTCTTTTGAAGGCAGTTGGTCGCGTGTTATTGGTAACTGCTGTAACAATTAGTCATGCAATGGTGACCTGAAATGCCCCCCCCCCCCCCCTAAAAATGGAATCCTTTTGTTCCATATTTAATAAGCCTACTTCTACAACAGTGTGATTGGAGATTAGAATTCAACATTCTTGAGCACATTAAATGTGGCCTCCTTCAACTCCATAGTTGGTGGCTGCACCCTTATGTGGATCCTCTTCCTTCTTTGGATCAGGGAGGTAATTGTTGGAGCCAGTGCAAAACATCTTGTAGAAACTGGTACGCCAGTTCTTAGGCCAGTCCTTGATCAACCAAATCAGAATGGGAAGGGTGGAGACAAGGACAATTGCAACAACGACAAATACTGCCCAGCCAGGGTAGGGTTCTCTTATTGTCCATGTGTCTGAGCCAGCACCACTGTATGGGTTCTAAAGAAAGAAGGTATGTTATAACTTTTGTCGCCACAGAGAGTGTGGTTTTGTTTCTCTGTGTGATATATTTCTCTGTTTGTCTCTGCTACACACTTGTTAAGGGATAAGTGGCTTTCACCATCAGACAAGAAAGTGACTGATTGGCTTCTTGACTTTCAATTTGTTCTGTCAGTCTTTTATCTACCAATGAAACCGTTTTTCTTAACTTCTGTATTTTGCATAACTGCATGTTTTATTTCTCTTTGTCACTATGAAATATTTACACTCAGTGACCACTTTTCCAAAATACCAACTTTTCTTACTGGTCAAGCCCTTGCAGTTGCCCCTTAATGAATCAGAACATCTATATGATGCAGTATTTTGCTCAAATACAGTACTGCTGGACACTGAAATTACTACAGGTTGACATGCTTCAAAGTTATACCGGTATCCCCCTGTGGTTTGATATCACATCTTCTGCGAGTGACCACTTTGGTTTGACATTTAGGGTGGTCGCTTATGGAAGGATTGACATTACACATACAGTAACAAGGGCTTAGAACAGGGCTCGAAATTTAAAAAAATTCTCAATCGCAATTTGCGAGCAATTCCTAAAATTTAGTCACAAGTTCGAAAATTTTTGTCGCAGAACAACAAAAACAAAAAAAACCTAACTACTACTACTAGAACCGGAAATGAGAAACAAGAAATTTCTGAGAAAGTCTGAAAAAGTGCGCCTGTGATACACTTCTTGGAAACCACGTTAACAGGTTAATGGAACATGAAATCGACGATTAAGTCACACAATTCAACATTCAACGTGAATTACGCAGGATTTTTCAGATAAAATTACAATTACCAGTTACAAGTAAGACAGAAGACTGTTGAATATTATTCCTTTATTAACTAGACCATAAAACAGTTGCAAAATCGCGACTAATAAACAAATTTTAGTTGCAAAAGCACCCGATACAGGCGCAATTTCGAGCCCTGTAGAAAAGTGTCAATTTATACTGGTTTGTAAGAGTTAACCATTTACCTGTTTACATCCAACAAATTTAGAATATGTTGGTGCACTCTGACTCTGTTGAGCAATAAGAGCAATAAGCACGACAAACAAAGCTGTGGGGGAGATGTACTTCCAGCAGATCATCCAGCCGATCCAGGGTCGCTTTCCTGTCATGAATTCGATATCATCAGCAAACCTGTTGATAAAGTTGATAAAAGAATTCAGTTGTAACCTAATGTCACAGATATGGATGTAATAGCTGACAGTCTAAAACTACCTGTACTTGATAGCCTACAATAACCACTGGAGTCTGATTAACATGAGACGGTGTAAATGTTGCAGGTTATTCAAAGGGTATGTGATACACTGATACAGTGGAACCTCTACTTTGGGACACCTCCATTAAAGGGATAGTATCACAAGGTTCCACGCGCGGCAATGTTCACTATTCTTGCACCGGAATTTTGGACATATCACTGTTAAAAGTGATTTTTTTCTTTCTTCTGGCTATCAAAACAGATTTCTTGATTCAAGAAATACCTCCACTTCTTGACTGCCTTTTTGAATTTGCAGAATGAAACTTGAAAAGTGGGCTGACGTTTTCAAGTTTCGACCTCGTGATACTATCCCTTTAAGGGGACACATTTATTAACCCTATCCAGACCGGGGGGGGGGGGGGGGGGGCTTTTGGAGCCCGCTCGAACTTTGAAGTTGTGTCGTTTCAAAACGGTCGATGCAATGACCACCAAATTTGGTGACTTTTCCTAAAATTTATCTGGGAACATTTTCACGTTAGCGTCCTTTGTCCACCGACATTGACGTTTCCATAGCAACCACTTTTTGACACCTATGTTTTACAAAATTAGCATTTTTCGCTTTAATCAAGATTATTTCAAAGATTTCGTATTGAATTAATATTTTCCATTTAATTTAGTGATAATTGATCAAATTATGTATAATTGTTTATTAATTAAGGTTAATTAACGGTACTTTTAGGAAAATGTGGAATATGAAATGTCAAAATCCAGGATGGCGGATCGAAGTTTTACTAAAGGTCGTTTCTCTCTATAATATTATTATTGGTTCATATTTGGATTGTAAAACATTTGCCCACAATAAACTAAGCTTTAGCAGTCCATTTGCTTTATTTTTCGGTGTTTTTTACCAAAATAAACACGTTTGGACTAATTCAAGATGGCGGATCCAAGATGGCGGATCCAAGAATTTATTTCTTGAAAATTACGTGTCTGTGTAATTCCATTATCTCTAAACATTTATTGTCAAAATATCATAAAAATGTCCTTTTCACTTGAGAAAGCTTTTTTTAATTCATTACGTACATGAAAAGCCATAATTTGCAAAGATAACTGTTCCAGCTTTTAAGAACATGTACACATCACTTCTATGATGTCACACGCTGTTACCATAGCAACAAAGTGTACGAATTCATTTACTTTTACTCCTGCATCAATATGTGAAAGTTTGGTATGAACACTACCGTTTGTTTCAGAGATATGCCTTATAGAACGTTTCAGTTGGTTATTTCATTGTATATGACGTCATAATGACGTCACTGTTATTGTTAACAACACCAAAAGTGTTAGTAAACGTAAGACTTTCATCAAATAGGTAGCTGTTAAAGTCTTGTTGCTATATGTTCAGAATTGAGAAAATATTGATGAACGACTGTTTTAGCCAATAAAATCGACTATATGACGTCATTATGACACCAAAGTATCTGTAGTTACTAGAATTCATGACAACATTATCCTGTGTAAATTTGGTGGCCATAGCATGAGCGGTTTCAAAGTTACATAGGGGGGGCTTCTGGAGCCCCCCCCCCCCCCGGTCCCAGACGGTCAAAAAAAGCCCGGTCTGGATAGGGTTAAGGGGACACTTCTCCTGGTCCCAGCTGGCAAAACACTCATATAATCTTTGTAATTATCACCTCTGTTTAAGGGACAACTAAAAAAAGGGAACACTTCTGGTCCCAATGGTGTCCCCTTAATGGAGGCTCCACTGTATTTGAATAGATCCTTTGCTTTCCAGAGTCAGAAGAGACTGTGGGAGCAGGGATGGCGCAGTGGTGAGAGCACTCCCCTCCCACCAATGTGGCCCGGGTTGGATTCCCGGACTCGGCGTCATTTGTGGGTTGAGTTTGTTGTTGGTTCTCGTCCTTGCTCCGAGGGTTTTTCTCCGAGTACGCCGGTTTTCCTCCCTCCATAAAAACCAACATTTCCAAATTCCAATTCGATCCGGAAACAGTGGAAGTAAGAGCCACCTTGTAGATTCCACTGAAATTCCAATTTATTTTTATTTATTTTATTTTCATGACCTTTGGGCTAACGCTGACTTAGATATGACCAAGAAGAAAATTCACACAACTGTTGACTGATGCAAAACACATGAAGGGGTGTCGTTGATCCCTAAAGCCAAAACCACAATACCTGTCATTGCCATAAACCCAAGCTACTCCAATGCACTGAAACAGGGCAATAACCAGCAATGGGATGGTAACTGAGTAGTCATCAAACATTTGAAAGATGTAGAAACCAGGACCAGACACCATAGCCAAGCCAAACAGAAATAAGATGAATGCAACAAGCAGGGTCACTAATTCTTTTCTCATCTTGGGAAAGATGTTGAGCTCCATTAATGGGCCAATGGCTGCTTCCAGGGTTCCAAACTCACTGTCAATTCCAAGAAGAATCAACATGAAGAAGAAGAGGATGGCCCAGAGTGGTGACACGTCCATGAGTAGAATGGCATCAGAAAATGTCATGAAAGCAAGGCCTGGGCCTGATCCAACCTGTGTGTTAAAAAATCAAAAAAATAGGTGAATCCTTAAAAGAGCTTTTAAGTACAGATTTAATTATCATGATTATTTTTATTATTTTTCAGGTAGACTCTCTCGGACAAAAATAGTTCAAATAATCAAACAATAGAATACTTGAGAGTTCTCAGTCCAGCAGTTAGCTTATTGGACTTTTGATCAAAGAGGTGTGTTTCAAGTCCTGGTTTCTGTTCTGTGTGTTGTCTCTCTAAAGAAGAAAGTTTACTCCACAGTGTCCATCATCGCTCTGGCATAATACAATGTACATGTAGATGGCAGGGGTGTAGCTACCTGTACGCACGTACGCACGTGCGTACCTGAAAAAGTAAAAAAAAAAGAGAAAGATTTGGAACTTGAGGATGGGGGGGGGGGAGGGTACGGGGAGTATTTGAAAATTGATTGTGCATACTGCTGAAAAAGTCCTGGCTACTACCCTGAATGGGCACTGATGAACATTATGCTGGGGTAACCCTGCCAAAGATTAGCATCCCATCCAGCATACCTCATTGGCTTGGAAGCCTGATGAGGTCAACAGCTGACTGATAGTGGCTGTCTGAGGTATGTTCATTATAAGGCGAAGCCTGATCTCATTCTCACAAAAGCATGTAAAGTGCCATGGCATGAATGTGGTATGCATGCTATATATAACCATCACTCATTCATTGGGATGCCTGTTAAATTAATTATGTAGTTTTTGTACCTCAGTGGCTGGGATGCCTGTGATATGTTCTCTGTATCCCAGAATGGAAAACACCACAATACCAGCAAACAGTGATGTGCCGCAGTTGATGAATACCACAGTGTAAGCATCACGCATGACTTGGTTATGAAGAGGCATGTAACTTGCAAATGCAATCAGTGCACCAAAACCCAGACTGAGAGTAAAGAACATCTGGGTGGCTGCATCCTTCCAAATATTGGCATCCTTCAACAGTTCAAACTGCAATACATTTACAATAACATCGTTTAGGATTGGTCGCAACTTACAGTGAAAATCCTGGAGTCACATAAGGGTCAAAGTTCCCAACTCTATTAAGGGCTTGTTTGCACGATCCCGATCCCGGTCCCCCGGGGGTGGGGGGGGGGGGGACCGGTTATTTTCCAGAAACTTGTTCATTATCACGGTTATTAGTTAACAGGGGTCAGTAAAAATGCCGTACTGCCCGCCGTACCGATTTTTAAATGCCATTTGCCAGTAAACCTTTTCTAGACTAAATTCATCACATAACTGATCAGTTTTGCAGAAAATGATACCCTGTTCTAGACCAAAAATCTCTGATTGCTACACCCTATCCCCCCCCCCCCCCCCCGGGATCCCGGTAGCCAGTGAACCTGGCCAGAACAAACACTATACACCACACAAACAATGTTTAGTTTGTACTAGCACTACATTCACATGATGGCCATAGCCCCCCGGGAGGGGGCGGGGGGGGGGGGGGGGGGGGGGGGGGGGGGGTACTCAACAAAGTTTTGTACAGGGATGTTCCGCCCCAAGGTCCAAACCCTTACTTTTTCATATACCTTTTTTGACAGAAAAGGTACCCCTTTCATATACCTTTCATTGAATTCACCTTGTGTTTTCCCTAGCCTTTCCTATACTTCGTGAAATCCTTACCCTTTATGACATATACTTCAACTTGTGAAATCCCTACCCTTTCACATACCTCCAGCCTAAAAAAGGTACCCCTTTCGGGCGGAGCATCCCCGTATAGCCCATTATAGGGAGTAACCCCCCCCCCCCCCCCCCCCCCAGAAATCCGAGCCCACATTCTACTGGTTTGCGATCTGGTACATGTGACTTGACTTTGTGACTAAATACTGTTCCCTCACAGACAACAAAGCCAACAGGCACGTGTTGAGTCATTGACGTCACAAAATCTTTAGGCCAACTTGATCCAACTCTCAGGGTTCAGTCCTGGTCATTTTTGAATTGAGTAATGGCGGCAAGCCGAATTTGAAATGTAAAGTTAAAATAATGGCACTTCCCATACGAGTTTTGACTTGAAACTTCGCAAGGTAAGCGACGAGTACTTAATATACATGTATTTTCAAAATATGAAGAGAACAGAAAATGTATATTTTTGATCATAGTGGCACTTTAAAAGTAGAGTTAAGACTCTTTTATTTAGCCTTTTAGAGTTTTGCTACTTTATATCTGTTTTAATATTAGTAAATTATTATACTTGTAAAGTAATCTTTTTATATTTAAGTATTTTTGTTAAGCAGTTGGTTTATTAGTAGAAATAGTGCTATAGAAATAAAGATTATTGTTATAATAACTACTGGACACTGTAATACATTTATTTAATAAATAACAAAAAAAAATTGTAATTTGCTAAAACTGTTTAACCATTTACATAATTTTGTATTACATGTAAGTAATGCATATAAACAACTGGAAAGTAATATTTAACTGTAAATCTCTAAATATTAGCTTACATCTGGATTGAAAAAGGCCTTGACACCTTTTCCTGCTCCTTCTAAGGTAACACCTCTGAAGAACAGGATGATCAAAATTACGTAAGGGAAGGTGGCAGTGAAGTACACAACCTGTAAGT
This sequence comes from Dendrophyllia cribrosa, assembly GCA_024195265.1. Lineage (NCBI taxonomy): Eukaryota > Metazoa > Cnidaria > Anthozoa > Scleractinia > Dendrophylliidae > Dendrophyllia > Dendrophyllia cribrosa. Next base: position 18,470,286 of record JAJLRJ010000005.1, read on the forward strand.
AAAATGGAATCACATTGTATTGATAACAGAATAACCAATAATTTTGGATTTTTGTCAATGTTCTTTTCATTTGCAAATCCTCCAGGATATTTCCCATTAGTCATAACTTGTGTGACCAGTCAGATCTTAAATTACCTGCATCATTTTGAAAGACTGGTAGAACCATTTCTTCAATAATTTAAAGTTGTATCAATGCATTCTCATAGCTATACGTTTAGTTGGTTCCAGCTCCTGCATCTTCCACTGACTAATTTCTACAAGTGGTGGGAGATAAGAAATGATCTCTAGGGAGAAATCGAGGTGTCATTAAAGAAATAAGAAATGTAAGGAGACCATCAGTTGCATTGTTATATGCAAGAATCTATCTATAAAGCTTGGAAAGAAGAAGGTACAAAATTGAAGATTTACTTTTGAACTAGTCATACCTTTCCACTTGATTTAATTCCTTTGACTACACAAAGGTATGTGATAACCCAAGCAAACACCAGGCATCCAGCAAGTTTGCCGTTTATTCCAATGCCGCTTTCTTCAATACTTGTTGAGATCTGCAGCGCATGATGGTAGAAATAGTATTGAGGCGGGTCTCTCACACAGCAGTCAGGGAAGTTGTCAAAAGCATTCTTCAAGGTTGTGTAGTTTACTGCAAAACAAGTGCTGTTGCTTTTGCAAGCTGCAACAGCCTTGTCTAGTGCAGTGTACTTGTGGTAGTCTGGGCATAGCTCGTCGTGCTCCCAAGGAAGTATTTTGGTAAATGAAATAAAGAAATAGTAGCAACACCAAGCTATCACTACAACATAGTAAAGACATAACATCAGTGAGACCATTAGACATGCCACACCGATACCAAACAAGGCAGGGTGCACATCTTGCCAGCATCGTATGGCACTTTTCCTCATTCGTTGACCGATACTTAGCTCAAGAAAAAAGAGTGGTAATCCCTCTATCACCATAAAGATAACATATGGTATAAGGAAAGCACCTGTTGACAAGAACAGAATAAACTGATAAGAGAAGGTGCTTGCATAATTTTCACTCCTGAGATTGCAAAACGAGAAAAAAAAAAACCCTACCAAATTTTAGTTTGCAATAACAAGAAACAAACAGTTGAAACCAAATAAAAGAAATGCTTGAGATTTCTACATTCTTTGCAGCTCACCATTCTTTACAGACCATGGCTTGTGTAAAGAACATGGTAACTTCACAAGAAAGGAAATTTTTCTTGAAATTTGATGAGATTTGTATGGATAGAATTTGCTAAAACTAGCTTTACCCCCTCCCCCCCCCCCCCCTCCCGCAGGGGGGAGGTGGGGGTGGGGGGGGGGTACTCCCTATAATGGGCTATATGGGATGCTCCGACCGAAAGGGGTACCTTTTTTAGGCCAGGAGGTATATGAAAGGTTAGGGATTTCAGGAGTTGAAGTATATAAAAGGGTAGGGAAAACTGCCATTTAAGTATTATAGAAAGCATCTTTCAAAATATATCAAACAGATGCATGTTGAGGCTATATGAAAGGGGTACCATTTTCAATGAAAGGTATATGAAAGGGGTACCATTTTCATTGAATGGTATATGAAAGGGGTACCTTTTCTGTCAAAAACGGTATATGAATGCGTAAGGGTTTGGGCCTTGGGGCAGAGCATCCCCGTACAAAACTTTGTTGAGTACCCCTCCCCCCCCCCCCTCCAAGTGTTAAGTGCTTTAAAACATTCAACTGTCAGAAAATCTTAGTTTTTAATTGTTGTCAGTTGAAAATCTGTTCGTGTTTTTTATAACATTGTATCACATAATCTGACTCCTAAGAGCTAGCACACAGGTCCATGTGATTCCATTTGTTCTGGCCATTTTAGGTTCAGACTCCTTCCGATGCGTTCCAGTTTACACCAGTCCAGTCCATTCCAATGCTTATCTTAAACCAATTTTGAAAGGGCGGCTGAATATTAAAATTCAACTTGAAACAAAAGACATCACTACGAGGCTTAGGGAAATAAACCATATAAATCCTTACTGTCATTCCCCTAAGCGTCGTAGTGATGTCTTTTGTTTCAAGTTGAATTTTAATATATCGAAATTGGGCTGTTTCTAAACTTCTGTATGTCACATGGTTTAAAAAGTAAACCCTCATTTGACAAATCTTTTGTGTTTTCCGGCGTTTAATGAAAACAATTATTGCTGTTCATCGAATAAAACAATAATTTTCGCAAAGAGTTTTTGCAATTTCAATAAATGCGAGATATAGGACAGGTTTAATTTCTGTTGTGTTAATGTGTTTTGTTAATATGTATTTCGATCGATGCGTGGGTTTATACAGGCCCGTAATTAATCACGTATCTTGAACTTGTTTTACGGCGATGTTATGAATTGTAAAACAATAAGTTAAACTGTACATGAATAATTGATTTTCATGTAATTTAACAACAAATGAATAATTGATGTTCATGTAGTTATTTCGTGTTCATTCATTTCGCCTGAATAAATTTGTAGCAATTATTGTCACGTCATTAAAAATTGATTCAAAATACTATGACATACAACGTCAAAATAAAGACTTGAAATGTTCCTATTTTTTTGGCCACGAAAAAAGAATGTAGATGATGAAGTTGGGGCTAATGAAATCTGTTTTCCTGTAGCAGGGTCATTGACCGTTTGATTGAACGTAAATTGATCCTCTGAAAAGCGCTCAGACACGGTATGACCCTTACCCGCGTGGCGCGTTCTTTTCGAGGAGGAAATTTGTTATGTGTGCACCCGATCCTTTACTTTAATTAAACAATCTGTACCAAAATAAGAAAATCTCTTCTAACCTCCTCCATTTTTCTGACAAAGGTACGGAAACCTCCACACATTACCCAAACCAACTGCCAAGCCAACTGTAGCGAGGATGAATTCCGCTTTATGACCCCAAGTTTCACGCTTTTCATTCCCTCCCTCGCCGGTCTCGGCCGCTGCAATGTCCGCTGATGATTTTCCATTCCATTCCTTCGGTTGATAAGAAAGATCTTCTTTTGATTTGTGAGTCAGTACATCGGTTGACTTGTCATCTCGCATATTAGGTAAATCCATGCCTAAAGAAGGAAAACACATGGACAAATATAATTAAACAAATAAAGAAACGACAAAACTACAGGTCGTGTCACTGCAAAGGGTTGAGATCAATTCTTGAATAACACGCTGAGATCAGAAGCATCCAGACAGTTTACCTCCTTGTTGATTAGCCATGGTTTTGATCCGCCGGTGGAGTTTCCAAGAGTTCACATGCAGTCGATCGTAGTACTTTTATAAATGAATTTGAGCTTCGCGCTTCTCTTTAAGTGACCCGAGGATGATCGCAGTTTACGCTTTGATTTGATGGCAAATTTCGTCCGTTATATCAGGAAAGAGACGTGACTGAGATCAAGATCACCTATGCAGCGAGCGGAAGACAAATTGTATAAACGCGAAGGAAGGTGAAGCTATTCTGATTGAAATAAACTGAGATCGTATTCCCGTGTTTAAACTACGCGTGTTTGGAATGTTAGTTATGTCAATCATTCTTGCCAACACGCAATCAAAACATCATCATGTGACCTTTGAACAAAAGCTGTATCATAATAATTTTTTGTATTGTAAATGCTTACAAGAGGAGAAACTTTAGTGGTTGCGATCAGCTCTAAAAATGTCGGAATGTTTACATTCAAGAAAAGCGCGGGAATAATATTATGGATACTGTAATAGCACACTTGTGGCTGTCGGACATATGCAGAGAAAGCGACAATTTCCCTGGAGGAAAAAATCATCTCATAAGAGGAAATAAAGACTATATTATGGATAGCGGCTAACCCTAAACCTTGGTCTTTCAATTGGCAATTGTAAGAGTTTGTACGTGGGCTGAGCCATGAGCACCCTAGTGATTCACTAGAAGCTTCTCTTACGCATTTCCCATGTACTCTCAAAACCCCATGCGCTTCAAACCGAGAAGTGATCTTTTTCACGAGCGTTAAATCAATTCGTATTTTTTTGTTTTGAAATTGGGAACTTTTTGGAGCGAAGACATTAATGATTAGGACTGATACGCTGCAGGTTTAAGCAGATTTGATCTCCTGTGTTACCCTGTTTCGCCAGATTTCTCCAGTCACATACTCAATGAAACGCTAAAGTGTTACTATTGTAACTATATCTTGATTATTTTTTACCCAGTAATTCACTTTATCTCTTTTAACCAACCGTAGCTTTGTGGTAAAATTACGTGTTAACTTCATCCTTCCGCAACAAGTGCGTCTTAAGTTATCATCCGCATTCTTTACCGAGACTAAACAAATTTCCTAGAATAAGGATTGTCGAAACTAAGACATTTGATTTATAATCTTTTTGAGGAATGTTTTCGGTAATGATTCAAGAAAATATGCAGTGTGTGTCTATTTTGTTTAGGGATTTTTAAACTTTCTAAAATCACTTTGGATGGCGGAAACTGCTGTGAAATTTTATTGGTATGTAGGATATTTAAGTCGATGTTGATGAATGTTTTACAAAATGAAAGTGCTGAATTCACAATCAGGGATTGGGTAACAAAGTTCGATAAGTGTCTTTGAGTTTTTTCCTCTAAGTAATTATTTTTTTTATCGATTTTGTAGTACTTCATAACTGAATGTGAGAAAAAAACCCTTGACTAATCAGCCATGTGATCCGAACTTCATCCTAATTTGCCCGGAAACAAATATCCTAAATGAAAATACTATGCATGTATTTTTTACAACCAGACTGTAATTATTTGCCTCGAAAACAACTAACAATCTTCGTCTGGTGGAATTAAAGCTGTTAATCTTGTAACTTAAAAAAATTAGGCTGACAATAAATTTATTTCCCTCCCAGCCGGATGTTAGGACTTTTTTATATAAAAAAAAATGTTCAAGTGTTTTTCTAAATTTGTCTGGGCACTAAAACAAGCTATGTAAACTAATTAAGGTAAACGGTGTGCCTCCTGTCAGTAAAAAAAACGTGAAATCCTTTGAGGATCAGGGAAAGGAACAAGGAAGACACCAAATTCCATTTTGCAAAATTCTTGCAACACTCTTTTAAGCGACGAGCTCCTCTCAAAGGCCGTTTCCACGACAGAAAAAAATGGGTACGGATCCGTCAAGAAAGGACTACGGACCTCACATTTTCGTCCGTGTAAACTATGCGTACCATGTCTTTTGGGATTGGTACGGACCCGTGTTGTTTTTCAGTTTCGGGGCCATAGACGCCACCAGTTTCTGCATTTCTTACGTCAGCTTGCATAATAACTTCGCTGATTGCATGCGCAGTACTAGAAATTGGTCCGGTCCCCCAAAAAGTGTAGTGTAAACGCAACCTTCCAAACTTGGTCCTTAGGCCTTTTTTTGCCCCACATGTAGTAGAACATTATCCGTGTGAACGGCTAAAATTATGCGGTCCGTACCACTTTTTTGACGAGTCCGTACCGCCAATAACGAAGTTATGACAAAGTTTGTCATAGACGAGTGCAACCGAAATGACAACAGAGCCACCTTAAGTTTTAGCCAAGTTTTAGAAGCATCGCTTTTGAGCCAGAAAAATTATGGCGCAAAGTTTGTCATAGACGTGTGCGCCCGAAATAACAACGGAGCCACCTAAAACAAAGCTCAGCTTATAAATATTAATTCGATTTTACTGGGGAAAAAAATTTTTTTTTTCCATCATTTTTCGAAAATTATCCTGCAGTTTGGTGTCAAACTCCTTCCACATGAATTTCAAGGTACTGCGATACTTTTACATCAATTGTTTTTTGCTTAGAAGGGCATGCAATTGGAGAAATAGTTGTTGGGATTATAAGCTGCTCCGCATCTGAGCTCAAGCGAAGCTGACAAGTAGTTTTCAGAGTTTTGTTTATGAATACGAAATGAGCACGTGTGGAATTTATTCTAAGAATTCGTACCTGAAAAGGGGGGCGAACGAAATATGCGCGCTGGTTACCCCAGGAGGGGAGGGAGCATGTACGCTCCATTAGAAGTTTCCATGGGGTGCAATGTTTTTAAATGCGGGGACTACGCTGACTACGCGCGCATATCACGTAGGCGTTTGTTTATGAATACGAAATGAGCACGTGTGAAATTTAGTAAGAATTTGCACCTTTGTGAGGTGGTCAGACACGAGGGTCATGTAGCAGGGACATGTCGCAGCGACATGTAGCAGGGACAAAAGTTTGTGTAGTACACACTGAAGGACATGTAGCAGGGAGTGTAGCGGGAACATGTAGCAGGGAAAAAATCATAGCGCTTGCACACCACATGAAAATGTCGCGGGGACATGTCTCAGGGACATGTTGCAGCGACACGTCCCCTTGTGTGAACTGATACTATCATAATTGCGCATCACCAATCTTGGGGACATTTTGTCCCCGCGACATGTCTCACGGAGTTCAACTTGTTGAACTTCATGGGACACGTCGCGGGGACAAAATGTCCCCAAAATTGGCGTTGCACAATTGTGATAGTATCAGTTCACACGAGGGGACGTGTCGCTGCAACATGTCCCTGAGACAAGTCCCGCAACATTTTCATGTGGTGTGCAAGCGCTATGATTTTTAACCTGCTACGTGTTCCCGCTACACTCCCTACTACATGTCCCTCAGTGTGTACTACACAATTGTTGTCGCTGCTACATGTCGCTGCGACATGTCCCTGCTACATGACCCCTCGTGTCTGAACACCTTTATCATGCCCCGCCATTTTGTATACAGCTGTTTCGAGAAAGGTTGTCGGAAAAAAGCGTAAAAGTGCACGCGACAATCCAGGAGGTATTGTGGTATCCAAACTATATCCTAAAAACTCATTTATCCCAATTGCCCGCCATCTAAGATCATCCCTGTACGGACGAGGCATCGCGGGTTTCATAGCCTGCATAACAGGCGTTATTGCGGCGCTCAAGCGGGTTTTAGGTCGCGAGCGCGAAGCGCGAGACACGCACGGGGAGGGAAACGCGCTCGCGCCCCAAAACCCGCTTGAGCGCCCCCAATAACGCCTGTTATGCAGGCTACGGGTTTCATGTATTTATTCGACTTATTAAAATTCATTGATCATATCCCATATTATTTTTCGGGATTGTCGCGTGCACTTTTGCGCTTTTTTCCGATAAACTTTCTCGAAACAGCTGTAAAATCAAAAGATTTTTGCCCGCCCAACCTCGTTTTCAACTTTTTCACTGCGAGGCTGGGCGGGCAAAAACAAAGCATTTTATTAGGCTTTTATCACGCGGCGGCCATGTCGACTCCCCGGAGAATAAAATGCTTTGTTTTTGCCCGTCCCACCACGTTTTCAACTTTTTCGCTGCGAGGCTGGGCAGCATAACTCTTTAGTTTTTAGAAAAAAATGGCGGGCATGATAAAGGCCTATGGGGTGCAATGTTTTTAAATGCAGGGACCACGCTGACTACGCGTGCATATCACGTACGCCCCCTTACAAAGGTGCGAATTAGAATAAATTACACATGTGCTCATTTCTTTTGTTTTATTCCCCAAGCCTCGGAGCCAAGTATGAATTTTAATATATCGAAAATGGTCTATTTCTAGCAACGTAATTAAATGATACATTTTGAGAACAAAATTTTTAGAACATATAATTAATTTAGTGACCTTATTTTTTACATTCTTATTACTTTAGTTAATTTATCAATTTTATTTTGTATTTTTCATTAAATTAGGTAATTTATAGGCACGGCTCTCAGGAAGAGCATTATACTGTATGAATGAAGGAGAAACCGTGGTTAAATAAAGATTGTGTATGTATGTATGTATGTATTGCTTGTCAGCTTCGCCTGAGCTCAGATGCGAAGCAGCTTATAATCCCGACCCAAGAACTGTTTCTCCAATTGAAAGCCATTCTGAGCAGATCGAAAACAATCGATGCAAAAGTATTGCAGTACCTTGAAATTCACGTGGAAGGAGTTTGACACCAAACTGCTGGATAATTTTCGAAAAATGTTGAAAATGCAGCGTTGGAGATTTGAGCAGATTTTGGAGCATTTTATAGTATTTATAGAACCAGTAAATACTTTTTAACGGTTCGCACGATTTGCAATCGTCTAAGAATTCTGATTTATCAAGCATTAGGAAGGCAAATTTGGGTTCGTGGATTGTTTTGTCAAAGCATCAAGTTTTTGACATTTCAAGAGAATTTTAGGGCGAAATTTTGATGGCCTTAATACTTCCGCACATCTGCTCCAACGATTTTGCTGAAACTTGGTAAGGGTATGTATTAAGTCAATGTAAGCTGATTCCAGAAATTTAACACAAATATCATGATAACGGCCAAATTTTTAACAGGATGCGATTTTGTTCAAAACGTGTGGTCCATTAAAGCCTAATTATCACAAATTATTTTTCCCCAGTAAAATCGAATTCTATCATATTATTGTTAAATAATAGCTGTCAGTTTTCGCAAAGTTTTATAAACATCGCCCTAGAGCCGGAAGAGTTATGACCCAAATAAAAGTTTGTCATAGGCGAGTGCGCCCGAAAAACAACGGAGCCACCTTACAAACATTGCACCCCATAGAAACTTTCAATGGAGCGTAAATGCTCTCGTCCTGGGGTAACTAGCGCGCATATAGCACACGGAGGCGACTCGTGGGTCTCGGTAGTGACCACATTTTCGAAATCCAGAGGTTCTCGATCACGAGTGCTTCAACTGTATAAGGAAACAAACAGCTTCAAATAAAATAACTGCTGGTAACACAAAGTCAAAAATTTAGAGCGTACCCGTGACATTTCCTACAGTTGTCAACCTATTCCACGGTCCATTTCACCCGGCTGTAACGGTGTGGGTGAGCCATTTTAGATTCCTCATGTTAATGCAAATTCCTAGTTTTGTTTGCTTTATAATTTCGAGTTACAATTTATCAAACCACTTCAATTTTGGGCTCAAAATCCACCAAATTCCTGGGCGCGCATGTCCCCAGATCCCCTTAGAGCTTCGCGCGCGCCTTCGGCACTCACTGAATTCCGTCGAGCCCCAGACGGGCTCAAGATAACTAAATATAAATAAGAAGCAAAAGCACCGCGAACAAAAATGCTGCTGGTGTACGTAGGATCTAGAAAAGATCTAGGCAGCAAAAAATAGAGATAAAAATGTTCTACGTAGTATCAGCCTTGCTCTGTACTTTGATTTTATCAAGATGATATCGGATATCATAACTGGTTCTCGAACGCGCGCGTATGATCATATGAAAACAGGAAGTAAATTTGATACCGGTTTAATCATTGCACAAGGATGCGCGCAATGCTAAGAGGATTGAAGAATATTTGTACGCTTGCCCACATTTGCTATAAAAATTTACTTGTATGTTTAATTCGTTTATTCTTTCTTTGGTTAAAAAGGTACAGAGTCTTTGATGTTGCAAGTGCAAAGCTGCTTTCCGTAATCTAATTCACAGATTTGCTCTTCTGTGTAGTGTGTTCGATTATTGCACGTATGTATAGGTTTGAACAATGGGCTATTGAGCAGTCCTATAAATTTGCATAATGATTCAAAGTGTTGTGATCGAGGTAATAAAGAATCAACCGATTTTCTCTATCGAAAATTAACGAGAATCAAGTTATTATACAACACCTTTTATAATTGGCTACTTGGCGACAGGATCTTTTTTCCTGTTCAAATTCAATTCCAAGCGATTTTAAGATACCCAACAAGTTATTAATTAAATATTTTACTCAGGATGAATTTCAATGAGACAAATGGCTGAGGGGTGGATAAAATGATGAATGATTGTAAATTGTTTGCATGTTTAAACACTTCAGCTGGTCTGTGTGTAAGAAACAAAGGTTAAGTTTTTTTTAGACGACCCGTCCGCCCGCCAGCCTCTAGAGTCTACAAAATATCACGACATACCTTGTGCATATCAACGACTACAACATGTATTTCTAGTATATAGATTGATTTTATATTCCATGTAACTTTTAAAGGACTTGTAGATTAATTTTGTATTCTTTCTCCTTATATTGGTTTTAAACCATGTTTTCTTTCTTTAGGGGCCCGGGATACAAATAAACGTAATTTCTGTTGATGGTGCGTTGTTAGGCGGTAATAAAAGCTGCATGGGTTACTTATAAGATAATAAACGGGCATTAAATGTACCTTAAAGTTGATGGAATGAGTCCTTATAGTGCTCTAGCGGCTTTCTGTCGTCCAAGGCGTACATACAACTAAACACTACTAGCAAATGAGCATGTGCTTAGAGAGTTTACAAAAGCTCATGGTTGACATATTTTTTATTTTAGGAATGTCAAGAATGACATTAGAATATCACGTTACGCCCGGCACAAAATTGGATAACGGTTTCTAAGTTATCGAGTATTTTAAACTTTTCAATCAAAAGTGAACATTTCTTTCCCGGTACATTTGAACTAAGAGAAGCTAGAGACATTTTATACTGGAAGGTAAACAAAAAAATATCGGCCTCCATTTATCATGCAAGTCATTTGTTATATTACAAAGACACTTAGATAAGTTTGCTCCCAAAATAGTTTGCACTAATACTAATACTGGTATAGTAGTGGAGCGGTCTAAAGCCTGCGCAAGTTACTAGATATCACAGGTCTGAGCGATAGTATCTTTTTCTATCACCGTGCGACCAATACCTACAACAAAACTAATCGATTCAAAGGTTAATTACATCAACAGCGGTCAACGAAATCTTGCTGCATTTTTCGCCTTAAAATCCATTAGCCGATGATCCAGTTGACCGAACAACAGAGAATTGATTTTTTTCCAACTGAATTTTGCGAATAAGTTCGAGCGAAGAGCCAGGCCCCGGTTGTCCAAAAGGTGGATAGCGCTATCCACCGGATAAATCACTATCCAGTGGATAAGTATTTACAAAATCCATTGTGTTATCCGCTGGATAGTGATTTATCCGGTGGATAGCGCTATCCACCTTTTGAACAACCGGGCCCTGGAATACACTTAATAGTGGAAGATGGTTTATTTTCCCATCAGCGTGTGCTCAATTGTTTACTAATCGTTTGGTAATTTTTGTTATTTCGCAAGGGATCGCTTGCTGTTAGCGGTTTATGATCCAGAAACGATTGTCCAAAGATCATCGTTGAACGCTGAGGTTTAGATATTGCCTAGTAGCGAATAACTACTGAGCAAAAAGAGGTTGTGATTCGATTACTAAATACCATCATATCTTAACAGTCTAAACTCACCTTGGTGACCTGCCATCATTCGCTGTTAACAGTCAGTCGTGATTCAGAAGTTATGCGACTGGAGCTCAGCAAGTATTAGAATTGTACCCTTGTATTGCGAAATATAGGGTTATGAAGTGGTGTTATTAATTAACTTTCTTTAAATCAGTTTGACCATTTATTTGAATAACAAAACCGGTAACTCAGTTTTCCTTTGTTTTCCGTATGGATTAGATAACTAGTTCGGCTCGATCAGTCACACGTGACTTATAATATTCGCCTTAAAAGCGTGCTAAGCGGTTAGTTCAAGGTCGTTCAAGTCTGTTAGGCACTGAAAATGATGTGGAGTTTTTAGTTTCCAGAGAATCTTGCTCCTCTGTGCATAAACTGCCGAGTGATCGACTTTAGCATCGAAATAGAATAAATACTTCACGGTTCAGTGAGACTAAACACTAAATCACAATGCCCGCTAAAAGAGCAACTGTCCAATCATGTTAAGAGGCAATGGCAAGCGTGGGAAAACGTCACCTGATTAACATCGGGTTAGCGTGGGCAAGCCCAAATCATACCGTCCAGAATGAGAAGGACGTCGGACATCTTATTGAGACTTATATAACGGAGCAACTGGTTAGCTTTGAGTTGAGGTTTAGGGGTAGCAGTTTATATAGTTAAATTTAGAACTAATTTATAAGCAACCCGAGAAGCTAGTAGGTGGTACAGTGGTACGGTACGCTATGTAAGCCTAAGGCCCCGTTTACACGGGTCCGGACAAAAACTTGCACGGTTCCACCTTGCGTTTACACGGGACCGGCGGAACTGGACGAATTTTTGAACGGCCAAGTGTGCAAGTTTCCGTGTAAACACCACTGCAATCTGTAACAGAATTTGCACGGATCCATGTAAACACGTGGTCTAGGAACAAAATTCGTCCGTGCAAAAATTTGTCCGGACCCGTGTAAACGGGGCCTTAGCCTAGCTGAGGTCACAGGTTCAATCCTGAGTGGGGATTTTAGCTTTTTTTTTTACACTTAAAAATTCATTGAAAATAAAATTGTAAGCGTCGACATTACGTTATATAAGTCTCAATAAGGTGTCCGACGTCCTTCTGGACGGTGTGATTTAGGCACAACCGGTTGGCGTGGAGATCGAGAACACATTCTCTTTCCCAGGGCCACCCGTCCCTCTGAGGTCGGTAGGTTTGATTGATTAGGGTAGTGGTCATAACAAGTATACTCGACGAGGACCCGCCTTGTGTAGGGGTAGGGGATTACGTAAGATACCACCTAGTATCTGATAAGTGTATTGGACACAATTTTTTGACCTAAAAATTGGAGATGAGACTTTATAATATTCTGTGTGCATGAAGCTTGCATTGCTAGTAGAACGGCACAGGAAGATTTGAGTCTTTCTCTCAGTTTCTACTCCTGATAGAACGGGGGCTATACCAACAAGACATCATCTTGTTAGGTGGAGGATAGAGGGTACATAAAGAGACCGCCAGTCTTTGTAAAATGGTGGGTTCTATCCGAGTGCAATAGTTTTGACCATTTCCCTTAGAGCATAATGCACGCATTTCTTTGCACCAATCAGCGAAAACAAAAACGACAACGTTCAAAGGTCAAGTTAGTTCATACTGACAGTTGAAGATCACTCAGTTAGAAAGTGATTGTAACGTACCATTTGGTCCTTTTGTATCGTGAAACTGTTTTGATATAAAAACATGATGCAATCCACTCAGGTCTGCGCTTCTTGGACTGGGAGGAACATCTGTGCAAGAAAAAGTGGACAGAGCTCAAAATCAAACAACTCAGTAGTGCAATATAGGTTTAATATATATAGATAGGCTGAGCCTATAACAGCGTCGCTCTCTGAACAGAAAGCCGATAATAAACTTAACTGAGGTGAAAGGTCTACCTTTCACCTCAGACTGGGCTATTTTTCAATTTTAGCAATTCTCAAAAACAGACTTACGCGACCGTCTGCACAATACATTTAGACCGTACAAAAGTTCACAAAAACAACTTTTTGTCCGTCTAGATACTAGTAAGACTAATTTCCAAACGAAATACATCTGTTGCTTATCAAAAATTGCCCGAGAAACTGATTTGGAAATCAAAATTGCAAAAAATACAGGCCACGCGAGTGAAGTTTAGAACTATAAAATCCAAGTCTTGTTTTGTTTACATAAAATCGCTTTTCAACCTATGTAATGAATGAACAAGCACATAAAAATGGACAACACAATCTTCTTTCGAAAACTTTTATTCAAATCTCCATAAGTTTATGTTTAAAAGCAAAACGCGAACCATTTATAGCTCATCAACAAACTCAACAAAGTTTTGTACGGGGATGCTCCGCCCCGAGGTCCAAACCCTTACCCTTTCATATACCGTTTTTGACAGAAAAGGTACTCTTTATATACTTTCATTGAAAATGGTACCCCTTTCACATACCTTTCATTGAAAATGGTACCCCTTTCATATAGCCTTTACGTGCGTCTGTTTGATATATTTTGAAAGGCCCTTTTTATAACACTTAAATGGCAGTTTTCCCATCTTTTTTTATGCTTCAACTCGTGTTTTCGCTACCATTTTCTATTCTTCGTGAAATCCCTACCCTTTCACATACTTCAACTCGTGAAATCCCGACCCTTTCATATACCTCCAGACTCAAAAAGGTACCCCTTTCGGGCGGAGCATCCCCGTATATAGCCCCATATAGGGAGTACCGCCCCGGGAAATTAGCCTGCAAAGCAGACGTATTTTGGGGTGAAAGAAAAGAAACGGCAAACTGATCCTTACGGCAGAAAAACAGAAGCAGAAGCAGAAGCGAATAAAATAAAATAAAAGTGGAATATAATAGTGCCCAATATTTCGCTTTGCAAAACAAAGCTTCTTCAGGGGCTAGCACTATAAATGATTACAACTGTAAAACCGTTATACAAGTGGTTTTGAAAAAACTAAAGAATAACAAAAACAATAAATATGATTGGTGAAGCGAAATATTGGGCACTATTATATTCCACTTTTATTTTATTTTCAGATTTGCTCTGCTTCTGCTTCTGTTTTTGTGCCGTAAGGATCAGTTTGCCGTTTCTTTTGTTTCACTTCAAGTACTTATACTGATCTAGGTCTGGAAACCCAGATCCGGCCACTCTCAACGGTTTGTCGCAGTGAGCGTGCATTCTATGTTTCTTTTTATACGTATTTGGGAGCGAACCAACGCTGCGTTTTAAAAACCGTAGACTAAGGCGAGTCAAAAAACGTGACCAAGGGTGTGTGAGTCAGGCTGAAAGGCGAAGGAGGGGGGAGGGGGAGAGGAAAGTTTTTTCTTTCACCGCCCCTCCCCCACCCAAAATTCCTCTCGGTCTAGGCGCTCCAAATCATGAAATAGTTGTGTCTTGAGCGCTTGGCGCACATGTCTTCTTCGATATTAATAACAACAAGAGGCTACACTTAGCCTATACTCATGCGCGCGAGACTCTAAGACGCGTTGATTGAAGTTACCAATAGTTTTTCTGTGTTACTAAATCGCATGCAGCCGGTGTAAAATGGTTTATTCCAGAAAAAATCCCCCCACCCCGACGGATGCAATGTTTTTTTACCCCTCCCCCGCCCGGATTTCCCGGCCAGGCCGACCAACCCTCGCACCTTGATTTTTAACCCAGATACCCCCTCCTGCCCGGATTGCCATAAACTTTTTGTTGGCTCTAAATAAACAGGAAATCGCATTCAGGAGATCCGGGATTTTTTTAAAGTTTTCAAATCTTTGGTGAGAATTGCTATGAATTGGTCAAACATTTTGTAAATAAACGTTGCGTGACGCATTCACTAAAATCTTTCCGTGATTTTAAGACCAAATCGAAATGAAATGTTTCCATAACTTAAGGCTGGTTCTTTAAAAAAATGCTTTGATTTTGTCATCTATAATAAGTTTTTTCCAGGCTTCACAGTTTCTTCAAAGTGTTGTCGCAAATACACAATTTTGCTTTATGCAAATTTTATGTCAAATGTAATTTGATAGCAAGCTGTTTTTAAATTTTTTATATGGCCACTGAATCCAAAATATATTTTCTATAAAAGGTCGAAACTTTTGAATGAAACTCATATTTCCTTGAATGAAAATGTCTTTCCTTTGATTAAAAGAGTCAAACACCTTTCAGAATTCAGTAATTTTCTGCTTCTAGAAGTCTTGGCAATTTGTTGTATCCTAATTACTGCGAGGAACCGGCGAGGCTGATTTCCCTTTCGTAAACGGTCGATGCCATTTTTAACGGTCGATGCCATTATTAGCAAACGGTCGATGCCATTTTTAACGGTCGATGCCATCATTAGCATTCATTAGTAACCAAGCCTTTTTGTAATGGTCGATGCTATTTCTCTCTAGTTTATGCCTGGATTGGGACGAAAATAGGCTATCATTATTAGATCAAATTGGGCCTAGGTAAAGCGATTATTAGATCTAAGCTAGATTCACGGTTAGGTAAGATTTAGGGTTAGGGTGACCCGTTATTGATATATATTAAGAAAAGCACCTTTTATAATTAAATTTTTCTTGGGTTTGCCGGATCAACCCAGTGGTCTAGTGGTAAGAGAGAGATGTTAGCATGCAGAGGTTCCGGGTTCGATTCCAGGTAATTATATTCCATTTTTCTTTTTCTGATAGAAAAAATAATTCTAAAATTAGTGAAAATTTTTCTAAGTGTCGCTAAAATGGCAACGACCGTTTACGAAAGGGAAATGCGCACCGGCGAGCGTCTGCGAAAATATAATAAACATCACAAAATAATTCAATTCAGCAACCTATTTTTATTATGCTTTCTAAAATCGCCGACTTTTCCTGTGTAATAGAATGCCAATCTTATCCGGAAAAATGATTCGCATAATGCTTTCGCTAATAAAAAAAAACAGTTCTGAATGGTCAAAGGTACAGAAATGAAATGCTGGCGGCGTTTGAATCATGAGTTCGGATAGCTCATGGTCTGCAAACAAACACTTCGATTCAGAGCTCGATTTTTCACTAAAACCTTTTTCCAAACCACGAAAGCACCTAAAATAATCTTTGAAAACAATACTTGGCCACATTTGGTGAAAGCTGTGCTTGGTAAAGTAGTAAAAAGAACGAGAAAGCTCCGTTTACCTTTCCCACGGATCCAAATTAAGCGCGCACGTACAAACAGAACTTCCTTGACAATCGAGTCGTCTAATCCGAAGCTATCGAATGTCTCATCGTACAGCAATCGGGTGAACTTGGCACAACTTCGCGCTTCGGAAAGTCGTACTTACTTACACAGGTGACAACATAGTGGTTACTAGTAACCTAATGACCACAACAAGTAATAAAGTCAGTAAAAATCGACATTAATATGACACGCATTCCCCAGTCCATAATCCACAGAAGTCCAGTCCCAAAGTCCAAATTTTTTATTAAATCTGATGGACTGAGGTAACGACGCTGTTTTGCCGTGTGTTTCTATTGTTCTTTCTTGAAAAAAGTCTTGAAATTACTCACCACAGGCAGCGAGGACTGCTCCGATACAGACATTGCAAAGAATCGGCAGTAAAACGGGAAATAAATTGACAATATGCTTATCAGTGCGAGAGATCGATGTTTGGCATTTTTGCCTCGGAAGAACTCTGATTAAAAATAGCTCTTAGTTTTTTCAGAATCGCAACAAATTCGGCCTCAAGTTGTATGCTGTGTATAAAAGCAACGTTCACCTCTATGGGAGAAATACAGGACTGACTTATACACCAATAAGACCAAATGACAGAAAATGTTTGTCATGCGCATGCGTATCAAACATTTGTCTTATACTTCAATGTACCATAAGAAAAGAAGCAATTTATATTTTAATAATTTAAACAAGATATGGAGAAGAGTTACTTCTTTCATTCACTCATCGTACCTGCAAACCACGTTACTTTTGAATGTTTTATAAATGAAGGCTGTACCACAATGAAGCCAGTCATTCTTGTGAAAATAATATATACCTGACGTGAACATTACTAATGTGAGTAGGGTTGTAGGAGACGCTGTCGTGACACTTCAGTAACGATGTTTTGCCGGAAGTGAGAGTAGCCGGAAGTCACTAAACCGGAAGTGTAAAAAGCAAAGCTATGAACCGGAAATGCACAATTTAAAATATGCGTGAATAAATTTGCTGGCAAAATCGTGACACAAAAAAAAATAAGAAAAAGGAAGCCCATTTTATAACTCATGCCGCTACGCGCATGAGTAATAAGAAAAGTTCATTAACTTGATTTGAATACCAGAGTGAGTGCATTAAACAATGGTCGGTATGCGTCCAGTTTTGGTTTGTCTACAAAAAAACTGAATTTATTCATGCAGTGCTTTTGTCTAACCGTTAAAAGAACTAGTTTGTTTTTGTTTAAGTTGTGATATTTCCTTTGATCATCTTTTTTTAGTCACAATCACAGCGTCTCTTAACGCAGTTGCGCGATTTTTAATTTTAATAAAATCTGATAACTCGCGAGGCAGTGCGACAAATCGCTTTACGTCGCCAAACAAACAATATAAACGGACAAATCTATAAATAACAACAGACTTATAGTGCTAACCTGCAAATACCTCTGAAGACTCTGAACTTACGGAAGACATAGCTGCAACACGCCCGGAGTTTCCTAAGTATCACCTCTTGACTACCGTTGAAAAATGTTGTTGCGAAACCCTCATTTGCTTTGAAGTAAACAATAATCCTGCTAAATAATTAAAGTCGGATCTTCCCAGAGCGTTTGATGTAGGCTTTTTATTGTCATTATTGTCAGGATTACAATTGGTTGTTAAAGTCACAACAAAGGACGTATCTATTCTTGCAGTCAAATCAAACCATTGCTTACTTTTACTGAATTTTTACGCATGAAACATGCTTATGTCAGGTTGCTCTCGAGTTTGAACAAGTACTCATCAAGATTTCTGAATTGACTTCGCGTGGTAAAGTGATTCGTTGATTGTCCGTTTGTATGCAAACAGTGGTTATTCAAATCAATGGTTATTCAAATCAATGATCATTCAAATCAATGATATTTCTCCTCAAGACATCAACTTAAATTCCAATGAAGCCAGTCGGTCATGTAGGTTATGCTGGAGCCGAGAAATGGACGGAAATTCAACTGATGACTGTGATTCCGGAATCGCGAAAGACTCTTTTCACCGCTTTCATCAGCCCACGTTTGATTTGCGACGCTTTTTAATATGCTTAGGTAAACAAAAGGAGGCGTTTATGCTTAAAGTGCCTATAACCCCTAGAAAGTTATTTTCAGAATCAACTCTATGTACATTGAATAGTTGGATGGTAAAATATTTCTGGTTTTGAACGTCGCGTTTGTGAATTATAGAGATTTTAATTTACAAAATGCTAATTAGATGACGTCAACCCGGGAATCATTTATTATACAACTACTTGTTTTCACCTCCAAGTAATATTTTTTACGAATCAATTGACTATCCACAGTTTATTTTTAGTATTTATCAAATTAATTATCCTCATGCTGTAAACTGCGCATTGTAAATTGGTGTAGAAATAATGGCAAAGTCCCGTGTTGACGTCATCTAATTAGCATTTTGTGAATTCAAATCTCTATAACTCACAAACGCGACGTTCAAAACCAGAAATATTTTAGCGGAGCCTAGCCGGGCCGAAGGCCCGGCTGCGGAGCCCCATACTCATAGAACCTATGCCCTCATTTTTCATGGTCATGGCTAGCGGAATGTTTCGCGGGCGCTGTCTGCAACAAAAACATGTGTGTCGGAGATGTGTGTCGCGGACATGTGTGTCGGAGATGTGTGTCGCGGATGTGTCGCGCAAGGCTAGCGCGCATGCGCGTATGACGCCACACAACATCCGGGATCTTAGCGGTGGACTAGCTCACGGGCGCGTATGACGTCGCAAAATATGCGCGTACGACGTCATGTTGAAACCAAAGCGAGGCTTTTTTTTCGCGCGGTTACACGGCCGAATGTCACGTCAGCTGGGAAAACACTTTGATGTTTTGCTGTGTTTACTGAGCGGAGAAAACGGTTTAAATTAAAGTCGTTATTTTCCTGCATTTTTTCGTGGTTTGCTACTCAAGACAGGGATGCTAATTAAGGGATACTCAGGAGCCGCTTTAGTGGAAAAAGAAGAGCTTTCAGGGATAAAATCTTGCTTCGAGGAACTATATACGTTTTTAGCAATGCGAGAGATGGGTTCGTTTTACGGATTTCAGCACCAAAGCGGAGATTTAAAGAATTTCCAAGCACAGTAGTCGCCGGAGGGACTTAAAGGTAAAACAAATTACATTTTTCGATGGAAATTTATCTAGATATCAATCTGTGATTGACTTTTTGTTAATGTGTTCTCGTTAGTTTTGGAGAATTGTTTTTAAACGTGTAGCTTAAATTCAGTTGTATTAATTTCTTGAATTGCATCGAAGACACGGCTCGGCCTCGATGCGCGTTTTCCGTTTTGCTTTTCAACATAAACTAATGGAGATTTGAATAAAATTTATCGAAAGAAGATTGTGTTGTCCATTTTTATGTGTTTGTTCATTCATTACATAGGTTGAAAAGCGATTTTATGTAAAGAAAACAAGACTTGAATTTTATTATAGTTCTAACTTCACTCGCGTGGCCGTATGCAAATATGTTTGTATTTTTGGCAATTTTGATTTCCAAAACAGTTTCTCAGGCATTTTTTGACAAGCTACAACTGTATTTTTTAACAGTAGTCGTAATAGTTATTCTAGACGGAGAAAAAGTTGTTTTTGTGAACTTTTGTACGGTCTAAATGTACTGTGCAGACGGTCGGGTAATACTGTTTTTGAGAATTGCTAAAATTGAAAAATAGGCCGGTCGTCAATATTAATCTTAATTCTTGTGCTTCCGACCTTTCACCTATTAGTTAAGTTTCATCTTAGTTAAGCTTGTTCAGAGGGTCTTCAGAGGGCGCCGCTGTTAGGCTAAGCCTAACTATATATATAACTGTTCAACTATTCATTGTACATAGAGTTGATTCTGAAAATAACTTTCTAGGGGTGATAGGCACTTTAAAACGAAAGAAAATGATTTTAACTTGAATTAAAACGAATTGTGATTGGATTAGGTCGGGTATTGGAAATGCGCTCTCATTCTTTATCATCTTTTCATAAGGAAAATACTTCCTCCGGCCTCCCCCAATGGTTACTTTTGCGACGGATGCTCACGATTTACGTGGGATGCCTGTGGCACACCACGTTGAAGTTTCGGTTGATAGAGCGTTTTCACTTCACTTCTTTTGTTAGGAACACCAACATGGCTGCCATGGCTTTTGTCATTTGAGTCCCACGGGACTGAAGGTCACGTGAGTGAAAACGCTCTATTGGCTTCCTCGTCGTCACAAAGCGCGATTTTTTTTAAAGTTTCGCGTTATCCGCGGGACGTCTCGTAAGAATTCCTGTGTCACATCACAATTTCACTTCTGCTCGTGTATTAAATGCAAAAGTCTACAGTTTCCACCCATGTGGGAGGCTAGACAGCTTTAGCGCGATTGTGCATGTGCGTGCTTGGTCCTGCTTGTTTCAGTTGGCGATCAAGCTGTGTACAGCTTCTTGTTTGTAAGTATAAACAGATTGTGACTGTGGGTAGCCATTCAAGTTAATGCCCCATATACAACAAAAACATCCCGCGTGAACGCCTCCAGGCGTCTCTCAAAGGCCGAACTCTGTCGCATTGAATTTCCCGCGCGCCGCCATTTTGAATATTTATGACGTGTTACGGTTGCTGCTATTGTTAAGAATCACTGTTCTTTTGTATGCAACAATTGGACAACCGTAACACGTCATAACACAACATTAATTTCCACTATAATTAAACGTCGATGACCCAGTTCCACGGATAACAAAACAGGTTGTGAACAGACTACTAGTACACGCTATTATGCCACGCTTTAACACTATAAGGTACGGAAAACATTCGCTGACATATTTAGGACCTTTTTTGTGGTCCAAGTTGGCAAAGGAGGAACGTGATATGAATAGTCTGAAAGCTGGGTTGGATACGGAAAATAAACTTATCAGTTTTAGTCAGGAAGATAGGGGTTGTAAGAGCTGCTATATTTGCAACAGTTAATTTTAATATTTATCGTAGTTTTTAATTAGATGTAATATGTAATTAGGGTACATTTTGTAACTAGAGTTTTCAGAACATATTTCAGTTGTAACCTGTGTAACTTTTCTTAATGTCTTTCTTATCATAATATAGTGTCACCAATTTGTGTGTCAGTAAACGCTAGAACCACTGACACTTTAATAAAGTTTTACTACTACTACTACTACTACTACTACTACTACTACTACTACTACTACTACTTACTACTACTATACTACTACTACTACTACTACTACTACTACTACTACTACTACTACTACTACTACTACTACTACTACTACTACTACTACTACTACTACTACTACTACTACTACTACTACTATTGCTACTATTGCTACTATTGCTACTACTACTACTACTACTACTATTGCTACTACTACTACTACTACTAACTACTACTACTACTACTGCTGCTGCTGCTGCTGCTGCTGCTGCTGCTGCTACGACTACCACTACCACTACCACTACTACTACGACTACTACCACTACTACTACGACTACTACCCACTACTACTGCTACTGCTACTGCTACTGCTACCGCCACCGCCACCGCCACTACCACCGCCACCGCCACCGCCACCACACCGCCACCACCACCACCACACTACAACTACAACAACAACAACTAAAACTCCAAGGAGTCTTCTCTTGCGGTAGGGGACAGGAAAATTTATATGCCAGCATTTTGAGTAATTTTGGGTATTTCGAACAACCCAATCAAGAACGCTCTCCGGCATTTCAAATCAAGCAAACTTGTACATAGCTTTGTCGTTTCAGTGGGCTTGCCAGCAAAGTCTCTGCAATGCCCTCTAAGTACTTTTCCTGCCATTTACCTAAGTTACGTCCAAATTTGATGTTCTCAGCTAGTTTCTCACAAACATTCCTGACACTGTATTGGAAAATCAGCCATCCAATGCAGTTTAATTCTCGAGCGGACAAGTTGGATCACCCTGATGTCGGTTTCGGGGTTTTCTGTGAACAGGGCTGTTAAAAACGACAAAATTAAATAGTCGGGTGTTCTTGGCTCGCCAATCTTAGTAACACTGTTCTTGAATTTTGTTCGGCAAACCTCATCGGCATTGCTGGGATTTGTAGAAAGATTTTTGCAGGCGGTCTCGTTGACGCAAAATGCTGGTGATTCAGTGAAAGGGTTTTTGACGATTTTTGATAATTTACTTGAGAGAAATTTTGTTCCTGCCTTGGTTTCGGAACAAAAACCACTTTGTCTTTACAAGAAAAAAAAAGAGGCATTTCGGGTTCTTTTGGGATTTTTCTGAAACTGATATTAAACGCTACGTTTTAATGATACCGTATTTCCTCGAATGCTAGCCGTCCGTCAATTAATGGCCCCCATTTGGTGGAAATATTTGAAATAATCCTTCTCTCGATTAATTGCCCCCCCCCCCCCCACCCCCCCCCCTCCCCCCCCCCCCCCCCCCCCCCCCCCCCCCCCGCTCCCCTCTCCTTTCTTTCAAATCCTCCCAGTCAAGTTAAAAACCGTCACTTCTTGTATAGGAATTATATTTGGACGTACCATGTACCCTCTAGGTTTCATTGTCACAGCCTAATGCTCTTCAAGTTACGAGGGGGCACAATAACCCCCCCCCCCCCCCACCCCCCAGGCTCAGGAACTCAAAAACAGCCCAGACAAAATAGGGTTAAGAAAAGTCCTTTCTACCAGCTCATCGGCCGACGTTTTATTCCAGACCGTTTTCCGTAAGGGTTCTGTTACAGGTAACAAATTTTAGTTTTTCCTCTCGTGCAACTGATTTCTTTCTTAAGTTACACGGATAAATAAAACTTTTTTTTTTTTACTTTTTGCAAGAAATTTCTTCAAGTTGCCCAACAAAAATACGTGTAACAAGGCTTCTCGTTTTTGTTTTGCCATTTCTTTTCGACATTTTTCAAACAAACAAACAACGCAATATTTATTTCACGAGACAGGTTGCATGGTAATTATAGCGTATATAAGGCTGCGTTTTTTTGGGAGAATCCGAAATTGGATTTGTGATCTCGGATCATGGATTTTTTATGACCAAAAAAACGAAAAATCCTAAAACGGATCATTTAACGTAAAAGAACCGTTGGTATGCAAATGAAGCTATTTTGACTCGCTTGTGTTTATCAGCCTGCTCGACAAATAGTTTTCAAACTATAAGCAATAAAATCTTACCTGAATTGCCCATGATATGAAATCGTGAAAGAAACAAAACAGCGACCGGAACGAGTAAATTTGCACGAAAGACCGCTTGTCAGATGTACTTTTTTCGAATCCATTCCCAAAAAAACGCTCAGATCACGAATCTAAAAATCCGGATTTGGATTTGATCCGAAGAATCCACCCTGAGTGTGGATTTTATGGATTCATGATCCGTTTTTGGATTTGCCCAAAAAAACGCAAAATCCGTTTTTGGATTCAGAAATCCGGATTTGGATTTTCCCAAAAAAACGCACCCTTAAGATTGTACGTGCAACTTGCGAGACAAGTTGCCTGAAAAAATGTTACGTGTAACAGTACCTTAAAGGGATGGTTTCACGGTTCGGCGCATGTGCACAGATTAAAATGCTTTATTCGCTTTCTTACCAATTTTATCGGTTAAAAAACCACTCACATTTACTTCAATAATCACATACTATAATTAGTCGAAACATAGTCTCCCACGCAGCCGTTATTTGTTAGTCGAAACAGAAAGGATGACAAAAATTCACAGAAAATTTCAACGGATTACACCGAAAAAGTCAACACTGAATAAAACCTTTGACCCAAAGGAGTTATCTATTCGCTTCCGATTGGTCTAAACAAGGATATTAAATGGGTTGCGTCATAGCTTGCACATGCGTCGAACCGTGAAACCCTCCCTTTGACATGAAATAAATATAGGTAATCATTTGCTGCACTCCCCCCTTCTTTTTCAGAAGTATAAGTGCATATCGAGGTATTTGCCTGCTGAAACAAAGATAATTTGGAATATGGTGTTACTATTAATTATATTTTATAGGACAAAACACGCTGGATCGAATCGATTGGGAAAGCAAATACCATTTTCAAGCCACCGAACTAATAAGGGAGTAAAGTCTACTAAGCGAATGAAGTAAATAACAAATAAAATGACCAGACAAAGAGTCGTCTTGTTTAAAGTTTTAATTTATTGCAGCTTGCTATGCATATTTTTTTTGTTTTCATTACTTCTAATCCATTACTTTACTGCATGCAAAGCTATTTCCTTTTCTGTAGACTAAGAGTAGTCCATCGTCACGCGAAAGAGCGCGAAAACCGCCTCCCTCGGAAAGAATAGACTAATATTAACGCAAATATCACTTTGAGGAATCTTTACTTTCTTTTCTTGCTACTATAAGGCCAATATTTCTGGTAGGTTCCGGTCCATCCTTCATGAAAACGGCCATCTGTGTTGCCCCCATTGGAGATGAAACGGATCCACAGATAGGTGTCTGACGTAAACGACTCAGACGGAGTAAGTAGCCCACTCCAGCCGTTTGTCATGACAGTTTCCCCAAACCTATACAAAACGCAAAAACGATTTAACGATTTGTTAAAAAGCCTTAGCAATGACTTAAAAAATTAAAGGGCTTATAGCAAGTCCAAAACGTTCTAAATTAGAGTAGTACATGTGAAGTTATGATGTCATATAACGCGGGAATTCCGATTGACTGCCATATCGGATGCGGCATGTTGGATACGCCAAGTTGGATTTAAGTATGATCAAAGGATCCTGCGAACCAACTCGTTAATACGAAACAACCTTCGGACCCTCCCCTCTCTTATACGTTTAGCTCCACTGCCTCCACCCCACCCTCTGAGTCCAACTCCCCACCCTCCCCTCCCTCCAATGCCATCCCCATGGGTAAGGCAGGTGACTATTACATATTCACCAATACCCCATGCCCTGTGTCCAACTCCCCACCTCCCCTCCCTCCAATGCCATCCCCATGGATAAGGCAGGTGACCATTACATATTTACCAATACCCCATGCCCTGCATCCAACTCCCTACCCTCCACTCCCTCCAATGCCATCGCCATGGGTAAGGCAGATGACTATTACATATTCACCAATACCCCATGCCCTGTGTCCAACTCCCCCTCCCCTCTCTCCAATGCCATCCCCATGGGTAAGGCAGGTGATCATTACATATTCACCAATACCCCATGCTCTGTGTCCAACTCCCCCCTCCCTCCAATGCCATCCCCATGGGTAAGGCAGGTGACCATAACATATTCACCAATACCCCATGCCCTGTGTCCAACTCCCCACCCTCCCCTCCCTCCAATGCCATCCCCATGGGTAAGGCAGGTGACCATTACATATTCACCAATACCCCATGCCCTGTGTCCAACTCCCCACCCTCCCCTCCCTCCAATGCCATCCCCATGGGTAAGGCAGGTGACTATTACATATTCACCAATACCCCATGCCCTGTGTCCAACTCCCCACCCTCCCCTCCCTCCAATGTCATCCCCATGGGTAAGGTAGGTGACCATTACATATTCACCAATACCCCATGCCCTGTGTCCAACTCCCCACCCTCCCCTCCCTCCAATGCCATCCCCATGGGTAAGGCAGGTGACTATTACATATTCACCAATACCCCATGCCCTGTGTCCAACTCCCCACCCTCCCCTCCCTCCAATGCCATCCCCATGGGTAAGGCAGGTGACCATTACATATTCACCAATACCCCATGCTCTGCATCCAACTCCCTACCCTCCCCTCCCTCCAATGCCATCCCCATGGATAAGGCAGGTGACCATTACATATTTACCAATACCCCATGCCCTGCATCCAACTCCCTACCCTCCCCTCCCTCCAATGCCATCCCCATGGGTAAGGCAGATGACTATTACATATTCACCAATACCCCATGCCCTGTGTCCAACTCCCCCTCCCCTCTCTCCAATGCCATCCCCATGGGTAAGGCAGGTGATCATTACATATTCACCAATACCCCATGCTCTGTGTCCAACTCCCCCCCTCCCTCCAATGCCATCCCCATGGGTAAGGCAGGTGACCATTACATATTTACCAATACCCCATGCCCTGTGTCCAACTCCCCACCTTCCCCTCCCTCTAATGCCATCCCCATTGGTAAGGCAGGTGACCATTACTTAAATAAAAGTAAACTGCAGAAGACCGCAAACGGTCAGATCAGTCTTGCAGTTCATTGTTTTTGTTCATTCATTTTTTGGCTGGTTAGGTCTCTCGTAGATCCTACGTATCATTAGCAGCAATATCGTTTGTGGTCTTCTGCAGTTTACTTTTATTTCCATATGTTTTGGAACCGTAGGTCTTTTCAGATCCGATATGCTGTGTTCTCTTTCAGCATGGTTTTGCCCATGCGTTTAAATGTTCAGATTGGCTTTGTCCGTCTGCATTTCATTTTGCGAGACATCTTTGCGATACACTGTGGGCTCCTTGTTCCCGGAAACACGTGATGTGGCACGCGTGTTTCGGGTGACAAGTGAGTACATAGTTCGGAACCTGATATTGTGAACGGGTCATTGTGCAGTCTATTTGCGCTGGCTTTCTTGCTGGCGACATTTAGATCGTTACACCGTGCTGATGAGTTGCAATAACAACGAAACAATTGTCCACGGTTACGATCCTACTTTATCGGTTTCTATCGTGATGATGTCTCGCAAATTTTAATTTTTTTTTTTACGTGGTCAGATCAGCCTTGCAGTTCATTGTTTTTTACCATTACCTATCCCATTTGAAATGGGCCGGCAAATATATATGAACAAGCCTTATGTACTGGTCAACGGAATTACCAAAAAAAGTTTACAACCGATGGATCGAAGGAAGAAAGGAAGGAGTAAAATTTTGAACTTTTGACCCCGTCTAAAAAACTCGTTCAACGCTTCGCGTATTCACGAGTTAAAAATGGGTAAGGGTTTCAAGAGGGGGGCTGCACATCACCACAAGATCAAGGTTTCGAGCAGAACCACCTCCCCCTCCCTGACGGACTCATTTCTTACAACACGTCTAGCAAATGTTTAGTAGAAATTATGTTATAATCGTGATGCGCAACGAAATATTTCTCACCTTCCTTCGCTAATAGCTACTGTGTCATAAGTACTTTCCGTGTCGAAATTCGTGAATATGAACTCAGCAGTTTCCGTGGTGCGATACACTAACCACGCACAGTCGAGATTGTTCGCGTAACCATTGGGGTAACCTGGGGATGAAATCGTACCAATTCCGTCTTCGTGCACTCCTCCACAAGTTGTATCTAAGAGGTGATAAGATATTATATTAAGTCTTTGAGTTTTGTTGTGTGTGTTTTATTTGTGGCGCAAGCGCACGCTGTAAAGCGAAATGTGAATTGAAAAAATGTGAATGTAAAAGTTATTTCCATTGCCCTGGTAAAAGTTCAAATGTATCTGTTAACAACTTTTGGTTTAAAATGTTAAAAATTTTCCGCTGCATATTTGAAAGCTAAACATGTGTTTGCGTGTAGGTATAACGCGTACAGGCGCAGGATTAATTGAGCGCGCGCTTTGTTAATTGGTAGTCACAGATTGATAGACTGGTGTGTTTTTTTTTTCACTAGTGACGGAACATATCGTACATGTCGAATTGGTTTTCTGCAAGTGATGCAAGTCGACGTTTCGCCGAACCAGCTGCCCACCTAACCAATGAACCAAACAGGCTCGCAATAGTTTCCAACAGTTTCCATCACTTACATTTTGACGGGTCAATTCTACAACTCGTTATCAATTGATGTTACAACAATGCTACCAAACAATACCAAGTCATTGGTGAACACTTTATGGTGAATTAAATATTTACCATGGCAACAGTATCACCTTTTAAAAAAAAAACACCCTAATTACAATTAATGGGGGTCACCGAACTAGTTTTTCTCACAACGTAGAGGAATAATAACGCTAATTCCAAAGGAAAACACGGACATACGAGAGCTATCTTTCTGGCGACCAATAACTTTGTTAAACGTTGACTATAAAATTTTGTCAAAGGCAATCGCTTTAAGAATAAAAAAAAGTCCTTCCGCGTTTAATCAACTGTAACCAAACAGGCTTCATGAAAGGTAGATACATCGGACAAAATATAAGACTAATTAATGACATTATGGAACAGGCAAAACTTCAGAACATTCCTGGTATACTTCTCCTATTAGATTTTCGAAAAGCGTTTGACACAGTAGAATGGGATTTCATCCAGCAAACTTTGAACTTGTTCAACTTTGGAACCTTTTTAAAGCAATGGGTCAAGACGCTGTACACGAACACTGAAAGCTCTGTTTTACATAATGGATATACAACAGACTACTTTAAACTATCGAGGGGAGTAAGACAGGGGTGTCCCCTCTCCCCTTACCTTTTTATCTTAGGGGTAGAAATCTTAGCAGCTAAGGTTAGACAAGACTGCACTATACAAGGAATCAAATTATTTTCAACGGAGCATAAGATTGGACAATTTGCTGATGACACTACACTTTTTATAGGAAATTTAACCTCAGTCGAAAATTCAATTAAACTTGTAGAACAATTTGGTGATATTTCGGGTCTAAAACTCAACGTGGAAAAGACCAAAGCAATATGATTCGGCTCCTGGAGATTTAACGACTTCAAACCTTTTGGCTTAAAGTGGACCAAGGAACCTGTGAGAGCACTAGGAACGTTTATTTCTTATAATATGAAAGAAAATAACAAGAAAAACGTAGAAATAAAAATAGATAATATGATTACAAAACTTGATATTTGGCGGGCACGCAATCTTTCTCTTCTTGGAAGGTGTCTCATTGTGAAATGTTTGGGCATTGCACACCTGGTATACTCCGCTTCGATGCTAGTCATTCCTAATACCTATATTCCTATAATTAAAAACTCTGTTTTCAATTTTATTTGGAACAAAAAACAGGATAAAATTAAAAGAGATGTTATGTACCAAGATTATAGCAATGGTGGCTTGCGTGCTCCCAATGTTGAAGTTTTATTCAAATCATTACTCTTGGCATGGATCTCTAGATTTGTGGTCAGAGACCCATATTTTTCAGAAACTTGGAAATCAATTCCAAACTATTTCTTTGGAAAATATGGTGGTTTTAATTTCCTACTTCGCAGCAATTATGACATGAAATTTTTAGAAGAATCAGATGTTCCACATTTCTACAGACAAATATTGGCGAATTTTCTTGAATTAAGGACATTGTACGGACTACACGACGAGTCAGATGTGTTTTTGTTTAACAACAAGCACATTCTAATTGATGGAAACTCAATATTTTACTCTAAATGGTTAGAAAAGGGAATTGTTTCAAAACAGGACATCTTAGACCACAGAGGAAAACTGTAGTATCCTTCCATGAATTCCAGAAAAAATATGGCGTTAAATGTAACTTCTTGAATTACTTACAAGTTCTCTCAGCGATTCCCAAATACTTAGTCGAGAAGGCGAGAAATCTACATCTGATTGACAAACGTAATATACTGAATAGCACTATCTACCAGCTTTCTCCTTCTATTACTATAGACCTTGCAAAAATGAACTGCAAGGACTACTATTGGTTGTTCATAAATGCAGGCAAAATCGAACCTACGGGTCCAAAGAAATGGCAAAAGGACCTCAATTTAAATAACTTTAATTGGAAACAAGCTTTTACCCAGATAAGCCGAACTTGTAAAGAGAATAAACTAAGATAATTCAATTTCAAATTATTCCATAGGATAATAGTCACCAGAAAAGAGTTACACACCTACGGTATCGAAACAAACAGTAAATGTCTTTACTGCGATGAGCCGGACTCGATATTACACTCCTATGTAGAATGCCAACTCTCTCAGTCTTTTTTCAAAAAGGTGGTAATATGGTTTAACAAAACAAATAATTCTCATTTTTCACCTGCTCTGTTCGAAAAACTGTTTGGAATAATGGAATGCAGTAACAATGATCCAAAACTATCCAAACTCAATTGTTGCCTTCTCTTCGCCAAATATTTTTTGTATTGTCAGAAGCTGAATAAAATTGAGTGCGACTTCGATGAGTTTATTAGAAAGTTACAGCGCAAACTTCGTATTGAGTTCAACTGAAAATGTTCTCTTAGAAGGAGAAGATGCTTCTATCTCGGATCAATATCAATGTCTTATTTATTAACTAATGTTTGTAGTCAGTGTAATTTAATGCCAATGCTTCTTGGGTATTCATCATTATGTAATATGTGCTTGCACCAACTTCCATGTAATCTTCTATCTTTTACTTTTTTTTTGTTTGTGTGTATGTATCTTTTTATTCACTGTAATTTTCTGTCATTGAGGTAATAAAGTTTTGATTATAAAAAAAACAACAAAAAAAACTAGTGTTTCTTATTTATAAGCACCAAAATTAAGGGATTCCTAACAGGTTATAATGTTGCTATGGTAACCTGTTACGCCATGATAATGATCATATAGGTTGTTCTTCACTACTATTATTGTAACATCAACTGATGAAGAGTAGTAGTATTCGTCTATTAAAGTGCATGTACTGGAAATTACTAGAAACTGTTGCGAGCCACCTTTTAAGATGGCTCATAACAAATGAAGAGAATGTTACTATGCGTTGTTAAGAAGATATACATAAGCGACAATCCTTCCCTTCGCCTTACCAACTTGCTTGTAGTTGAAGCTGAACCCTTGAAATGTATTAGCCCCATCACTAATGAATCGCACTCGCAAGACATTCCCGGATGAAGTGAATGGTGGTGGTTTGTAAGTTGTCCCGTCAAAGATGACATTAGGCGTCTGGTAATGGTTTGTGTCGTAGATCATCAAGTAATCTTTACCAGTCTCCGTTTGGAATTCAGTGAAGTCGAGTCTGACTTTCTTGTTCACTGGAACCTGTATCTGCCACGTGCAGTATTCGTTGTCGTTGTAATTGGCCGGGTAGTTTGGTGAAATTACCGTGTCACTTGGACCAGTTAAAAATTTTCCACAGTTTGTTTCTGAAAATAAATTGGTGTAATTAGTTCTTTAACTTGTTCCCGAGATTACCATTACCATTATTAAATGCTGAGACATCGGCGACTATTGTAATTGTTGTAGAAGTTGAACTGGTTTAACTTTTCCACAACAGTCGCCGATCATCGCCGACTGAATTACAACAATTACAACTAGATGGTCGAAAAGCAGCAAATAAATCGTAATTTTTAAAAAAGATTACGTTTTTTTTTAATTTGTAAAACATGTTTCGATGTGACTCACATCTCCGTCAGTTTCAAAGAGTGTTTGAAAAACAGTTAGAACTTATAACAACCTAAAGAAGCATGCAACAACAACAACAACAACAACTTTATTTGTACTCTTTATCATTTACATAAATTTACAATAACAACAACAAACAACAACAAAAATCTTTATTAGTTAGCTATTATAGAGTAGCAAAAGCTAATCTAGGCAGGCCAGTGAAATTAGTTACATGATTAGAAATCGCCACACACACTAATTTGTTAAAATAAAAAGAAAGGGTCAAACAATAGAAAAAAAAGAAGAAACAAAAAGGAAAAACAAGTGATCAAAATAAAAGAAAGAGAATTGTGAAAATATTAATTAATTACTTTTTGATTTAACTTTAGAGGTAATCTCGTCAATATTAATATAGCAATCTGCTTCTTTATCTTCTTCTTATTTACAATAAGTAATAGAATTAAGGGAGAGTACTGGCTGCACGAAATAATCATAACGGGCTAGAAAACTTGGGCAGCCATCCTTAGAAGGAAATAATTTATTATTAGGGTCAGGAACTAAATGTAAATCACACACACACATACACGCATACATTGATACATAGGCTTATAGATTGTGCTCTTTTTTGGCCAAAATATGCTAAAATTATGCTCGTCTTTCCAAATTATGCTACTTTTTTTAAATTGTGCTCTTTAAAATCCACGGCAAATAAGTCCAAAAATACATTTTCTTTTATCAGAAGCCGTTTATTCTTGTTAGCTATATATATGTTTTTTCGTGTCCCATTTGTGACTGGTTCTGGCCCGTCATTTCCCCGAGAGAGCTGTAAGTTTTCACTCGAATCGGCTGGCTTAGCTGACGCCATTTCGTAGCCTTCCCTATGAGAGGTATTGGGGCCGACATGGTTTGCCATGGGACTTCCGGTTCCCGTGCACCCTAGTCCCAGGCCCCCATTTCCGGGCTCAGTAAACTACAAATACCCTAAAACATCGAACAACGTGAGCATATAATAGACAATATTCGCATTCTCGGTATTGAACTGGAACTAGCTTACACGCTCATGCGGGGGAATATCATTAAATATATTTGCATGTGAAACGATTCCCCGCATGAGCCTCGACTGCACGCTAGTTCCAGTTCAATACTGTGAATACGAATATTGTCTATTAGGATTTGGGAATCAACCTGCCTGTCAAAACTCAAAAATGAACCGATAATTATCAAAATATGCGAATTATGCTAGCAGTGCCATTATGCTAGTTTTCTCAAATTATGCTAGCACAATCTATAAAAGCCTATTCCTACATACATACACACACGTCTACATAAACATAGTCTAAGTTTACCTAAAGATTATAAATAGGACGCTGGAAAATATTATGGAAATTACTTTAGAATCTACACACAATGTGTTCAAATGTTATTAATAGGTTTCAACCAGTGTGACGTCGATGCTTATGAAAGGAATCTCGACAGCTGGAGGTACCGCTCTAGCTTTCATGTTTATTCATGCGAGCTGACGTGTTTATTCATCGTCTTTTTGTGTCGGTGAAACACTACCAATTTCTCATGCATATGAGAAAGAACACCAAACACAACAATGCTGGATTCAACAAGTGGCTGGAAATTCCGCCCGAGAAGATTTACCACCGAAATTCCACTGGGTTGAGTGAGAACGGCGACTTGAAATTCAGCGCGAGCAAAGAAGACCACGACAAAAAAAAAACACGGAGCAGAGAGAACATCGTACATCCTTTACAAAGACTTCGAACAGCCCAAGCACACCGATTGAGTAATGAGAATGAACAGGAACGAAATCAGCGATTACAAACGCTTCGACAAAATGCCGCCATTAGAATTCTGAACGAAACCGATCAGGAGAGACGACACCGAAGTTGTCGGACAAAATGATTTTATTAATAGACGCAACGAGAAGCGGCAAGAATTACACTATCAGCAAAACACTCGTGACAAATATCATTCCAGCGAATGGAGAATAGCCTATCAGCCTTTACACCAGCAACAATGGGTTCAGAGTGAAATGGCCAAATTTCACGGTACTATGAACAGTTTGCAACACCGACAATGTGTTACATGTAATGAAACTTGGCCAATACAAAACAAGGTTTAACTCTTCCAATGTTTGAATGCCTAAGATGTCAGTCATGTGTGAATGACCAGTGAGTGAAATATACATTGCATATCTTGAGTTTACGGCATTCCTTGTAAAATGGTTTAATAAGAAATAATATTCAAATGGTTTAGTACTGAAGGAGGATTTCTGTTTACAATTTGGATAAAAACATTTTATTAGGAAAAAAGCATTTTTCTGTTAGCAATTACCAGCTAATGTGTAGCAGCTATATATATGATTGTACGTATTTCATGTGAAACATCACAATTCCTGCTTGACGTTAATTATTGGAACGATGATCAGCACCTCAAGTCTCCTCAGAATATCAGTATATATACGAGAAAGTACATACATAGATTATGGGAATAGGCCTGTATTACGCGGCGGTCATGTTGACTCCCCGGAGAATAAAATGCTTTGTTTTTTCCCGCCCAGCCTCGCAATGAAAAAGTTGAAAACGAGGTTGGGCAGGCAAAAATCTTTTAGTTGGTTTTATACAAAATGATGGGGCGTGATAAAAGCCAATTGAGAACCTGATCACCTTCAACAAGAGTTGTCTGTGGAAATTGAATACAAATTCACTGTAGTAATTGTGAATGTGAACTGTATAGAGCGTTTTCACTTGACGTCATAGCCGCCATATTGGTGTTCCCGTACAAAAGAATTTTTTTAATTAACTTCTTTTGTTAGGAACACCAACATGGCTGCCATGGCCTTTGTCATTTGAGTCCCACGGGACTGAAGGTCACGTGAGTGAAAACGCTCTATTGGCACCAGTAAGAAAAATGTATATGTATATATTTGATTTTGGGATTACTGGTCAAGAAGGCCTTAGTCCCGGTCTTAACCTACAAATTCTCCTTCCTGGTCTCCATACATTGCTTATGGTATTTGCAGAAAATGTGTTGCTATATCTTGAATATTCATGTTTGTGATCAATTTCATAATTCTCATGACCTGTATTCTAAATATTGTAGTGTTACTGTTGGGAGAATCTTGCGCCACTTTCTCAAGCAATCGAAAATTAAACCAAAACAATCATGACTTGCTCGCACGCATTTTCCCATGCTCGGCACTGGCCACCTGTAATTGCTCCGAGTTCTGATTGCTTCATTGGTTGTGTGTTGTGATTCGCCAAAGTAATCACTTTGGTTTTGGTTTATTGACACTTAATTGAAAACCAATCTATGACAATGCTACATGTAATTACTAGTATGGTTGTTAGTATGTTCTGTACTCTACTATTCTATGCTCCTGTAGTCTCATTGCTGTTTTTGGTGAGATTAAATTATTATTTTTACTGCAACTGTACCAGTTGTTGTTATTTTTTGTCCAACATCACTCTTCAGCAGTACTTAACTCCTGCGATCTCAACCATTCAAGGAAAATAGTAAATTGGGTGAGCAATTATTTGATACCCAGAGACACGTATTCTAGTTTAAATTGGGCTTTTCCCAGTTGATGTGCATTGCCTCCTTGAGTTGGAATTTCGTGGAGGCAGAATCGAGGATTTCAAATCAATCTGTAGATAAGAACAAGATTTGCGGCAAGGTTCCGAGCTTTGTAGATGTTTAGAGATGTGAGAGGACTTATCAGAAGAGAGGTGTACACGGACGCGTGAAGAAAAATGTCTACAAGTTTCGCCGATGTCATGAGTAAGCATTACAGCATGCACAAGTGAATTTATATACTATACGTGAACGAAACTCTCTAGGGACAGGTCCGTCACTGTAAAAAAAATGAAAGTGGTGTAAAAAAATGAAACACTAGTTT
The DNA here is from genome assembly GCA_024195265.1 of Dendrophyllia cribrosa. Classification (NCBI taxonomy): domain Eukaryota; kingdom Metazoa; phylum Cnidaria; class Anthozoa; order Scleractinia; family Dendrophylliidae; genus Dendrophyllia; species Dendrophyllia cribrosa. The sequence continues at coordinate 18,505,694 of JAJLRJ010000005.1, forward strand.
GACTAGTAAAGTAAACACCAGCGTTTCCATTAAGTCGTAGTTGTTGTAAGACTTGATCAGGGACAGTCGCCGACTGAATTAAAACAATTACAACTTTCCAGTATATTTTATTTAAAAAACATGTTGTCCATAGGTTGATGCATTCTCAGTAAAAAAACGTAAACGATCTCATGTGGGGAAAGCGAAATGCCGCGGAACAATAGAGCATTGTACGGTGGCTTCAACCCTTTGAAGCCACCGTAGCATTGCCTACTCTATTACACGCATTGTTACTAAAAAAGGTATTTTACAAAATCATGTATTTTAACGTACGCGTGATGGGAACCTCAATGAACTCGTAAACCAATTTTCTGAAAGATTGCACTAAAGATCAAAGTGGACACCAAAACTGCCAAAATGATAAAATAAACTATGCATATTGTAATTAACGGATTGACTTAACGAAACACAGAATGGATTATAAAGTACCATTTTTAACGTTTAACGCCAATCCAGGAAATAGTGGCAATAAATTACTAAATATAGTCAGTACCTTGGGGCCTTAAAACACATCAATATGATCAAATGTTATTCAAATACCAGCCTCTACAAGTTACACTTGGACCTTGGCGTAATAGAGATTTATCCAATATATAGCTTTATCCAATTCATGCACAACCGGTCGTGTCGACTTTGGACTGTTACTTAGGAATGAAAATCCATTACTTACGATGGCAGGTGGGTTGACTGCTTGTCCAAGAGCCATCAGCTTGACATATTCTGAATTGGCTACCCACAAGTTTGTACTGAGGATCACACTCCAGAATGACTGTGCTTTGGTATGTGAAAGTGTCACCATATCTGACGCCGTTAGTCGGTGTACCAGGGTCCCCACAGCTGACAACTAAATGTTGCAACTACGTTTCTTAATAAAACTTGGTGAGATAGTTAACACAAAATCATCATTTTTTTCGGGTTATTTTCTATCCATGTTTGAAAATTGTGCTGAAGTGCAAGGTGGTTAAAGGGGTTTAACCCTTTCACTCCCAAGAGTGCCAAACATCAAAATTCAAGAAAAATCCCAAATTTCATTTTGTAAAATATGGAAAAACAAATGGTACCATGCAAAAGTACTGCCGAAGAGGTTTCATTTAAATGGTCACACCATAGGATTTTGTCCGCAGACTCAAAAGTTAGAACAACACTACATGTCTCCATAATTGACTCTGGGAGTGAAAGGGTTAAAGACTTCATTAATTTCCTCAGTAAAGTGTTGAATTTCGTCATTTACAAAAATGATTGTCGTGTAAGTATCTAAGTAAATGGTTTTAAAATGCCCCTTTGATCAAATTTTTGATTTTGATTTTTTTTTACATTTTCGTGTACAATTAGACTTTCTTACTCATCTCGCCAAATTTCAATCGATTGCGAACATGAGAAGTCATTTTATTTTAACATTTATTTCCGAGAATTTACGGCCGCCATTAATCAACCTTATTCCAAGGCTTGGTTGCGAATGGGAGAAAGTGACGTCAAAGACTCAAACATACCTCACGGGTTGTGAAAAAGGATTTTCTTTCAAAATATACCATTTTCAAATTTCATCAAATATGGGATAGCCCGAAACACCGGACCTTTCCAATATCACAAAAAGACAATATTTTTGCATTTCTTTTCAATTTTAAGAAATTAACTATAGTATTATAAAAGTGTCATATTAATAGTTTGAAGAGAAAACTGGGCATGTTTATTTCATAAATGGATAAAAAAAAATGTTCCTTTTTACCTAATATCTATTTTTAATGCTTTTGTGTTTGGATCTTTGGTTTATGGAAGTAAACTTATTTTTACCTAATAACCTTTGACCCATTTGTATTAATTAATCCACTGCAACTATCTTACTTTGACAAGCAGGTTGGGTACCAGTCCACAGACCGTTATCCTGGCACGTGCGAATAGCAGACCCAGATAAGGTATAACCGACGTTGCACTCGAATTTAACTGAATCACCATATTGGTAGGCAGAAGAGTTCTTCCATCCATTGACCGGTACACCAGGATTACCACAGGAGCGCTCTGTGGGAAAAATTGAGAAAATAGATGTTTTTGAGAGTTAAGTGGGTAGGATTAACCCTTTAAGCCCTAATATCAAAATTTAAATTCTCATTTCTTGTCCCTATACATTTCCTATAGAAGTAGTGGGAAGAAATTGTTTGGATATCAAGAGAATTCATCTTGTGTGATCATGTCCTTAATTCTCATGGACTTTTTGATTGATAAGGCATTGATATTACAAGGAGAAATTTGATGCTGATCACCCTTAGTGCTTAAAGGGTTAAATAAGTACAAGGCTTTTTCTAAGGATGCCGATTTACACTATGTAGAGGTTAGTGGATTCGATCGATCAAACATGGTGGCGCCGGAATAGTGAAAAAAAAAAAAACGTGTTAAGTCACGAAACTAAAATAAGGCATACTTTTATCCTCAGCCTTGTAGTTAATATTCTCTCGCCTTATTTTCATGATAATCAGATTTAGGAACATGATGGGTCAATAGAGTAGTTTTCAATTGAGTGTCGAAAGTAATTACACAATTGCTTTGGTTTTGCATTGCTACGCTTTGTGATTGACTAAAAAATCTCGCGCCACTTTCTCGACCAATCAGAAGTAAAACCAAAACCAATCGTGACTTGCTCGCACGCGTTTTTTCGCGCTTGGCGCAGGCTGCATGTAATTGCTTCGGGTTCTGATTGGTTCATTGGACTGTTTACGACTGCTGTGATTGGTCTGAGTAATTACTTTGGTTTTGGTTTCACGACACTCAATTGAAAACTGCTCTATGGACATCGGTTGATACACTGTATACATTGTATGCAATGTTTACTACATGAGCGGGAGTGTTGTATCGGCCTATACAATCACGAGGCGCAAATGTAGTAAACAACTTGTGAAATTCACATTCCAGATACAACTCACTAGTGGTTGTATCTAATTTACATTTCAGATACAACTCACTAGTGGTTGTATCTAATTTACATTTCAGATACAACTCACTAGTGGTTGTATCTAATTTACATTCCAGATACAACTCACTAGTGGTTGTATCTAATTTACATTCCAGATACAACTCACTAGTGGTTGTATCTAATTTACATTCCAGATACAACTCACTAGTGGTTGTATCTAATTTACATTTCAGATACAACTCACTAGTGGTTGTATCTAATTTACATTCCAGATACAACTCACTAGTGGTTGTATCTAATTTACATTCCAGATACAACTCACTAGTGGTTGTATCTAATTTGCATTCCAGATACAACTCACTAGTGGTTGTATCTGATTTACATTCCAGATACAACTCACTAGTGGTTGTATCTAATTTACATTCCAGATACAACTCACTAGTGGTTGTATCTAATTTACATTCCAGATACAACTCACTAGTGGTTGTATCTAATTTACATTTCAGATACAACTCACTAGTGGTTGTATCTAATTTACATTCCAGATACAACTCACTAGTGGTTGTATCTAATTTACATTTCAAACACAACTCACTAGTGAGTTGTATCTGATTTACAGGGTAACCATGTGATTGAAATGGCTCATTTCTATTTGTTAGTACCCTTATAAATTATTAATGAATTTTACAAAATCATTTGAAAAGCGCAAGCAACTTTAAATGATCTAGTACATGTATTTAACTGTGCTAAAGAATACTGCTCCTTACTGGCTAATATACCTATCTATTGCTTTCTGCAGTTCATGCTTTGGTCATCAGGACAAACACTGGAGTTTTACTGTACACTCTCTGGTTTACACACAACCACAGTCAAGACCAGCTTTCCATGCTTTCTGACAAGTTGATATCAGGAGGACCCCTCTCTTGGGTTTTGGCTGGATTATTTAACAACTATTCACCGAAGTGGAGGTGGGTAGTGGTGGATATTTACCGAGCGGCGAGGTAAATATCCACCACTACCCACCTACACTGAGGTGAATAGTTGTTTTAGTATATACTGAAACAGTGAGATAATATAACGAAAATGATGCTTTTTAACTCATTTATTCCTGTCAACGATTACAATTTTCGCGCGCAAATTGCTGGGAGGTGAATAGCACTTGCTATTCCGAGTTTCAGTAGCCAATCAGAGCGCGCCAACAATGCTATCCACTGTTTCAGTATATACTAAATTTAAATATTTACTTATTTATTCATCATTTAATTATGCGTTTATTCGGTTGATTATGTTTGTATTTATTACTCGTGGCAGAATGCCAACGGGGTATAAAATGAGTAGTGATTGTCGGTCACTTTTTGAGGACTGTTCTAGAATGTTTTCACTTCTTTTTGAAGTGTTTTTAAGATTAGACTTTATTATGTGATTTCATAACAACCAGACCTTACGAGGTTTTGAATATCCGGTTCATTCTCGCTTCTTCTGTCAGTCCAAAGTTTTCTAGGTGATAACAAAAACATGCTAAAAAATAGACCTATAGTGTGGCTACTAAAAGAACAGAAGGCCCATCTCTAGTCGATTTTGGCCTTTTGGAATGCAGCTCGACGTTCCACAAATTAAATTTTCATCGGTAACATTACGAATGACTGTTGACTATAACTCTGACCTACATGATAACAAAAGACTTGATAGAAAATATACAAATCTGTCAGTAAGAAAACAAATCGCTTGTCTTATTTAAAATACACTCTTTTTGTATGAAATCCAAGATTTCAAATGCTCACAAAGACTTTCAAGCTCGCACAGGAACCCCAAGGATAGACAGGAATGTGTTCTCAAGTGCTTGTACTTAGATAGGAGTGACCTTTGGTCAGTTTATTAAAAAGCTACGCGATAATTAGTATTTCTAGTCTGTTTTAACTTTTACCCAAAAACAGTTGGGCAACAAAATAGTAACATCATCTTCTGATCATTCTAAAATAGTTCTTTACAATAGTGAACTTGTGAAATCATTTAATGAGGCATTGGAAAAAGTGCACGTTCTCATTTCTTGGCGTGATCAGTGTGACGAGCAAAGTAAATGATGACACGACATAACGACAGGTCATAGCTTTTAATTAAATTAAATCTATTACTTAGGTGCAGATTTTGCAATCACATCTACTGTAAAGCTTGGTTCCCACTAGCGTAAGCGACGTAAGCGGAATCGTAAGCGGAATCGGAAACGCAATAACCTTACGATCTAGAGGAAATCAAAACGACGGAAGCGGATAGCAAGCCACGGAAGCAGAAGCGGAGTCGGAAGAAAAAGGAAACCTTCTGATCCTTCCGATTCCGATTCCGTCGATTTTCCGATTCCGATTGCGACTCCGTTTTTTAATTTCCACTCGAACGTAAGGCTCCTTACGCTTCCGATTCCGACTCCGCTTCCGATTACGTCGCCAGTGGGAGCCAGCCCTTACATCCACACATCCAATAACAAATCATTACGAGATAAACTAATCTAAACGTATGCTCTCAATAGGAAATTTCATTTTGTAAAATTGTACATCGGTATTCTCGGTCAGCTTGTCTTTTGCTCCGCTCTAACTGTTGTCAACTGTCCCGTCAATTGTCCGGTTTAGCAAACGCTTAAGATGTACTGAATTATGACTAGGAAATAGCTACAATGTAGCTTATTTGTAATGTCTTCATCATTTCTAAGTGTAAATAGTTATTTATTGTTGTTGTCCTTCGATCGCATCTGTCATAAGGACCGTTTGATATTGTGTTCGCTGCTTATTGCTGTGGAAGTTTTTTTGTTCCAGCAAATTTTGTGTTTTATATAACTTTGCATTTCAATTAGAATGTCGGCTACTGAATGTAGTCTTCCTTTACAGACATAATTTTATTTTTCTCCGTAAAAGCACATAAAGTACTAAATAATGCACTGGGTTTAATACCCGGGGGGGGGGGGGGGGGGGGGTACTCAACGAAATTTTGTACGGGGATGCTCCGCCCCGAGGTCCAAACCCTTACCCTTTCATATACCGTTCTTGACAGTAAAGGTACCCCTTTCATATACCTTTCATTGAAAATAGTACCCCTTTCATACACCTTTCATTGAAAATGGTACCCCTTTCATATAACGTTACGTGCGTCTGTTCGGTATATTTTGAAAGGCGCTTTTTATAATACTTAATTCACAGTTTTCCCTACCTTTTTTATGCTTCAACTCGTGTTTTCGCTACCCTTTCCTATTCTTCGTGAAATCCCTACCCTTTCATATACTTCAACTCATGAAATCCCGACCCTTTCATATACCTCCAGCCTCAAAAAGGTACCCCTTTCGGGCGGAGCATCCCCGTATAGCCCATTATAGGGAGTACCCCCCCCCCCCCCCCCCCCCCCCCCCGGGTTTAATAAAGACGCCACGAGTTCAAGCTGTGTACAGTTTAGTTTTAGCCATGAACTGAAATATTAAATATATAAATAAATAAATAAATATTTTATTTCGTATTTGTCTGATTCATCTGTCTAGGCTTGTCTGGAAGAGACAACGTCTATGTCAATTTTGGAAAAAGAACCGCATGCAAAACACATGCATCGGGGATAATCACTTGATACCGATTCGGTGGGCACTTATAAAAACACACACCGCTAATATTTTAAATAGCTAATTCCATTTGATTTTAGACATGCGAATTGTCGTTTTAGTCTTCAAACATTGTGCATTCTCGTGCATCCGCAGTCGCATCATAAAAGTTACAGAGAATTTGTTCAATCTTTGAACAGAGAACAAATGGAGTTTTTTTTTACCATATGTTACTCTCTGTTAAAAACGACTTGAAGCATTTAATATTATTTTAAAGTACTGGCGCAGGTTTAGGGAAGACAACAGTAACACAATGTTTGTAAGAGGCTATTGATAATAAACCGAGGTGAAAATCCAGACCAGTTGAAAGTACTGAAACTTGCTCCAGACACAAGACAAGAGGACTGCATAACCATTACCAATTACATGCAAACAAAGTTGTCAAAAGAGAGAAATTGAACTCAAGAAACCACGCACCCTAACCTAAATGCCCAATTGCAACATCAAAAACAATATTCGGACATAATATGACAGCATTGCATGATGGGAAAAACTTGCAGGAGATAGCCCAAAGGGCACTTTTGATTTATATGGGAGGCATCAACCCTCCCGACCTCCCCCCCCCCCCCCCCCCCCCCCCCCACCCCCTCCACTCCCCGGGCATGAAATCGACCCATCGTAACTGGCTTACACAGACCTCGTGTAATTGCAGCCTGTTGCCTAAAACAAAAACATTTACCATACATACCTAGACAAACAGGTTTGGAGCCACTCCATTGCCCATTGGCTTGACACACCTGACTGTCCTCTCCCTCTAGGTGATGGTCTGGTTTGCATGTGTACGTCACGATGGACTGGTACTTAGTGTCGTTTGCTATATGACGATAACCACCATATGGTTTTCCAGGATCACCACAGTCCACCACTAATAAATTAAAAACAAAAACGTGTCAAGTCATCAACCAATTTTATTTTACAAATAGTAGATTCCTTGCATCAAAGTGATAAACACTCCACCTATATTGCAATAAATTAAGGAACGCTTGTAACTGAATACCAAATTCTACTAACTAATCGTTACTTTATGTCATGGCTAACTGGTCTTGATATTTTAGCTCATTCTTCTATTTTATTAGCCTGTATACAGTCGCCCACTTCCCTCTAAAAAAATCGGAGAATGTGCGTCTGTGATTTGCCATTGATAACCGTGCTCAATCAATACAGTTCAACCAGATGAGAGATAGAACCCAAAAAAGATAGACACCTAGATTTCAAGGAGCTATATTTTGACTGTTTAGTCGCCAAAAGATTGCATTCCAGTATTTATTGCATTGCTATGTGAATAAGGACTGTTTTTTTCGTTTTAGCGAAGAGGAAATCTGTAACCAATTTGATAACAAAAGAGTTTCAGAACTGAAGTTTTCGCGGTTGCTTTCACAACCGACACGGCCTTTTAGTTTATATTTACACCCGACAGACGTTACGGGACAAACATTTACGGCCATTTAACCACATCTGTTTTAATGTAGAAAAAAATATTACAGGTTTCGCTTAGGATAAAAAGTTTTAAGTTTTATTCGGTTTTGAAACAGCGCGGCATGGGCGATATCTGTTCTAAAATGTAATAAAACAATGTTATTGACATCGAAACAACTCTTATTAAAAACTTTTAATTTTATCCTAACGGAAAACATGTAAACGGCAAAGAGTCTCCGTTATGACCTTCGTTATAATGGTACTAAACAGCCTTGAAAAAAAATCAAGTCACAAATTAAACTCGCGAATCAACACAGCTACATCAACATGTAATATCTGGCCCTAGTAACAGTCTTCAAAGACACTAGAATCATTATGGCCTTTCTCTTCGCTAGGGGCTGTTCTGCTTTGTATAGAGTGCTAATCGTTTCTTACACAATCAAGTGTATGTGCACTGTGACTAGCAAATTGTGTTCCTTCATTCACTCCGTATATCCGATGAACAAGCTTTCGTTCAGCTTCGCCAAGTAACACGGACACAACGCAAAAATGTAGCGCCTTTTTGTCCAATCATGTGATCAATAATTTTTATCTATTCTTATCTTTTTGTCTTTTCCCTTTTTTATCCATAATAGTTCAAGCATTTTTCTTCCCAAGATACGAATGGCAGCAGTGGTCATTTTCATTTTTCTTCAAAATACGAAATTACCATTATCGCCGGATCACGTAGAGCTACCGATATCGAGAGCGCTATGACTATATTTGGGCAGTGTATCAATGCGTCAAGCTATGAGATCAGATATAACTCGAGGCTATAATAACTTATTCAGAGTCCAGCGATACCATTTCTTTACAGATTTTAAGTTGCGTACCTTTCTATGCATCAACGAGATCTTATATGAATTCTTAACAATGATTCCACTTAAAACACACGAAAATGAAAAAAAAATCTTAATTGCTTACACTGGCACACGGGATCTTGTTCAGACCACTCTCCGCCTCCTGCTCCATCAGAAACACAAGTCCTAAACGATGAGCTTGATGGCACCAGATTATAACCATCATTGCAGGTGATGCGCAGAGTAGCACCCAGTTCATAACGGTAACCTTGAACAGTGCCATTAGTAGGGACTGGAACTGGACTGCAGAAGGCAGCTGAAATCACAATGATATATATATATATAAATATTTTTTTGGAATGTGGCGTTTTTGCCGTTGTAACGCATGACTAGATTTTATGCCTCCCTGCCTTCATGCATGTGAACTTAAGTAGAAGAGCTGCATAGCCTGTTGTTTACTGGGCTCCCTTTGTACACAGAAAACCACACATTTACATGTATGGAGTAAATTGCCTAAGGGCAAAAGCTCGGAGCCGCTAAAGTTTATAAATAAACATTTTAGAAATAAATTGTTTCAAACCTTTTTATGAAATGTTTGTCCCAGTAAAGGTGAGGGCCAGAAAACGCCACACCCAAGCAAAAAAGCTTGTGTAACATGGCGAATGGGACACCGGGAGGAGGTGGGCAAAGCTAAAGCGTCTTCACTCAATAATTATCCACAGGTTACACATAGCATAACTGCCATTGGAGGAACAATTAAATGCAAAACCGAGACCCCGTTACGCAAACACTAATGTGGTCACGCAAACACTAATGTGGTCACGCAAACACTAATGTGGTCACGCAAAGCTTTCACGCTACTAAATCTCACCTGAGCGTTACCAAAACAAGTTAATTTACAAATCAAGCTGTTATCAGAAAAGGATGCATAAAAATCCTATTCGCTAGCAAATAATACTTTATTCTATGTCACGTTCCATTGAGACACTACGAATGCAGCACCACCGTATTACCGGCTCGATGTGAACAAAAGAAAACGCCTGATTGCAGGCTAGACATACCAACACATCTCGGTTGTGTTCCGCTCCAAGTGCCATCGTTCTGACACGTTCTTGAGGCATCAACATTCGCAGGCATTAGGTAGTTGGCGTGACATGTAAAAGTTGCCTTGGTTCCGAGGACATTTTTGCCGCCATCCGTTCCGGTAAGTACTCGAGTGGCATATTCTACTTGACCAATTTCCTCGCAGAAAACACCTACCAAAGATATTGATCACACTGAACAAATGTATCCATTACTGATAAACGTTCTCTTGTGATTGTTATAATTATTTTTTTGTTCTATTACAATACTATATTTTGTTTTGTTTTTTGTCTAACCACGGGTTACGTTTTAAGGACAGACACTTACGTATACAGCTGGGTGCTCCTCCTGACCACTGTCCATCTGCCTGACAATATCTGGTAGCTGTAAATGAGGCTCTGTATCCGTTGTTACAAGTGTATGTTGCAGTGCTCCCCATCACGTTTCCAGAACTAAGGGCTACGTTGCCGTTCAATGGGTGGCTCAAACTTGGACATGACGTTGCTGAAAAAAAAAAGGAAATGATTTGAGCCCAGGCACCTCAGCAGTATGTCTAGTATGATCGATTTGATCGAAGTAATCCTCATCTTCAACTACGCCTACAACACTTAATGCTGTAAAGAACACGTCTTCAGGTAGTGTTGGGTATGCGCGCACGCCGCGAATTCTTTAATTTCTTTCATAATCTTAATTCCTGGTCAACTAAAATAGTTTATAATGTAAGATCAAAGTCAATTTTGTTGAACTGCTCTATTATTTTAATCCAAGCAATGATTTTTTTTTAGAAATTGTAGTCCCCTTTCTGATTATTAGGGTTCAGTAATGAAACCTCGCTGGTCGTATAGTTACTATAATGGCCATCCATGTTGTGCAAAAACGAGCACGGTGACCCCTATTTTTTATTCATTTTTGTGATGCTCATAACATAATTACCATCTGGATCAAGTTTTAGAAAATCGTAAAAATTCCTTCTTTTTCAATGGAATCACCTTAAATGTATATTATTTTGTTATTTATGGTGTCCCCAATTAGCAACACCATGCTAAAGTTATACGACACATGAATCAAGTTTATTTATTTATTTCATTATGGAACATTATGGAAACAAGATATTACGTTAAAAGCAGCATGAGGTCAAGCCATTTTTCAACAAAAATGCGTTGCAATTCTGTTTTAGGAACGTAAAGGAAAACAAATCACAATAAAATTAACAAAGAAAACACGTTGTTACATTTGATTGAATGCAGCGGAGCCTTCGTTAATGGGGCACCCTCGGGACAATGAGAGTGTCCCCTTAATGAAAGCGTACCTTGAATGGAGATTTTGCCGGTGTTGTTAATAATAGACCACGTAAACAAAAATGCTTGTTTTCTTAACTTAAAATGCAGCCACTAATTAAGCAAGCAAAAACCAATTATTTTAATTTGCAACCTCAAGAATACCCGCAATAATGGACTGTTAAAATTGCGCATTGTACCATAATTAGTGTGGGAAATTTGGTGATTAAATATATAATTTACCTGCACATGTCTTTTTATCTGCTCTGAGAGTATATCCTTGCCTACAGACACAGTTAAAGGATTGGTAGGTGTTGACGCATGTGTGTTCACAGCCACCATTTGAAGATGCACACTCGTCAATGTCTGAAGTAAGAACATAGGCTATCAGTATGAGACTAGGACACGCTGTGAGTTAATTACAATGAATTTGTAGTTTAATGTGTCAAAATCATATGAAATTTACAATATTTCCAACACCAAGAAAAGGGTAAATAAACGAGACATAGTGGTGTTTCTTTTTTTTTTCTTGTCTTTTTCTTTTTCAAGCTTTATGAATTCTCAATGGATTTGAAAAGTCAAAGAGGACGTTTCTACCACCAATTTTCAATGATAAAATGTGGAATGGTTTGACATTTGTCAGGCATTAACCAAAATTACATTTTGTAACACTATTTTCAAAGGCTACTTTTGCTATTGGCGAAGAAAAGTAGAAAGCGGTTTTAAAACATGAACATTCAAATTATCACAAAATACCCAAAATATTTTTTTGAAAATAAGACTCCGGCTGCCGCTGCAACAAATCCAATGTACGGGAAAGCGTTTCGTGTTCGATGAACATAAGAGAGAGTCTAGCATTTAGTAGCTAGAACACTAGAACACTATGTAACCAAACCACCAACCTCCCCGCGGAGAAAGGGGGCGAGGGGCTCCCATATGAAAGTAACGGGATGATCATTGTACCTTTAAGGGGTGTATGAACACTCTTGTTTGGTACCCCTAAGTTAAATTAACGAGAGCCCCACCAATAAAACGGGTTTCTGGTAGCTTTTAGGGCCTTCTTCCAAACTTTCTGACACTCACCCACTCAATTTTAAATGGAATTTCCCCTCCCCGGTCCTCCAATATCAACGGGCATCGTATTCTTATAGAAGATAATATAAGAACATGATGGACGTTGGAGACCTAGAAAAGCAGCTGGTGGACTCACAAACAAATTTAATGCATTATTTTATAATAGAAAATTGAAAAACCACTTTCTGTTTGTCCAAAAATAAGACGATAAAAAATACATTTAAACAACAGCACAAAAATGACGAAAAAACAAACAAACAAATATGGTCATAAAAGCTTCACGTTTTTCTTTCTTTCTGCCATGTGCACAACTGAAACATCAAGAGCTCCCAAGGAATCAGTTCGGTGCAAAGCTGTTCGGAAGGCCTTAGTCATCTAACAATTCGTAATAAATTTATAGATTAAACACAAGAGTTTTATTAAGTAAAATGTCACCTCAAACCTTCGTATTTAACGCCTTTTGCTTTTTTCGGGCTGTTTACGTTGTGGACAAGATTGTGCCACTTGTCCTTACATAACCAACGGTACCGGTCTTAAAGATTATACTTTTTATTACACAGGCGAAACTCGTTCTATCGCTTCACATATATAACCTGTAACACTAAAAACTTAATCTACACGATACAATGTAACGGCTGCCATTTACAATACATTGGTGAAACTAAGCGACGTCTTAAAGACAGATTTAACGAACATCGACGTTCAGTTGACATTAAATCCAAATTAAATCCTTCATTATTAATGTGAGATATCCTTGCCAAACAATAATAACAAGTAAAAGAACCCCAACGTTTTCCCTTTCAGCTCATCGAGCATTCGTAAACACAACGGTCGTAATTAATGGCGGACTTGGTTTACTCCCATTTACTCCATGTATGCGATTACCGAAGTGTAACATATCAACAGTTTAATATAAATTTAATATAAAGTTTACGATGAGCGAGTGACTTTTCTCCAGTAACCGCGATAAGTCGTATTCACGACATAAAAATGTCGTTTTGGATGTGAAATAAGGTCAGCCAAAATTTTCGGAAAGGTAAAAGCAGTTAGTTAATTCGGGGAATAAGATTCCTTTTCTTATATTTTCTGTCGCTAAAATATTCAGCTAAAAGAACTGAATTATACAAAAAATGGCACTAGAATGACGTGGAAAAACATAACGCCATTCTAAGAGTTTTCCTTAACAGTCCTTGGTGGGTGCCCATGAAACATTGCATCTTCAAATTACAAGTTATATTTACGCTTTTTGTTTTACTCTTTCGGCCATGAATAAGTTCTGCAAGTCTCGAAAACCTGGATGAAATACAACAGAAACTGTATTTTATTCAGCTAAAAAGCTCCGTTTTGGTGGCTAAAAAGATCTTTAAAATTGTCACTGTAAGTTTTAAACATTTCAGTTGAAAGCTGCATGCAAATGAAATTTAAAAATACAGCTATTTCAAAATACTCTCATTCACAGGAATATACGCCGGCTCCATACAGCGATGACCTTAGGTGGTGAATTATTTGGTTCGTAAAGTTTTTATACATTTCACTAGAAGAAAGGTATGTCAGAGAAAACAATAAATCGCTATCCTGAAAAATATTACATCTACGGTTCTGTATCGCATTCTACGCTAGGTCGTCCTTATGGCTGTGTTGCGTTTTCTCCACGTGAAGAGCCCGTTATTATGGAGACAATTCTGAGCCATGCAAACCATACGCTCGCAGAAATTGCGGAAGATAGAGCTTGTCTTACAATGTTTGCGGTCTTGGAAAGTACCATTGCACAATTCTTCACACAACGTTTATTGACATAGCTGTATACGTTTGGATGTTAATAGGTGTATGACCTTTTACCTTTACAACTTCTTTTCCCAGAATGCAACTCCAAACCACTTGGGCAGGAACAAGTGAATGAACCAACAGAGTTATGACACGTGTGCGAACAGCCTCCGTTAGAAATTGAACATTCGTCGATATCTGGAAAAGAAAGGAAAAAATAGTCTTTGATAAAATGCACTTTTAACTTTAGTTAGTTTCTACAATGATGCAAACTAATTTCGATTTGGACGTAAAAACTCAAATTAAAATACAATAAAAGCTCAATTGACTTTACCCTGTGTCGTGCGAAACTTACAAGGCGCGTTTCAAAGCTGAATACTTAATACGAATAGCTGCGAATTTAATGGCTATTAAACCTACCAACACACGTGGTCGATCCTTGAAGTTGATATCCTTTGTGACAATGGCAGATGTAGCTTCCATATGTGTTTTCACACCACTGATTACATGGATTACTGGTACACTCATCCGTATCTAGATGGCGTCAAACAGAAAGTAACGTAACAAATATTTTGAAAGCAGTTAAAGGGAGGGTTTCACGGTTTGGCGCATGTGCAAGCTGTGACGTAACCCATTTCATTTCATTGTTTAGACCAATCGGAAGCAAGTAGATAACTCGGGCGGGAAATTTGCCCGTGAAAATGTCGCGGTCAGTAAATCCTTCGGGTCAAAGGTTTTATTCAGTGTTGACTTTGTCGGTGTTATTCGTTGAAATTTTCTGTAAATTGTGGTCATCCTTAGCTTTCTTTGGACTAATTATAGTGTGTGAAGTAAATGTGAGTGTCTTTTTAATCGATAGGATTGGTAAAAAAGCGAATAAAGCATTTTAATCTGTGCACATGCGCCGAACCGTGAAACCTTCCCTTTAACCTATTTTTACAAAAGGTCTAAGAGGTCAGCTAATGGCTTTACGTAAAATATACCGTACGCCTCTAAAACATTTTACCCAATTTTGAGATTGTTGGGTCACATAAGATCTAAATAAAGCTAAATTGATACATTTATAAACGTGTAAACAATTTATTATTGTTGTATTCTTCCTCAGAATAATAATAATAATAATAATAATAATAATAATAATAATGATAATAATAATAATATAACTTTATTTATCGAGGGTGGAGTACATTAATTACTGGTCACCCAGTAGTTTTCATAATGGCCCTCCTACAATAAAACTAATATACCGTAATAATTAATTAATTAAATAATCTAAATTAAAAAATCATGGATTAGTTAACTACATATGAAACTAATACGTTTTACAAATCTTAAAATTGTCAATAGAGAATGATCAATGATCAATGATCAATGATCAGAAATCTTACGATACCTTGGCATTTTGGGTGTGTTCCGGTCCAGCCTCCTCCAAGGCATGTTCTAGACGACGATCCATAGAGAGAGTATCCTGCGTTACAAGTAAATGTAATCGTGTCTCCCGCGTTCAAGTTGGACGATGACTTTGTTCCATATATCGGTGCACCAATCGCCTCACAGGGTGTTGCTAAAGAAACACAAGGAATGGTTTGTTTAGAAGAGTGATTAGAGTAGCTATCTACTGGTAGCTGCCAGTAAATTGACAGAGAGGATCGAGAGGCAGCATCACCTATTTTTGGTACTATTTTAAAAGCAAAAATAATATGTACCAGTTTTGTCAGCGATTGCCATATGAAACTATATACGGCCAGGATGGAAATACATTGCAAAATGAACCTTTTCTTCACGTTATGGCTTTGTGTCCTAGAAAAACAGTTTTAAAACTAAATTATGGTTTGTTTTCTTTAAATTCGAGAATCATTTAATATTTTCCTCTTGTTGTTCTGGTAATATTTTGTGTATAAGCAAAGGTGTTTAGTGAAATATTAAATAGCTTTGTCAAAAAATCAGCACAATCACCGTGCCCATTTAATTATAGGCGCTGTTACACTAGGCAATATTTCGTGCAACTTGTCTCGCAACAACTAAAAACCGTGCGTTGCGATGCTGCCAGACAAGTTGCCTGGAGGGTGTTACACTAGGCAATGTTTCTTGCAATTTGTCTCGCTCGACGGTGAAAGGAGCAATTTCATTGGCTAAAGTCACAAAACGTTGCGACACAAGTTGCAGGAAACATGTTACACTACGCAACGCTTGAAAAATTCGTTGCGGCGTGGCGAGAATCGTTGCGAAAAGTAGAACCGACTTCTATTTCTCTCAACGATTGCGGCAACAAAAAAATCGCGAGAAATGTTTGTTGCGGGGTACGTTACACTGGGCAATTTTTCATGCAACTTGCGTCGCAACAAAATTGCGAGACAAGTTGCACGAAACATTGCCTAGTGTAACAGCGCCTTATATTAAATATGCTGATTGATTGAATGATTGATTGATTGATTGATAAAATACCACATGGACAACTTTATTAGAAAAAACAATTCCCAATTCTTACCTGTCTCACAGTTCTTTCCAGAATAACCTGCATTACAAACACACAGGTACCCATTGTATCTATTGACACAAGTCCCACCATTTTGACAAGGTGAAGAGCTGCATTCGTCGGTACTGTCTGCTGGTTTAGTGATGGCTGAAGACAAGAAATGGGATTGTGCTAGATTTCAAACATGATGGTAGATACTGTTTAAACAGTTAACTTGAGATATCAGATTGTTAAAAATGACATTTTTGCGATTTTTGCGACATTAAAAAAATGACATTACAAACGCATTCAATTACATCCCACATTCCGGCACAAGTTTTAGGAACGAATCGAAATGGTAAAATCTATAAGAAGTAGACAAGGTAATTTTATGAATTAGAAGGCAGATGAAGCTCGCCTAAACTTCACGCGAATTCAATCTTAAAAAATGAAATATGTTTGGATACAAATAAACGTTAAATATATCATTTCTTGCACTCGATGTGGCCTTTCAGACCTTTCTTTTAAGGTGTAAGCGTTAACCGATTTTTGTAAGTTTTGGTAGGGCGGTAAAGGAGTCTTCAAATTATACAGGACTTTAAATTTTAGTGCATATAAGATAAGCGATTAAAAGTTACAAGCGTTTTTTGTCGTTGTATTTTTTTTGTCGTTGTCGACAAATTTTATTTTTCTAGTTCAGCTCAATACGTTCCAAGACTTCAAGCTTTACTGTGAGCAATTTTCCACAAAATCGGCTGGACAGAAATTACTGCACATTCGAATGCTGAATTTAAGATTCCAAATGTTATGCTTGCGTATTTGCCTCAGCTATTGCAAGAACGCTAAAATAAGGCTACAATCACACCCTATTACTTGAAAGCTTGATACAACCGAAAACTTTGCTGAATAACCGGAAAAGATCGGAAGCTTCCAGCAAAAACTATAAGCAAAGAAAGAACAAGATGTCGTTTATAGTGCGTAATTTATGAATTTCAAGAAATTCAAGTTTGTTCGACTCGTGAAAAAAACTACCGATTTGTTTTCTGGTATTTTTAAGTATGATAACATTCAGTATAGGTACAAACGGCCTTACCTAGTTTCATGTGTATAGTCTCGACGAAACTCGGCGAATTTGGGTCGTCGAGTTTGCTACTTCACGTCTTCCATTTTCTAAATGCTTTGAAAACCCCTCGTGTTTCGTAAATGATTCAAAGTTGCCGCATTCTGGGATTATTTGCCACTTGGGAACCACCGATCATCGTTAATACAATAGGCCATTTGCACGTTGGCGTCATTTGACTAAAAAAGTCCTGTATAATTTGAAGACTCCTTTACTGCCCTATCAAAACTTACAAAAATCGGTTAACGCTTACATGCCGAAAATTCGATTTATAAAAGGGAGCCTCCGCGCCATTAAATAGCCGCGGGCCACCTTAATACCAAGCTTTCCAAGAGTCTATTTTTCTCTTTTCTTCTCTTACTCTTTCTTGCTCATAGTGGTTAGTGTTTTGGTTTTCATAAAACAATTTTTTCTTTTCCGGCTTGCTGGATATATGAAATGACCTCTCTCCTCCGCAGAGGCTCCTATCAGTAAAGAACAGTAACCCTTCCCAGAGTTCCCCGCGCGCTTCACTCTTTACCTCTACCCAGCCTCCGCTCGTTTTTTGCGAAGCGTGGAGCGTGACTAGGAGGCCTCTGCGGAGGAGAGAGTGAAATGACTATAACCAAATCGTCGCTGCGCGCTGAGTCCTCGTTGGCTATTTTTCCTTTTGTATCCGGCGCGCACTCGTAGAATAATTGTTAAATATTTGGAATAACGTAGTCCACGATATGATATGTGTGTCATTTACGGTAGTTCAGTAGAAATGTTCAAGGACAATCGGCGCTACGCCCCGTGTTGGCTATTTTTCCTTTTGTATCCGGCGCGCACTCGTAGAATAATTGTTACTGAATATTTGGAATAACGTAGTCCACGATATGATGTGTGACATTTACGGTAGTTCAGTAGAAACGTTCAAGGATAAAGTGATTTCAAGTTTATTTTCACTTGAGAAACCTATCGTTTGTCGCCACATGTTGAAATTTAGAGGCGACACCGTGTTAAGTAACTTTCCTCGCGTAAAAAAATGGGTCGAATGTTTTGGGTCGCAATTTCAGAAATAAAGTACTTAAATTAAGACTTTCGATAAAGGTTGCCAACTTCGTCAATTTTTGGTTCATAAGGCAGCGAAACTTTACACATTTGAAAACAACATTTGCCATGCGTAGCGTTTTTCTAAATCTTAAAGTTTACAGATCGGTTTTAATTTTCGAAAACTTGTGCCTTGAAAATCGAATGACTTCAAACGCGAAGCTCGGTATATCGCTTTCAAAATGTTCTCTTTTTCGGCGGCCGAGTATTCTCTAGGTTTTGGATCGGGTAAAGGTCACCTTTTACCAAATATATGCACAAGCCTTATGCACTGATTAGCGAAGTTAACATTACAATACAAGTTTACAGCCACCGAACGACCGATCGGCCGAGTGAAATTTTGCCCCAACTGCTTTAACCATTTCAACGCTTTCGCGTATTCACGAATTAACTAAGTGAGGGACGTGAAAATGGTTCAGAACGAAGTAAACTCTTTTCTTGTAAAATAGGAGGGAGGAATGATTCTGGGTCCCTTTCCTAGCTTTGCGACATACCCAATACAATACATGGCATTTTTTTGTTACAAGAAAACACATATCTAGCTAAACTAAAACTACTAAGACATTAAAGCGAATAACTAAATATAATTACGCGCGAGGAAATGCCTAGCGTCTAAGTAAACCATACAGTTTTCTAGTTAGACACTAGTCTTGTCGGTGAGTAATCAATTCAAATGTAGACATCTAATCGCAAGTTATAATGAATTACTTACTTAATGGGCAGCCGTACACTTCTACCCTCATTGAAATATATCTATTCCATGTCTGCGGTCTGAATCTTAGATACATCGCTTGGAACACTCTAACTTCATTACGAACCACTGTATTTTGGTCTGTGTTTCCGGTAAGCGTCTGTGACGTAAAAAATTACAAACACTTTAAGAACTCTGGACCTTTAACCCCCTCCCCTCCCCCCATTCTTTTTTTTCTGTATTACGATATTTTGAAAAGATTGTACTATGTGCTCTACAAGGTAAGGTAAATATTATGGGTTATACCACTGCTAGGGATCTGTGACATCATCCAAAATGGCGAGCAAGGATTTTACTCAAAATTTAACTTTTTTGGAAAAATGTGGAAATTGAAAGTATTTTTTGCTAGACTTGTAAAATATGATATAATAAAACATTTTGCTGCTTTTGTATCGTTTTATATGTTTTTCACCGAAAAAAAGGTGGAAAACATGATCTTATGCTAATTATGACGTCATATCTCGACACCATAACAACCGATTCTCTCCACACTTTACAAAATGTGTCTCAAGGATTAACGAACAGCTACTGAAGACGGCATGTCTTAGCAATAAATGGTCTTGAAAAAAATAGGAGAAAAACCTTAAGGGAGGCAGGTTCTCAGCTTTGAAATGCGCTTTGTGTTATGCTTCATAGGAAAATTGCCAAGTACATTCTTCAAAGTCCCTTACGTTTGGATAGTAAGTCCAACTCGATCCATCGGTGCTGTATTCAAGTTTGTACGTCATCACCCATTGAATCTTGTCTGCCCTGCCTTGAGTGGCCACCCCTGAAATCTGGAAAATCTGGCTAAACTTGATTTGTAGCCACTGATTCTGGTCGTTGGTCAAAGCAGCCCAGCTTCCAATCTGAGTTGTTACTCCTTGAGAATTGATCTGGGCTTGATAATTTAGACGTCCCCCCCATGGCTGATGCCGTGAGCTGTACTTGCTTGATGCTGTCATATCGGCATCTGGAATAATTTGGTTTGTAGATACTCCGAGGGTCGAAAGACAATCTAGATTGCAAAAAAGTCGTCATAACAGACACATTTGTAACACAAAACCTTCTTGTTATTTTCATAATTTTTAAAGACCTTGCCAAACGGGTGCAAGTGACAACGTGTATCATCTTGCGACTCCGCTTAGCCACCGTTGTACATATCAGGTTAAAATTGGCGAATTTTAGAGAACGCCAGATACACATTACTCTGAAATGACATTCTATTAAGTCCATATATAAACGACTGCTATTATTCGACGAAACATTTTCAACCTCTCAATAATCGTAATATAATGTTCATTTTTAATATTTTAACAGCCACCGAGTATGTATGATATGAAGCGTTATTTAAATCATTATTTAAAGGAATGATAATAAATTAAACTAAAACTTTTGATTTTGCCACTAAGCAAATTCAATTAGAAAAGTGATGGGATTAAAGAAAGATAATTGGTCTCTACTTTATAAAATATTACAATTTATACTCGTCTAAACGAAAACATTTAAAAATTAGGTAACGAAAGCGTTCGCGCAGGCCTCTCTTATTTCCAACCTTCGTCGAATTATACGCACAGGCTGGTATAACAACCCAGTGTGGCAGTGCTATTTGAGGTATAATACATGAATTGTGATACTTCGGGGTGCTTACCATTTACACTGGAAAAAAAAAAAAAAAATTCCGTTCGGAGAATCAAATGGTGTACGTCATTTGCAGTGTTTAAAGACTCTGTCGACCGGTATGCTCTTCGTGCGTTTGTTATTGTTTGATCGATCTCAGGCCGTCTCTCAATGTGATCCAAGATGGTGCCATAAGTGAGGCGACGGCGAACAGCTCAGAAGAGGCTGATTTTTTCCGTAGAAATGCCCCGGGAAGACCAGCCACCAAGGATAAACAATTATGGAAGTGAGGTAAGTTTTCCGTTCGGATAATTTGAAACCCACGATGTGGTTGTGTAGCTGGTTTACCGTCGCGTTCGATAAACACGAACTTACCTGTTCGCGGCTTTTCGTCATTTTAGATTGCCGAGTCTGAGCTATAGAAGATCAGCCAGAAGATGCAGGACAAGCAGAGCCGAACAGATCTTATTGTAATTGCAATTATTCCGCTTGCAAGACTAAGAGAAAGACTGGTAGTAACCGTGGTTGCCCTTGCCGTACGGCCAATGCCAAATATTCACTGAAGTGAAAGAAATCTTACATTTTGCCAGTTCTTTGGTGTTGGAAGGCATGATGAAAGCGCGCAAACGCGATTTCGAAGGTCGTTTACCACAAGTTATTTTGGCGCCCTTTACAGAAATCGAGTAATCGAATCCGTTCGCCAAGAAATGAAAAAAATTCACTCTAACACCGCTCACATTTCTGTTCTACGTCAGAAGCAAGTTACATTTGATAAAATTTACATGACATCTTCAGCTCGTTATCTATGTAAGCTAAGCCGAAAGGAAATTAAAAGAGGAAGCTTCAATACTACTTGAGCTGTGGAGATTTCGTCATCGATCGTTCTATTATCAAGTGCTAGCTCGGTTGAGAAAATTTAGAAATTGAATTTGAATTTAAAGATCCTTCTCAAGTAGTTTAAGGACTGGGTCAAGCTCTTTGACCAGGAAAAAACGGTTTATTCGTAATAACTTTTACAAACGGAATGGAACTGAACCGAAATTTGGCACATAGAAAGATATTATCGTCCTTAACATTTTTAAGTATAATAAGCTTTGGCATAGGTCACGTGACATGTCACGTGGCCATTTTTCTTAAAATAGCAAATATTTGACGAATTGGTGACGGGTTTAAGAGAAAACATCAAATAAAAATGTTTTTCTGATGCAGATTAAATAACTCCAGCCCTTCACGTTTGGAATGAGTGTCCATTAATCTCTAAAAAAAGTTATGAGGACAAAGGTCATTTTTCAGTCCAAAATTCAACCTATAATTATTTATAACTGTAATTTAAAGACTTGAGGACAATCATTCCAAACGTAGAAGGTTAAATATGTTAAACCTCCATCGGAAAAGCTAATTTATTTAGATACAAAGAAAATTCGCTACCAAATCGCCGATTTACGTAATTTTAAAATTTTGATCACGTGACCACACTTTTGCGTTGATGCAAAAGAAAACATCAAGATTAACATTCAGGGAAAATTTCATTTTGATCTAGGTTTTCTCGGTGAAGATATTAAGTGTCAACCATATTATCCGAACACACTTTAAACCCAGGCCTTAAACTGCTTGAGTTTATGTGCGTTTAATGAAACAATTTTTTCTGTGGCAAGCAACAAAACACCGAGCTGGTCTGTATTTCAAAGATCTTATGCCCGTGTTGAACTTTTAACGTGAAAGGCAACATAATCCTAAAATAATTAAATATATAGATATTTTACTTGGATTCCCGCCAAATCAAAACAAAGTTGAGTTTTTGCTCGGGCGCATGCCATGTGAAAGATTTGATCTTGAGGTAAGCAACCCAGTATTGTTACTGGTTGGAAAGTTTTGGTATTTTTTTTTGGTATTCACCACATGACTACTGTAAATCTGGTTCTTGCCATTGAAACAAGCTTATGCAAAAGAAAACTGTGTAGAACCAATGTGAAAAAAAACACACACACACACAAGAAAAACACACTTTCCATTTTCTTCTGCTTGTACTTTGTTTCTACCTATTTCATTGGTGGTTTCTTTTCACCAGTGAGAACTGGTGTGAAAAACAATAGCACAGTACTTGCGTATGTTGCTCTAAGCATTTGTGCTTATCTTAAAGTGTTGTCCTTGCGCTATGTTTTTTGTTCTCATTAAATTTTAACAGTCGGAGCTAAGTATGACTGGTCCAAATTTTACCTGAGATTTGCATAATGAGTTAAGATGCTGTGTTTATGTGCACTGATGATTGTTAACTCAGAGCTCTCCCAATTTCTTAGTACAGAAGCTAAAATACAGAGCAATTTTAGAACACTCAACCACTTAATTATATATCCCGGAATGTTTTGTAGAATAAGGCATATGAAAACAGGATCCATTGTTATTCAATGAGATGCAATAACTGCCAAGTATTCTACAGTTTGCAGGCGGCTTGTCCTTACCCTTGCCTGTCAGACAAGTGAGTGGGGAAAGTTACATGACCGACACAAAAATCTACTTGTCCTGGACGACTGGACTAGACTTTTTTTGAGCCCTGAATTAAGCCAAAAATACTTTCTCATCCGGTAATAATGACTGTGCTTTAATCTTTGCTAGCCAGCAACTTCTGCTGCTTCAAGACATGTTACAGGCAGCAACAAAAACTGGTGTTACAGAACCACAGGATAAGTAGAACCCTGTTTTTAACACAATATCTTGTTGCAGTAATGCAAGGTTTTGTTATTGTTAAAAGCAGGGATTCTGACAGGGTGTGGGAAAAAAATTAAAATTGTGCGGGATTTATACGCAATCTTGTGACAAACCAAATATTCAATCATCAGTGTTCTAGCCAGGCCAAAAACAGATATGACAGGGAGGAAATTCTGCACAGATGAAAAGTATGAAAAAAAAGTTTTACTTTGGGGAATAAAATGTACCCAGCAATCGCCAACTTGCGGCTGTTTTTTTCCCCAAAGTTTATTTGTCTCAACAAAATCACATTGTGTGACACGATGAACTTGATCGGGTAAAACCAAAATACCACCTTAAAATAAAATGTTTCCGATCTAAGCGAGTTCATTTATGAAAAATCCGTAAATTTTATGCAGTGTAAATTAATTTTCAGTAAAGGTTCACACAATTTCTTCTAAAGTTTGCAGCAAATACACAGCCCTGAGAAGTATGCAAATTGCTTGCAAAATGTAATTTGATAGCATGTTTGTTTTTCTCAGATCGTACAGCATTTTCCTGAATGGAAACGTTTTCACTTGAATGAAAAAATCAAATCCACTATTCTGATCAGAACTTAATGATTTTCTCCTGTCAGTCGGAAGTTCCAGCGTTTTTATAGTTTGTTTATCGATTCGCAAACTTGATCAGTTCTTCAGACACAGTGACAATCATTTCGGCGCGACGGTACATTTCTTCGGCGGTTTTTTTTCCGGTCCCTGACATATTAAACTGAACAGGGACGGTTAAGCGCTCGAAAAAAATATCGACAGGCTTCTAAGAAAAACGACATGATGTCTGGACGATGCTGAATGTGGGACTACACGAAAACCCTTTCGCGAATATGGTGAGAAAATTTCTTTTACTTTTAGCATGCCTGACCTGTGTTCCCAAACGAATTACGTCATTTGACTTTGTATGATAACAGAATCCTCAAAGTAGGACTTCAGCAAACTCGCTATCTGTCAGTTTTTCCTTATCCACTGCTCGTGAACGGATTGCCGGAGATAACTCTTTCGAAGAGCCTCTGGTCTTCTCGGCCTTCCACCACGGTTCTTCGCAGCCTCCATTATAGAAATCTTACATCATGTACCCGCAGCTGATTACGCTTCTCAAATATGTATGAAACAACAACTTTTGACGGAATATTCTTCTCAGTGTTAAGAAAAATAATCACTTTATAAGGAAAAGGAAAAGTATTAAACGTAGACCAATCTCTTCGGATGTCCCAGATTTTAGAGGATGAAATATCCAGATCACTGACAAGTTCGAAAATGGAGGCTTTATGGACCACGAAACCTCGAGCGAGGCGCGCAATGCATTCCGGTCGACAGAGAGTCTAAGAAAATTTCATTATAAGTAGTGGACTACCGGTTGTGGTGATGCACCTGTTCGTATCTAGTCGATGTGTGAAATTTCCAACCTGATCATGATGGTTTGTGTAAATGGTGAGCTATGCTAGTAGATATTATATCTCATTCATAACTATATATTTACAGACCCCAGTTGCATACTTACTAAGCTCGAAAAGTCTATATCCAGATGCACTTGCCAGAGCACCGTTACTTGACGTTTTTGTGCTCATGCGACATGTGTTGGTCGAATTGTCGAATTCAAATGATCTGCAGGTGAAGCCAGCTTCAGATAAACAGGACGATGCACAGGACTCTGGGTTACTGTTAGACAACTCTTTGTCATCGCTTCCCGATATGTAAGTCTTGTAGGTCAGGGAGAATTTTCTCTGCGCGGCGGAGACTAGTAAAAATACTAATTACTTAGTAACTTTTCATTATTACACGGCACGGAATATATAAGGTGGTAATCTTTTATTGACTGTTCAATTCAAAACCTGAATTGATCGATCGATGAAATGAATGAATTGGAATGAATTATTGAGGCAGTAATTTTATTGACTGTTAAATTGAAAACCTGAATTGATCGATCGATGGAATGAATGAATTAGAATGAATTATTGAGGTAGTAATTTTATTGACTGTTAAATTGAAAACCTGAATTGATCGATCGATGAAATGAATGAATTAGAATGAATTATTGACTGATTTCTTAGTTGTTTGATATAACAAATTGATTGAAATAAAAACAAACTACTTACAGTCGCAGGCATAGGACTTGTCGGTCAGGTGGTATTCTCCAAATAGCTGCTCTCTGAAATCGCCCCAAGCGGCAACATTTCCCTTGACATAATCGCAGCTGTATGCCAAATTGTAAATGTCGTTAGCAGACAAAACGTGGTCAAAAATGTTCATTTGACTGACATCCCCATTAAAGCTCTCTTCAGTATTAAACCCACCACCTAGTTCATCTTGCTCTTGGCCAAGAATCATCACACCATCACGAGTAATAACTTCACCTTGTTGAAAAGGCTCAGAAGAAGACTGTGTTTTTACACCGTCTTTGTACGCATGCCATGTTCCACCAGCGCTCTCCCACGTGACTGCCACGTGATGCCACTGACCGTCATTTACTCTTAAGCCCGTGAATACGGTTTGGTTGTTTATAAATAGAACGAAACTAGCATAGTCTTGGAGAGCAATGGCGTTATCTTGTATGATGTTGCCTTCTTTAGTGGCGTAAGAGATCACTGTTCCTGGGTTAGTATCCCTAGTACGCATCCAGAAAGCAATCGTGATGGCGCTAAGGTTTGGGATTGGTTTTTTAACCTTAGAATATGACTGAACGGCTCTGACCTGGAAAGACAGATCGTAGTTGGACGAGAGTTCTGAAAAACAATTAAAATACGCTGTAAATATAGCTGTTGCTTTCATTAAACCGTTTCTGACACGGGGTACGAAATTTTCGTTTATAATTACCCATACTAGCCAAACTTTGGGTGCGTTCCTTTGGGATGATCTGGATCCGGATCATTGATCCAAGATCACTCGGATCATGCTGCATCAAAGGAACCGACGAATCATTGTCCAGAGTGGATTCATCGGTTCCTTTGATGCTTCATTATCCGAGTGATCTTAGATCAGTGATCCGGATCCAGATCATCCCAAAGGAACGCACCCTTTGTGACCTCTGAATTGTATGACGTTTCTATAGCAACTTCATACTTTTGAAATGCCTGGGAAATTTTCCCACTTTGCAAAGCTATATCTTCACTCTCTTTTAATATATCGCTATCAAACTTGGTCGCTTCGCTAATTTTAAGGTACTCTTTCCACTGAGCAGTATCGATAGATTTTTGCTAGATCAGGTCAATATATAAATTTGAAAAAAAATCTGCGATAAGGACTATCACATTTATCTGTACGCCTTTCAGACTGATATATATATATATATATATATATATATATATATATATATAATAGTGAATAAAAATATATTTTAGTAATATAAACATCTAAAGTGTAAGTCACAACAGAATGTAACCACACAGAAATACATCTGCAATTACACACTTTCACACTGTCACAGTGTCTCTTTTTAGTGGTGAGCTGTCAAGGCGGTCGCATAACGTTCACCACTAGAGACTACTCTAAACTTCGCAATTCATTTTACATGAATACCACCGTACAACTTTTCGGGTGGTGGTACGCAGCTCTTACAAGGTTTTCTCTGATTGGTTGAGAAAGCAATAGAACAAACAAAACAGCAATGGACCCTAGCCCTGAAAACAATAAAGCTGCGTGATGCCTAGGACCAATGAAATTAGAGGTTCTTAAGAGCTGCGTGGTTAATGAACTTTTCTGTTTCGTCGATCATGATAAATTATTCAAAACCGTGCAGTCCCTAAGTTGTATCATGCATTTTGAAATGTCCACTGTTGGTTAGAGTGTCTTTGCAGTAATTATTTTCATTGTTTTTTCGTTGCTGTTAAATATAACCGAGTGAGAAAATACCAATTATCTATTAAGCGATGAAGTACCTTTTCTGCAGCGGCATGAATAATATGAAGGCTTACAGGTGCAAGAGAAACTTGTTGGGTTATTCACGCATGTTCCCCCATTTTCACACGGCTGTCCCACGCAGTAATCAATGGCATGCTCACAGTTAACTCCAGTATAGCCGGTGGGACATTGGCAACTGTAAGATCTTAGACCATCCACACACGTGCCCCCGTTATGACATGGTTCGGCTGCACAATCATCGATATTGATCTGGCAATTCACGCCAGTGTATCCTGCCTGGCACTTGCAAGTGTAGACGCCCAAGTCACTGAAACACACGCCGTTGTTTTGGCAAGGATTTGAAGCGCATTCGTCAATGATCATCTCGCAGAATGTTTCACTGTATCCTTTAGTACACTGACAACCGTAAGAACCCGCTTTATCTATGCACACGCCATTTACACAAGGCGATATTTCAGTGCAAAGGGTTTTGGGAAGTTCACACTCATTTCCAGTGTACTCAGCTGTGCAAAGACATTTGAAAGCATTAACCTGTAAAAGAAGATTCAGGATAGCTTAAATGCGTTGCATCTTTTAAGAATTATTATTTTGCAAAATGCACCAGCTACATAAGAAATAGTCTAGAATTGGATGATTTATGATCTGGAACAATTGTACTACTTTAACACAGTGAGTGTATTAAAGGCTCACTAATATAATTCCAAATGGTCTGGATGGAAGCAGACTAGACAAAATACTCAAAAACAGGATAACTTTTTTAATTTTAGAAGTTACAAAACATTTTATAATGAGGCTATTACAGCAACAACAAAAGCAAATATTTATGTTAAATAGGCTCATTAGTGTATTTTGACCAAAACACAGCAAAATCTGTATGACAATGCCCCTTTAAGTTACCTTGGCAATTTTGTTAGGAATTTTGTTTTGTTACGTTAGGGTTATTGAAAGTGTACGATGGGCCCGATAACTAAATAGTCTATATCTTTGAAGCTCTAATATATACTCGTAAAATACCTTGTTGACACAAGTAGACGCCTGATAACACGGTGATGACAGACATTCGTCAATCTCTTTCTCGCAGTTCACTCCGTTGTATCCAGGTGCACAGTCACAGCGGTAGGATTCTTTTGTGTTCACGCATGTGCCACCATTCATACATGGGCTTGAAACACAAGTGTCCACCTCTGAAATTAGTATAAACACGTTAAAATCCAGTTATCATTTAAAGTCAAGTAATTTCGCGTGATTTCGGCATTCTTGGGAACGGCCTTCAGCTTCGTTGAGTGCCTAATTTCCCGAAACTGTTATTGTTTTAATTTGGATTTTTTTCATATGCATCGGAAATCCTCTAATAGTGACCTTTTCAACGTTGATGAAGTGGACCTTAGGCCGATTTAGTTCAATAAATGTATAAAATTTCCTTGGAATGCAAAGATAATGTAAAATAATTTCCTCTTTTAGTAATGACTTCCTCTTTCGCTAATCTAAAAAAGAGGAACAAAATATATAATCTATTCATATTAGCGCACATCTCGCACCTCCACAGAATGCCAGAGAGCTCGCCCCAGTACCATGTGTAGATTCTTGACCCGGACAAGGAAGGCAGGCAGTCTGTCCAGTTCCCGGCTGATATGTGCCCACAGTACATGGCAAGCATGGCTCTACACCATTGTCTGAAAAAGTTCCTGCAGCACATTGCACTGTGTAAAAACGGCAAGGAAATGTTCAGTAATAGACATGTGGAAAAAAAAAATCAAGAGACCCAGGACACTTCATCGTCGATGTGTCGGGGGATTAATATTTTATTTTATAATTCAACACATTGATACACTGCCCAAATATGGTCAAAAAGTTATCGATATATGTTATGTCCACATGACGTATAACCAGCGATGGCGGTAAATTTGGTATTTTGAAGGAAAGTGAAATGACTGCTGCCTGCAATTTCGTGTTTTTGGGCGAAAAAGTGCGTGAACTATTAGTTAAAAAAGGGAAAAGAAAAAAAAAAAGAGAAGAAAAGAAAAGAAAAGAGAAAAAATATTGTTCACATGATTGGTCAGGACAAAAAAGGCGCGAAATTTTCGCGTTGTCGCGGTCGCAGTGTTTCTTGGCGTAGCTGAATGAAAACTGGTTCAAAGTTTAACCGCTCGACAAGGAGTGAATGAAGGAGCACAATTTTCGTAAAATTCCTTTGGTAATCACCGCTGGAATATGATATAGACTTGATGCTTTCTCAGAAAAGTTTCTGATCTCGTCATTACGGCTGTAGGAGCTAAAAAACGAGCAAGTTTGTAAACAACATTGATCGACTCAGCTTGTACTTCGATGTTTGAAAATTTGGTGCTGATGGAAGGGAATAAAAAGCCAAATCAACTACAGGTACGATGTTTTAACCGTTTCTTGTATCCTTTAGCTGTGAATTTTTGTATGCTGCAGTTCTTTCCGACTTTTCGCCGCTATGTTTAGGTTCGTAGCCGTGTGTTTGTTCAATTTGTTTTGATTCTGAATTGAACTTTTTAAGATACGAAACACTTGTAACTAAGACATTCTATGCCATTTTACTGTGTTTTAATTCTTGTAGTCACTACTCTGTCCCGTTCTTTGAGTAGACGAAAGCTCTTCGTAGAAACTCTCAACTGATTGTGTACGCTAAATTAATTTTAGCTTGGCAAAAGTTTCGGCATTCGCTGTTTGTTGTTTAAGAAATGGTCCGAGGTAAAATATTGTTGTTAGCCTTTTTACTTAATGAAAGGTTGTATATCTCAATGATTTTTTTCTCAAAACTGTGATTTGTTATCAATGTGTTGAATTATAAAACAGTTATAGTGTTCAAGTTTGCGCAATAATGACAAAGGCGCCACTTTCATTCCTGAACTGTGTGATGTTGCAAGTTTCGCGCGTTAAAACATATGTAAGCTTTTTTTAAAATAAAAGGCTTGTCGGCGATATTTTCTCTTCAAACTGTGCTTTGTGTTATCAATGTGTTGAATTATAAAACTATTATAGCGCTCAAGCTTGCGTGATATCGCCTAATTTTAGCCGACTCGGCCTACGGCCTCGTCGGCTAAGTATTAGGCGATATCACGCGCGCTTTCGCGCTATAATAGTTAATTATATTCAAAACCACATCTCAGGTTTATTTTTCATTTAAGAAAGCTGAATATTTCATTCGCTCTTCACTTATCCTTTGGACATAAAGACTATGTTGTAAAAGCGTGAAAGTTTACTATTACGTCAGAGAATCGCTTATCTACTTACTTCCGCAATCATGAATTCCTTTAGCTGCATCAACAACAGTAAAAGTGCCTTTTGGGCAACTTATGCAGGCTTTGTTTCGCTTGTCTGAGGAGTAGGTTCCAATAGGGCAGTTGAAACACTTGGCTATACCGGTTGAAGAAAACAATCCTGGACCGCATTCATCTAGAATAAACAAACGTGTTCAATGTACAAAAGGCAGTCTGAGAATTCTGCCAATTTCTTCTGAGCTCTGTGTGTCAGCTTTCCTGATAAATCATTTAGCCAAAAAGAGTATGTATTCTACTGTCTTGAGTTACGATCGACCTATTTTAAGCTGATCTTATAAAAAATGTCAAACATTAACCCTTGGACGTACACGCAAAGTTATACCCCAACCGTGGTACAAGAGGAAGAAGGGGGGAAGGTTGCAATTATTAATTCCCCCTTGGGTTTTTGTGATGTTACAACTGAAATGATTTATAACAAGAGGTTTGTTCTTTTTATCTGTCCATTGAATATGTCTATGCATCAGACTATGTTCAGTCCCATTCTTGAAATTCTCGATGGAGAAAAAAAAACAACAACTAACAATTACTCTGATTGGTGAGAACATTCAACGATCAAATGATTTCAAGAACAAGAAACTGCACACAGCTTGAACTCGTGGCGTCTTTAACCCATTGCAGTATTGATTCCCGAGTGTTCTGAGTGCTTTTACAGGGAAACATAAGCTTAAAAATGATGTCTAAAAAGTAAGACTATACTTAATTCACTACATTCAGATTTTTCTTTATGTACTTCGTGGCTGAAAGCCATATAGTCGTCGTCATAAACTAAAATATGCATGCACGCACTAATGTACAGACACAATAAAAGAAAACTCAGAGCCGAAAACATAACTCGTCGGCTACGCTACGAGTTACAAGATCTCAATCCTGCCTAGCTTTGGACCGAGTATAGGACTAGACGAAAGACTAATAAAGACGACGTAAAGCGACTGACTAGGGAGGGGTCACGAGGAGAAAATAAAGTAGAGGTCGCCTCGGCTCCTTAACCCCTCCCCTTCTATTTTTGTTTGTCCTTTTGCCCCAGACCCCAGGGTTGCCTGCCAAAAACAAAGGAAATCAACGGGAAGAGGCAAGAGGAAGGAGTTGAGTGAGAGCGAGCGAGCGCGGACCTTTTTAGAATCAGACTAGGCTTGTAGGCATGGGTACAAAAGTCTTAACATTGGCTTTAGCACATTTAAACAGTGTGAAATTTATCATAATTATTTATAATGACAAATTAAGTAACAATGCGTGTAAGAAGTAGGCAATGCTCTATTGTTCCGCGGCATTTCGCTTTCCCCACATAAGATCGTTTAGGTTTTTCTTACTGAGAATGCATCAACCTATGGACAACATGTTTTTTAAATAAAATGTACTGGAACTTTATTTTAAAGTGATGTTTCTTTTGTGCTACAAGATTTCATCCAATCGTGAAACTCCAAATCAATGGCTAAGAAAGGCTTCTAATTTTACATGTTTCCCACATAGAATTTTAGTTGCATTAAAACTCAGAATAGTTTTCACTAAAAGAGAATCAATAAGTAAACTAGAGAGAAATAAAATGCACTACCTGGTTGAGTTATGGTAGATTTTCACGTTTTAGCCAATGAGGTGGACGGTTTCAACAATACCACAATTAACACCTTTCTGCATTCCCTGCCGTTCGGTTGCCTACTTCTTACTCGGACCATTACTTAAAGTAATAAGACAACAAAATGATTGCGTCGACGAAGGAGACGCTTCCTAATCTTGTCGGCTAGGCGGAACGAATCGAGAAAAGTGTCGGTACCAAATCTGCGCCATGTTGAAACGTCACAATAGTATCCAGCATGCTTAGCGCGTCGTCTAGGCTAAGCGGAACGAATCGAGAAAAGTGTCGGTATCAAATCGGCGCCATCTTGAAACGTCACAATAGTATCCAGCATTCCCAGCGCGTGGAAATCAGGCATCATCCTGGGGAGCGGTTAAGCCTAAAGAATACCGTTCAGAAGGACGTCGGACACCTTATTGAAACCTATATAACGGAGTAACTGGTTAGCTTTCAGTTGATGTTATGGGTAGCAGTTTATATAGTTAAATTTAGGCCTGAACAACCCGAGAAGCTAGGTGGTACAGTGGTATAGTGGTACGGTAGGCTATCTAAGCCTAAGCCTAGCTGAGATCACAGGTTCAATCCTGAGTGGGGGATTTTAGATTTTCTTTTTTACACTTAAAAATTTATTGAAAATAAAATTCTAAGTGTCGACATTACGTTATATAAGTCTTAATAAGGTGTCCGACGTCCTTCTGAACGGTATTCTTTAGGCACAACCCTGGGGAGCTGAGGTTCCGAAATGTCACATGAATAAACTATTTGTCTTGATTTAGTTTCGGATATTTTCCCGATTTTGGAATCGTACGGCTCAATATTTCAATGCCTGGTAAAAGTACGCAGTGGAAAAATTGGACGAAGGTTCTTCT
Source organism: Dendrophyllia cribrosa (assembly GCA_024195265.1). Classification (NCBI taxonomy): domain Eukaryota; kingdom Metazoa; phylum Cnidaria; class Anthozoa; order Scleractinia; family Dendrophylliidae; genus Dendrophyllia; species Dendrophyllia cribrosa. Next base: position 18,539,061 of record JAJLRJ010000005.1, read on the forward strand.
CCGGACCAAGTAAGTTGTTGGGTCTCTTTGGAATCAAGCAAGAAGTTACAGATTTTCCTCGCTACCGTTCTGGTATGTTTTGAATGTTCTATCTTGATTTTGCTGTGGTTCTCTGCCTGATTTGGGAAGCTTTCACCTAAATACCGACGTCGTTCTTCGCGATGTTCTACGGTACGGTGCAATTCGCTTATGTCTTGTAGCAATAATTCAGTGACCGGCCGCGCCAGGCGAACGCAGATTAACTTTACAGTGCTCGAAATTGCGCCTGTATCGGGCGCATTTGCGACTAAAGATTTCGCAATTTTGTGACTAAAATTTGTCTAGCTAATAAAGGAATTATATTCAACAGTCTTGTGTCTTACTTGCAACTGGTAGTTGTAATTTTATCCGAAAAATCCTGCGAAATTCACGTTGAATGTTGTGTGACTTAATCGTCGGTGCCCAAGAAGTTTATCACGGGAGCACTTTTTCAGGCTTTTCTCAGAAATTTCTCATTTCCGGTTCCGGTATTAGTACATGTACTGAGGAGTATGATTTCAGAATCGGAGAAATAACCGAAATGAAATCAAGACAAATATACCATTTATATGTCGTAAAAATCTGAGACCTTTCGGAGTACACAGCACGGCAGGATTTTGCCCGATCCCACGGCGATATCGTGAATTTGTTTGATGTCGGCCCGACGTTTATCTCGCGACAAAGTGGCTGAATTAATTCATGAAACTAAGGTACTAGGTCAAGACGAGGTGCCACGGGATAAGGAGACGCACTATAATCTATGATTACTACTAGTACTAAAATAATCACCTGTGCAAGCTGTGAAATTTTCTTGTCTTGTTCCTATAGTCCAGGTCCCCTCTGGACATGCTTTACACGCCAAGGCGCCTTCATTTGGACTGTATGTTCCCTCTGGACACAACAGACAATCATCCTCGTCTCTGTCGTAATACTTCCCCACAGGACAGCGTGCTGCAAAAAATATAAATTCTATTTTGCACCTTACTTGCATGCGTTGTCGCATTGATGAAGTGAACCTTTTCTTATTACAGAATGACTTTTTGAACCGGGCCACAATAAATATAGTGAGTGAAATTTGTGATCCTCGCAGTGTGCTATCAACTTGAGCAGTTGAAAAAGCAACCTGAAAAAAATTCAGGCTTGAACGGGATCACAAATTTCACTCATGTTTATCAGCAGCTCACATATATGATTTTCATATATTCATATTCAATGAATATAAATATATCTACAAGGAGTTTCATAAATGTGCACTGACGTGTAAATATATCTATATTTTAAACATAACTAGGCTTATAACAATATAAAACATAACATTTTCCAAATAACATTCTTAGCAAACAATGTCAAGGATTCCACTTCACGTTTTTTAGCGACCAAGAGTTGTGAAACAAACAAAAAATACGACATACCGAGAGCTAAATGGTTTGTTATTGAAGAAAACCAAGTAATCTACAATTTTCGCGGTTTTAGAGTTGTAAACAGTCTAGTTATCATTACGTAAAGTGCACCTAAACCCAAAATTGTTTTTTCGCTTAATCAACTCTATATATGTACGTTGAAAAGTTGAATAGTTGAAATATTTCTTGTTTTTAACGTTGCGTTAGTGAATTATAGAGGTTTGAATTTACAAAATGTTAATAAGATGACGTCAAATCAAGAATCGTTTATTATACAACTACTTGTTTCCACCTCCAAGTAATATTTTTTTTACAAATGAATTGACTATTAACAGTTTTTATTTAGTATTTCTTAAATTGATTATCATTAAGCTGTGAACTGCGTATTGTAAATTGAAGTAGAAATAATGGTAAAGTCTTGATTTGAAGTCATCTAATTAGCATTTTGTAAATTCAAATCTCTATAACTCACTAACGCGACGTTAAAAACAAGAAATATTTCACTATTCGACTTTCAACGTACATTGAGTTGATTAAAAGAAAAAAAATTGGGGGTTAGGTGCACTTTAAGAATAAACACAGCTTTTATAAATCAGGACAATTTTTTTTAATTCAAAAAACGCTTAAAACCTAAACAACATTACTTGAAAGGTCTTCATTTTCTGCCCAAGTGTGGTAGGAGAAACAATTTGATATACGGTAACATTTTGGCAGCGTATCGCAAACTGCATCTCTCAACGACGACCATTCCACTTACCTCCGTAACAGATTTTAATTCCATTTGAAGTTTAAAAATAAGCGTATTCAGTTTACAAATATCATAAACGTGTGAGCTCCCTACAATTGAACTGAATGAAAGGTCACAACAAATATACTGCATTACGTCGTCCAGTTATCTCGTTCCACACAATGCATATTTATGTCACGCTAAGATGTTATCGTCGTTTTCGAAACAAACGACTCCCGGTCCGCCATCCACTAAGTATAAAAAGAGCTTTCCATATTCAAGAGTTGGCTCATAGGAGCCTTTGATCTATAACTATGGAGCTCCGCTCACACCGCGTAGGAGCTCCGCGATTATGGATTTTAGAATTTTGATTTGACTGTCCGTAAATGCAATTTAGTAGAGATTAAATTACCCATGGAACTAAAATTATTTACAATTCACCGTATATGGGCATCGCTTACACACTCCTAATCAAGTGCAGTTTTTTATTTGATTACTTATCATATTTGGACCATTTTATGCACTTACTACACTTAGTGACTGTCCCTTGGTCTTTGGTGCATTTACAACTAGGTTGACCACAATTCAGGTCAGCATCATCACACTTCCTCACCACCGCACCACTTTCTGAGCAATAAGCTTCAATCTGACCGAGGTTAAAGTTGTCAACATTTCCGTCCTTCAACTCCAACCCCGATGACGCCTTATATTTGGTCCAGCTCACGTTTTGTAGGTCGTTGAAAAATGCGGTTCTTGTCTGGTTGGCTTTTGCTTTCTCCGTATTGAAAGCATCCTGTCCTGCCTGGTCATTGCTTCCTGCAGCAAGGTTGGTTGTTATTATTTCATCATATCGGATGTCGACCTAACAAGTGGATAGTGATACAACAAACGTACAATGAAGGTTAATCTGAATGAGAGGTGAGAATAAACTCGGTGTTATTTCAAAAGCTTCCGAGAGAGTATGAATACAAGTTACAAGCTCTAGTCAACGCGGTATACAAGCTGTATACGAGAAAATACACGCAAATAAGGCGGACGGTCACGATGACACGAAGGGCGGCGACCTTTCAAACTTCAAGAGCAAAGATCAGGAAAGTATACCTGCACTAAACTTTTATGGAGCTCACTTAAAGATGTTTTAAACAGATCTATTTCAGTACATGTTGTTTGTTTTAAACTTAGTATTTTCCGAATCGAAAAATGCTTTGTAATCATCGGGAGTGTATTACGGTCATTGGGAACATAAGTCCGTCGCCTACCGGGTGTGCAGATATAATTTGAACCGCAAGGCCGGGTCGCTTACATAATTTTAAACGTTTGGTGCACGGAACAAACGAGCAACGGTTCTTTCTGTGGGACTCAACGGAAAAGTGTTTGAATTTTAGGAGCTGAAATTCCCGCTTGGAGAACGTTTGCGTCCGATGAAGGAAAGCGGTGTTTACACAATGGAACTTGCCCCAAAAGAAATATTGAGGCGATCGGAGGTATTGGGGCGAATTTATGGCCGTTTTCCTTCGGTTGATCGGCTGTGCTTCGCGTCACGAGTACCCTACCGTTAGGAATTAAATATATATAGACAAATCAGTGAAACTAAAACTCTCTGGAATCGATCGCTCCGAAATGGCCTAAATCCCCAAGCAGGCACAATTAATACAACAGCGAAACAAGGTAGGGCATATTTATTGTGTTTTTATGTCAAATACTGTTCCCAATAATATGTTCGTTAAATATCCATACAAAACTTTATTATTTGCGCTTTTACGCAACACGGCTTCTCACAGAAAGCGCTGCTGTTAGGTGACCCCTCAGTGACGTGACGCTCATATTACAAAACTCACATGTTGTTAGGATGAAAATGTTATATTGGTAGCCCTTTTTTACTACCCGAAACAAACACGGAAACAAAAGGTAGCCTTACCACAGGAAGCGTACACACAACGCCGGCAATTCGCCGCAATCATCAAAATGTGATCGTTAATTAGTGCCTGTACAATCGGGAAAAATGCCTCAAAACAAGAGCATCGGTTACTTCTACGGAGAAGAAATATACATGGTTATCATTTTTCCTTTGTGCAGATGAACAACAAGACCAGAAGATCAGCACCAAGGAAAGATCCAGGAAAGAGTTCAAATCCACGGCGGTTTTGCCAGGAAGAATCGTCGAATAGCGTCTTACAGCCTACAACAACAAGGCATTCGCCCGTTTCAAGTCCGACACGACAGTTACATTATATTGATCGAGACATGTACTGTTATGCGCGTCAAAGTTGAGTCTCTGTGCGCAGCTGTACAGATAGTTTCCTTTCACTGCCTGGCTTAGTGTGCAACAAGTGGCATCGAACTTTTCGGGAGAGGCTGTACCTTTCCAAACAAGCTCAGTGATTGGTTAACGAAACAATAGGTTAATCAACACAAACAACAGTCCTAGACCTAAACACAATAGAAGCTACAGTACTACGGGGCCAATAAAAATAGAGGTCTGGAAGAGCTACAGTACTACTCAACTTTTCGCGCAGTTGAATGCCGACTATTAAACATTAACGATATCCTGTAGGAAGAATACACGGTCGATGCTCTCGATGATAGAGGACAGCAAGATTCCATGTAGAAAAGTATTTTCATTGATGTGGTTTTATAAGCTGACAATTTAACGCAACATTTCTTAGTCTGTTTACAGGCCGATTTATTTTTAGCCCAGCGTGAGCGAAGCGAACGCGTGCGAGTGCGAGCGCGTAGCGCGAGAACGAGCCCCAAGGGCGACAGGAAAAATAAATACGGTATGTGGACTTCTTTCTAAAAAAGTGAATTTAGCTTTTCCCTGGAAAAGAAAAATGCCATTGGCTAAAAGGCGATTAAACTGTCATCTACATGTCAACGGCCATCAGTCGCGCGTCATGCGATTAACAACAACTGTCATCAATTCGAGGCGCTCACCGCGACACTTTTCGATTTGCATAACGACACAATAGGTCGATTTTCATACGAAATCGACGTGTAAACAAACTTGTTTCTCCCAGTTTCTTTCACGGAAACTTTGGTTTGCGATCAGCGATGAACAAAGTAATCATGGAGCGTTTGCTGGACGAGTGTGTAGAAAAGTTTACTAGTATTCCTGCCCTTAAAGAAGAACAGAAAGAAGCTATTTTAAGCTTGCTCGAGTCATCCTTTTAAACCTCGCATCTACCTCGTCTTGCTCGCTATTTGCATTGAAGCCTGATCTGATGAAGGTGAAACCGTTCCAAGTGTTCCTTATCTTGAGTGCACAAGACGAGCAAACCCTGCTCGATCTCTCTTCATTTTCTAAAACAACGAACCCAATATCGCGTAAAACGTCCGCCAACTTGCGTCTGGTAACACCTTCACGGACAGTTTCGCGAAATAAATCTTCCGTTCCGATCTTACCAAAGTTACCCGTACGTATAGAAAACGAACATCTACAAATCCTACAGAAATCCGACGGTCCGCATTGCTTTGGTTTTCGGCCTCTTTTGGCAGGTTTTTTCGGTGTTGAAGCAGTCGTCTGAGACAACATACTCCAACACGTGCCAAGACACCACACACGTGTAATTGTTTTGTATTTTGATCCTTTTCAGGTATTGAAAAGTGATACTAAGGCAATTACGTGAGTAATTAAACTCTCGATTCTTATTGGTCCAATTTAATTAATATAGCCAAGGCGGAGGTGATAACGATAAGGTGTTGACATGGGGGAGGGGTCTAAAAAGCGTCTTTTCTCAAAAGAAGTCCACAGACTTTCCTTTTTTTCTCGCCCTCCGGGCTCGTTCTCGCGCTCCGCGCTCGCACTCGCGCGCTCGGCTAAAAAGTAAAAGTCTGTGAACAGACTAAACATTTCTGTGAATAAACATCCGGCCAGGGGGTTCGATTCAAGCTCATTGTAAAGTTCCAAAAGTAATGACCCTTTTTACTTTCGGATTTAGGAAGCTTCATCTGAAAGAACCGTTCTTTCAAGGAGTCTCTACTTTTGCGAGCTCGCTACTGTTAGGTCGCAAAAATTCATTACACCGTATATGGGCCGATTTATTCTAGTAAATTCACGAAGGATGTGAAGACGTTAAAACACTTTTTATTAAAGGAGGAGTGATTGTTACGAATTTTCTAACAAATAAGTCAACACATTTTGCTACTTTGGAAGTGCATTAGCACGCACTGCCGGAATAGATGATGAAGGGAATGCTAGTATCTCCAAATTAAAGAAAGTATACGTTCGTGAAACTTTAACGCATATTATGGAGTTTCTAAGACTGTACGTAGCAATCGAATAGAAGCATGGCTACCAAAGTCACTTTTATTGAGTTGTAGTCCTGGCCACACAACCGCCGCGTCACAGAATAAGCTACAACAGTTCCACATGTGGTGTTTAAGGCAAGACATGGTCCGAAAACGGACGTCCTAGAGTACGAGAAACAGTATCTCTGACATTGAAGCCGCACTTGTGGCTGCTCAACTTCGGTGGTCCGGTCACGTCATACTTATGCCTGCTAACTGAAGCACATATCTGAAGGCTCACATAGGTAGCTCACAGCTGGCCAGCGGTCTCATGGACACAGCGTAAATTCTACAATTCTATCGCGTGATAGTTAATGAGGGCGAATCAACTATCACGCATAGAAATCAAGAGCGAATAATCTAATTGTTTTAGTACAAATCTACTAAACGTTCAAAACTTAACAACAAGACAGGCGCGATCGCGTTTTTATTGACACACATTGCACCATCACTCAAGGCACGTTGATTGAAGCTACTAATTTTTCTGTACTCGCTTTGAATATTTAATTTATTGATTCCCGATCAAATCCACACTTGTCTAATTCTTCCCAAACCGTGAATAATTTCTGTTACATTTGAAAAGAATACTTTTAAATCAATAAAATCAGTTAAAATCGACTGATCACTGGGCGATTTCTCAGTCTTTGAACAAATCAACGCGAATCAAGGAACGATAATAAACTGGGCAATGCGCACAAGAATTAGAGCGAAAACAGACTTGAAAAAACAACATCTCTGAATAATTAGTGTGAACAATTTTCGAATAAAAAACATAGGTTGAGTATGAAAAGTAGCCTGAAAAACGAACTTGAAAGTAAAAGTATCCAGATTAAGTGAAAATGTCAATCGCTTCGACCGCAAAGATAGTGTAACCAAAATGCTTTCAGCTTTAAAAGACCTAAAATGGAAGACACTAGAAAGTAGGCGAACTATACAGCACGGCTATCTATGCTATATAAAATGCGAAACAGGCTAGTCTCTCACGAGGACACCAAACTACAATCAGCTGGTCATTCGTACTCAACTCGCTCTAAAGAGTATGCTTTCACACAATCGCTAGCCGCAAGGGACTTTTATAAGTATTCCTTTTATCCAAGGACACAATGGAATCGACTCCCAAAAGAGACAGCATTGTCTGCCTCACTGACTGTATTTAAAATCGCAATTTGAAACATTTATTTACACTTATTACAATGCGCTTATAAGCATCATTTCAAACTTGTATCTTTCACTTTGCTGCCTTTTTATTAATATTTTTTTATTTTAGAGCGCTCTAAAATGCTCAACATTGAGCGACAAACCTATGCGGTATGCGACGCGAGGGAAATTAGCACTGCGAAATGCAAATCTGGTTTTGTATACAAAAGATCACTTTTCAGACCAATTCTTAAAATAAACACAGGAAAAAGGACAACGAATTGTTTCAGTTGATAGTTTTATTCAAATATTTACTTGTTTAGTTTCAAGAGCAAAACGCGTTAAATAATCGCATCCATTCGAGAAAACTGTCGGCCACGCAAGCAAATTTGTTTAGCACATGGCGAATTCCTCGCACAATTGCTCGACCGAATGTGGCCGAGTTTTATAAATGTTTCTTAAAAACCACTGATAATACAAAGAAACAGTCTATGAAATGTTTCTTACAAAGTAAATGAACATTTAGAAATGTTACTTTCTTTACATAGTTTTCCAGGAATGCTTAGAAAAGTCTCAGTGCTGCTTCGAGTATGAATTCTGAAGGAAGAGATGTCCTCACTTTATGAAAAATGGATGCTGATCCTCAAAGGAATATTTCATCGCTTTCGAAGTCTTAAAAGGCGTGTTTACATTTTGGTAATGGAAAACGTCTGAAAAATTGAAGCGTGGAGTACATATACAAAAGCGGCCATATTTGTTTGAAATTTGACATTCTTCTCCGAGTGACAAACCAGTTCTCTCTGGTCCCCCCTAAAACCCAACCGTATGCGCAGTAGACGGATTTTGGTTGGTTTAACCTTCCTGAAGCCTTCTATAATAATAGGAGACAAAAAGAACTTTCTAGGGGAGGCAGGGGCGAGTTCGCGTACTCTAAATTATGCGTGAAAAAATTTGCATGTACTAATGTAGCACAAAAAAACAAAAACAAAAAAAAGAAGCCTTATAAACCTTAACTCATGCCGCTATGCGCATGAGTAATAACAACCGCACACACTCACTTTCTACAATCAGATGGATAGCAAGTAGCGCAGCCAATAAGAGAACAGCATTCGCGATAGAATGCTAGTAGATTTATACTTAAAAGATTTATTAGATAACAAACTAGTCTATGATAAAAAAGAACATTCTGATTGGTTCCCTGAGCTGTCCGAATTTTGCGATACGAACCGCTGAAATGGACCGCTCACGAACTCATTCCACCCAATTCCTTTTATGAAACATTAATTAAAAGAAAACCGTTTTCTATTAAGTATAAACGTTTAAGTTATTTCTGATGGTTTGATTGCTTTCATACTTCACCAGGTTTATGAAATGTGATTAAAGTTTTATCTGTCACTGGTTTCCAAGCGACAGCGGTTACTGTAGCAACGTCAGATTATAGTCCTTTGTTTTAAACAATGTCGTTTTTCTAGTCAGACATTTCACATTTTGTAATACACGTATCACTAGCTGTAGAAGAAGTTTTAAAGGGAACCTCCATTGTCAGAACAAATTGACGTTAAATTGTTGAAAATAAAGTCGAAATTTAAAATTTTTAAAAGAACAGTTGCAAATGTAATTTCAGTCTACAAATAAAATGGATATAAATATCGCCTATTTTCGCTTTTAAATTTCCCGCGCGCCTCCATTTTGAATATTTATGACGTGTTACGGTTGCCGCTATTGTTAAGAATCGAAGTTCTTTTGTATGCAACAATTAAACAACCGTAACACGTCATAAATATTCAAAATGGCGGCGCGCGGGAAATTTAAAAGTGAAAATAGGCGATAATCGTATCCATTTTTTTGTACACTAAAATTATATTTGCACCTGTTTTTAAAAAAATTTTAATTTAGACTTTATTCCCAACAATTTAACTTCAATTTGTTATAACAATGGAGGTTCCTTTAAGAAAATTTATATACGTTGCTGTTTTCTCCATTGTGCAAAAACATCATTTGTCAATCTAATCTCCACCGATCGACATTATAACATTTTTTTGAGTTCAAAAAATAGAAACAGAAAGATTGGTGGAAATGTTTGTTTGCAAGCTATCACGGAATCCTTAATATACGGAGAATTAAAGAGAAAAAATGTTCAGTAGCAACAGTACTGCATATTTCACTTTTACCTGCATAATGGTAGAACGCCTTCGTCTTCTCACTGGTACTGTAACGTTTCCACAAAATACTGTCACAGTGTTTTCGTTGCAAGTTGTTTCATTGCTACAAACCCCTGAAGGTAGCCCTTTTATAAATGTAAGGAAGTCTTGTTTCATCACTGTCACCGTATTGGGATCGTTGCAGTCGCCATCGAAGTAAAAAGATGGAAACATCCCCATTTTCAAATTGTTGGGATTTGCTGTTACTGTAGTGGAAGCAAAAGAAAGATTAATTAAGTGATCTTGTTTATAATTTGAGCCTATGAATTAACATATACACTGTTGAATATTTATTTCACCGTTCTGAAAGCTGAAGATTTTTAAAAGGCCAAAATCTATGAGTCAGAAATTATTTTTTGTGGCAGAACTTTTCCATACTGTACATTTCAGGGCCCCTTCTTTACACTTCAGGACCCCAGCTTATAAGTAACGCTGTATCCTCCTGGTGCGTTAACCGAAATTAAAAAAAATATTAATTAATTAATTAATTAGAGACTTATATAGCGCACATATCACAATGTCTCATGGCGCTTTACATACACTTATGAGAATGAGATCGGACGTCAGCTTATGAAGGCGCCTCAGGCAGCCGCTATCAGTCCATTGTTGATCTCATCTCCCCCACCCCAACCCACTGTATCCTCCAGTTGCGTTAATCAAAACTAAAATAAAGTTCTGGATTCGATTTAGACGCTAACATCTCAGATCGGACTATTTTCTATTTTTATTTGAATTGATTCATTTTACTTATAAAAGGATTGTATTACGCTATACTTGGGTAATTCTTTCCATTAGTCTCGACAAGAGACGTAAAGTTACTAACATGACAACTATTAAAGTGCCCCTGTGATCAAATTTTTGATTTACATTTTTTTACATTTTCGTGTACTATTAGACTTTCTTACTCATCTTGCCAAATTTCAATGCATTACGAAAACCAGAAGTCATTTTATTTGAACATTTATTTCCGAGAATTTACGGCCGCCATTAATCAACCTTGTTCCAAGGCTTGGTTGTGAATGGGAGAAAGTGACGTCAAAGACTCAAACATACCTCACGGGTTGAAATTATAATAAAAATAAGCATAGAAAATTGCACGAAGAACAAGTCCAAAGTTTTTGTTGCTTTTCGCGTGATTTTCAATACTTATTGTTATTATAATTTCAACCCGTGAGGTATGTTTGAGTCTTTGACATCACTTTCTCCAATTCGCAACCAAGCCTTGGAACAAGGTTGATTAATGGCGGCCGTAAATTCTCGGAAATAAATGTTAAAATAAAATGACTTCTGATGTTCGTAATGAATTGAAATTTGGCAAGATAAGTGAGAAAGTTTAATTGTACACGAAAATGTAAAAAAATCAAAATCAAAAATTTGATCACAGGGGCACTTTAAGGCCCCGTTAGGATGTTTTGCTTAATATTACGTAAATCAGTATAAAAGACGAAGAAGTTCAGTGAAATAATCCTGATCCTAGCAGTACGCAGGACGCATGTCATACATGAACCTAGTATATGGCCGAGCTCGCCACGAGTCTCTCGTAGCTCAGTGGTTAGAGCATCTGACCAGTGTGTGAACCTAGTATATGGCCGAGCTCGCCACAAGTCTCTCGTAGCTCAGTGGTTAGAGCATCTGACCAGTGTGTGAACCTAGTATATGGCCGAGCTCGCCACGAGCCTCTCGTAGCTCAGTAGTTGGAGCATCTGACCAGTGTGTGAACCTAGTATATGGCCGAGCTCGCCACGAGCCTCTCGTAGCTCAGTAGTTGGAGCATCTGACCAGTGTGTGAACCTAGTATGTGGCCTAGCTCGCCATGAGTCTCTCGTAGCTCAGTTGTTAGAGCATCCGACCAGTGTGTGAACCTAGTATATGGCCGAGCTCGCCACGAGCCTCTCGTAGCTCAGTGGTTAGAGCATCTGACCAGTGTGTGAACCTAGTATGTGGCCTAGCTCGCCATGAGTCTCTCGTAGCTCAGTTGTTAGAGCATCCGACCAGTGTGTGAACCTAGTATGTGGCCTAGCTCGCCATGAGTCTCTCGTAGCTCAGTGGTTAAAGCATCCGACCGGTGTATGAACCTAGTATGTTGCCTAGCTCACCACGAGTCTCTCGTAGCTCAGTGGTTAAAGCATCTGACCGGTGTGCGGAAGGTCATAGGTTCGATTCCTGTCGAGGATTCGGATTTTTTCTTTGTCCCACGCTCGTGACGTGATGGACATTACATACAGTAAAAACCCGCATATAAGAACCTACAGATTTAAGAACCTACAGGTTGAAATTTGGCATTTTAATACTCAATTTTATAAGAACCTGTTCAGCCTGGCGAGGAAAAAGAGGTTCTTATACAAAAGATCACTCCAATTTCGATTATCAAAATTCTGGATATTAACTATATGTGGAACCTCAAGCAAAGTCAGCAAGCATTCTGACTGTTATTATTTAGCTAGGCAAGCATACGTTTGTTATTTAAACTAGTTCTAAACCATTATGTACTAGTAGTGTAATATTTCTGTGAATGATTATGCTACGACAAACTCTGAAAAATATAAGAACCTGTTAAGAACCTAATCAGCCTGATCTGTCAAAAAGTACCCTGAAATATAAGAACCTGTTCAGCCTGATCTCGAAAATTCTAGGTTCTTATATGCGGGATTTTACTGTATGCATCTTTCTCATTTTTTTTACCGAGCTTAATATTTACCATCATTCATTTCATTGTTGTTTGTTGTCTTGCCAGTCGCTCGACATAAAGATTAACGATATTATACGATACCTTATATTTGCAACACACTTGTAATTCTAAGAACAAAACAACCCTAGTATCAAAAGTAATTGCCATTATATGGATATGAAGTCGTACAATTAACCCTAGTTATAATTCAACGCATTGATAAATTGCTCAAATATGGTCACAGCGCTCTCGACATCAGAAGCTCCATAGGATGTATATCCGATGATGGTGGTAATTTCGCATTTTGAAACAAAGTGAAAGTGACCACTGCCTGCAATTTCGTATCTTAGGGGGAAAACTGCGTGAACTATAATGGATAAAAAAGGGAAAACAAAAGAGAAAAAAATATTCATAAAATGAATGGACAAAAAAGGCGCGACATTTTGGTGTTGTCTCATTGTTTCTTGGCGAAGCTGTGTGAAAGCTGGTTCAAATTTTCAACCGCTCGACACGGAGTAAATAAAGAAGCACAATGTTTGGAAAATACCTTATAGTAATCATTTTAAGGATTCTCTGCCATTTTAATGTGTTTTAATTCGTGTACAGTCGAACCTTTCTTTGCGGACACCTCCTTAACACGGACACCGCACCTCTCCATTACGGACAGCTCACATAGGAAAATTCATACATTCCTTAGTTCTATAATACGGACACCTCCATAATGCGGGTGTTTCTTGGTGTTGCGGAAGCCATTGTTGGTTAGCTTTTGTGTTGTGGTTTGGGTATTGTTCAGTGTCTTTTGAATCTTTTGTTTTACGTCATTTGGTGATCACACCATCCGCAACACCAAGCAACTACCCATAATGCGGACACCTCTACAATACTGTCACCTCTATAATATGGACACCTCTATAATGCAGACACCTCTACATTACAGACATCTCTATAATATGGACACCTCTATAATGCGGACACCTTTATAATATGTACACCTCTATAATATGGACACCTCTATAATACGGACACCTCTATCAGATGGACACCTCTATAATACGGACAACTATAAAATATGGACACCTCTATAATGCGGACACCTCTATAATATGGACACCTCTATAATACGGACACCTCTATAATACGGACACCCGGCTATAATATGGGCACCTCTATAATGCGGACACCTTTATAATATGTACACCTCTATAATATGGACACCTCTATAATACGGACACCTCTATAATATGGACACCTCTATAATACAGACAACTATAAAATATGAACACCTCTATAATGCGGACACCTCTGTAATATGGACACCTATAATACAGACACCTCTATAATATGGACACCTCTATAATACGGACACCTCTATAATACGGACACCTCTATAATACGGACACCTCTATAATATGGACACCTCTATAATACGGACAACTATAAAATATGGACACCTCTATGTAACGGTGTTTAATCCTCGCTAGAATCCCCAGATTCGAACTCCCGAGCTTCGGTTGTTCCCGCCATCGTAACGGCTCGAAAGACAACCCCCCGCTGGCCTACAGCGGGCGCAATACTGACACCCAGAAACCCTTACAAGATAAAATCTAATTACATATATCGTAACACTCTATAATGCAGACACCTCTGTAATATGGACACCTCTATAATACAGACACCTATAATACAGACACCTCTATAATGCAGATACCTCTATAATACGGACACCTCTATAATGCGGACACTTAAGTCTGTCTCCTTTGGTGACCGTATTAGGGAGGTTCGACTGTAGTCATTACTTTGTCATTCTTTATGTAGACGAAAGCTCGCCGTACAAAACTCTCAATTTGTGTATGCATAAATATGCTTAATGTTAATGTGGCAAACTGTTAATTGATTGTTTAATTGTTGTGTAAGAATTGGCACGAGGTAAAATGTTGTAGTATGTCTTTCTACGGAACAAAATTTTGTATATGTCAATAACTGTTTCTCAAAGCTGTGATTTGTTATCAATGCGTTGAGTTTTATAAAACAGTTATGCTCAAGCTTGCGCATTATCACCTAATTGAAGCCTGAGTATCAGGCAATGTTGTGCAAGCTTTCGTACAATAACTGTTATTATCCTGGGGCCGTATTCACGAAGGCATCCTAAGTACTAAGAGCCTCCTAAGATATAACTTAGTTGGTAACTGGTATTCACGAAGACCTCCTATTGTAAGACATGTCTTAACTTTTCTCTTAAACTTAGGACCTCCTAAATTGTTAAAACATGTAAAGACATGTTACTCACATGGTATTCACAAGGCCTCCTAACTTAACCCTATTTTGCAAGGGGGTGGGGGGAGGGGGCACAAAGTGCCCGCGCTAACTTTTAACATTCATAACTTCTTTAATATGTATTCAAATGCGATCAAACTTTGTGACTTTTCCTAAAATGTATCTGGAAACAATTTGATTTGACATTTTATTGATCGCGTGACTTCATGTTTTCATAGCAACAAGATTTTGACAGCCATGTTTTTGTAATTTGCATATTTTGACGGAGGCTTCTTTGTGCAAAACGAATGGCATTTTCCAAAGGAGGGGAGAGGCTGTATTCTAGACAACACAGCGAATGTGGCAAAGAACGTATGCATGTGGAAGTAGTCGTGGGACGGTTACACAACAAGGACCAAGGTGTCCCAGTTCGAGGCATGAGAGATTCGGGAGATCATTGGGGGCATCTGGCAGACTATGCCGATTGCCCGAACAAGCATCTTCGAAGAACGTTCGAGCATCAAGACGTGCAAAAAAGGGGTTGTACTCGCATAGAAGTGTCCCTGTATGCATGCAGAAGACGAGGCCTATTCGAAACAGGGTTTGTTCGTAGTACAACCGCCGACGAAGTAGTGGACCGCTGTTTCCTTCTTGCAAACCGTCCCCAAGGGACGCTCTACATGGTTTGGAGTGTACACACAAAAACAGGCAGAGTGCAGGGGGTTGTCGCCAAGCCAAAAAGGAAGGTTGTAGAGGACGATACGGCCTGGAAAAGAGCGATAGAGTGGATGGCAGGAGACTTTGGTTTCCGACGCTGTCCAATTTTCGTGGCAGAAATTTTGGAAGTATAGGGAGACTATGTTGTTAGTAGTAGATAGTGATTAGATTTAAGCCCCGCGATGGATTAGGTGGATTAGGTACCTATGGATTAGGTGGATTAGGTGCCTAGTCAATGACGTTACAATATGCCTTCCTGCATATGTAATAAACTGCCTATACCTATACCTATACCTTTTGTGTTATTCTGAAACAATAGAAACAATAGGTTTGCCCAGACATGCCCATTCTATTCACACCCTGATTGGCTCTTAAGATTTGTATTGTCTGTTTGAATAAAAAAAGAGCAAAGTTTAAATGCATTTTCATTTCTGAGTCAACTTGAGCAAGGCGTGTTTTTCCAAGATGGTTCCAAACATTTACATCGAATCGAGACCTAAACCTCTTCTGACGACAGACGAAATGCAAAAACTCCAGCGCAAAGATGTGAATTGTATTGGAATGCTATGCTTAGGAACTTGTGTAGAGAAAGCTTGGAATGAACTGACATGTGATTTTCAAAGTCTCACTCAACTGTTAGACGAACCCGAGTTAAATTTAGAGTTTCTTGCTGAATGTTTCAAGGAAGTAAGAAACCACGCTCACTCTTTGAGTGCCAGTTTATTCCGTCACTCCTTGGTTTTTTATGAGAATCCCTATGGTAGAGGCGACTGGATGACGATTGTAGCGATATGGATAACCCTTCACGATCGTATTGCTCAGTTGGAGCTGCAGCTGTTTGTAAACAAGACAGGAAAAGCACACCTAGCTTTGTTATGGTCACAGATCGAAAACCTAGTAAAGAAACTCAAAGCGTTGTGGTTACGAAAGAGCGTGGAATCACAAAAGGATTACTGTTAAACTTTGAGTCACTGTGAACTGATTTTTGTAAAATTATTTCAAAATATGTTGTACATTTCTAGTATCAATAACCAGTTAATGCGTAAACCTTTAAGTTTTGATAACATGACTTTCCGGTAGCTTCAAAGTTCAAACTTTTAATTATGCGAACACTGAACTATAAATTTGCATGGAAAAAACTATAAATTTACATAGAAAATTAGCACCTCGGAAAAATAAACAAAACAACCAATTATATGCGCGCGCTAAAACAATAAAGTCACACTTTGTTAAGTTCAAACTATATTTATTGATAACAAACAATTTCATAATTATACAGACAATTTAAAAGCTTAGATGGAAAGGAACAGACAGAGTTGGTTTAGTCTTATTCATCGGGAAGAGCTTGTTTGACAAACAATCGATTGAGTAAAAATTTTCGCTTATCGATGGCAAGTTCTGTCGATTCGAGCCAATCAAATCCCTCTGTGTCTTTTAACTCTTGTTGGGTTTGTATAACTTTACGAAAGGTCGAATCTTCAGTTCCTTTTTATAAGCAGGAAGCAAGGCATTTTCAGCTTTAATGCGAGCCACGTTGTGTGAATCGCCGTTTTGCTCGTATTCATTTATCAAAGCGTTGAACTCGGCTTCGTGGCGACTAAAAGCTTCATCCTGAATACGCGACCAAGGATCTATCTTCTCTTTGTCTTCTTGGGAAGATTCCATTTCTTCGCTAGATTGAGAGCCTTGAGATGACTGTTCTTCGGAATACCCATTCCCTTGTTAATAGTCACTCCACATCCTGATCTTAACTGCACAAGTTCTGACAACACACTGAACTATACTGAGCTGGTGGCGTGTTTCTTTTATATATTTCGATAGAGGCGCGGTTACGCGGCAAAATCCCTATGAATTGATTTGTGTTTTGTTCAGCAAAATGTTAGAATGAAATAACTTTACGGACGTACCGCGAATTTACTATAAGTGCCCAGTTTATCATCCAAGAAATTTAATATTCGAGGCTGTTTTCGCAAATCCTTGATCATATATAAAAAAGTAACCAGATAACCGTGTTTACGGTTGTGATCAAATGATAGGCCGGGGTACAGAAAGGGAACAGGAGGGGTACAGAAAGGGTACAGGAGGGGTACAGGAAGGGTACATCCACGTCATGTGTATAGTTAGCGTTTCTTACAGTCACCGTGTATACACTTTACAAAATAAACCACCGAGGAGGTGAATGTGTTGTTCTTTCACGACGTTTGGCGGTTTTGGTTGCTTTTCCAACACCTCCTGTTCTTGTTTTCAATAAACCCTTTTCTTTTCTAGGTATAGATGGATGATAAACAACGCTTTTTTCTTCTTGTTGAGTTGATGCACATGTTTTACTTGTGGAACATACTCTCAAGTCTTTGCTGTTCTCCGTGTCATAATAGATAACCACTTTAACCTTGGGTTGTAGTTTGGCCTCTTGCAGGTACTTTCTTCGCAGAATGTGATCCAGTTGATGCACATCAGTGAGATGGTTAGATAATTTCACGAGGTATTTTGCTCCGCATCCCGGAATTGGATAATCGCGACACACCCGTTTAACCATGTCAACATGCTAAAATCTTAACGCAGATGAAGACCTTTAACGAAAGGTTTAGCTTAAAAAGACAAGGACAAAAAGGAAAAAACAAGGACACTAGGGACAATTTAAGGACAAAAAGGACAAAACGAGGACTATCAGGACAAAAGGAGACAAAAGGAGACAAGTCTTAATGCTTCTCTGGTCGAGGTGAAAACATACCTAGTCTGAAAACATACCTAGTTGAAAACATACCTAGGTGAAAACATACCTAGTCTGAAGACCTCGACCATAGAGGTATTAAGACTTAATATGTCCCGTTTGTCTCCTTTTGTCCTGATAGTCCTCGTTTTGTCCTTTTTGTCCTTTTGTCCTTATTGATACTAGAAATGTACAACATATTTTGAAATAATTTTACAAAAATCAGTTCACAGTGACTCAAAGTTTAATAGTAATCCTTTTGTGATTCCACGCTCTTTCGTAACCACAACGCTTTGAGTTTCTTTACTAGGTTTTCGATCTGTGACCATAACAAAGCTAGGTGTGCTTTTCCTGTCTTGTTTACAAACAGCTGCAGCTCCAACTGAGCAATACGATCTTGAAGGGTTATCCATATCGCTACAATCGTCATCCAGTCGCCTCTACCATAGGGATTCTCATAAAAAACCAACACGAGGAGTGACGGAATAAACTGGCACTCAAAGAGTGAGCGTGGTTTCTTACTTCCTTGAAACATTCAGCAAGAAACTCTAAATTTAACTCGGGTTCGTCTAACAGTTGAGTGAGACTTTGAAAATCACATGTCAGTTCATTCCAAGCTTTCTCTACACAAGTTCCTAAGCATAGCATTCCAATACAATTCACATCTTTGCGCTGGAGTTTTTGCATTTCGTCTGTCGTCAGAAGAGGTTTAGGTCTCGATTCGATGTAAATGTTTGGAACCATCTTGGAAAAACACGCCTTGCTCAAGTTGACTCAGAAATGAAAATGCATTAAAACTTTGCTCTTTTTTTTATTCAAACAGACAATACAAATCTTAAGAGCCAATCAGGGTGTGAATAGAATGGGCATGTCTGGGCAAACCTATTGTTTCTATTGTTTCAGAATAACACAAAAGGTATAGGTATAGGTATAGGCAGTTTATTACATATGCAGGAAGGCATATTGTGACGTCATTGGCTAGGCACCTAATCCACCTAATTCATCGCGAGGCTTAAATCTAACCACTATCTACTACTGTTGTTTTCTCTAAACTCCGCTGCTACACAGAAGAAGCCAAAACAATCCTGGCAGCAAGCCAAAGACCGTGCCAGTTGCATCTAGAGACCTCCGATCCAGCAGAGTTTCTTCTACCCACAAGGCACATAGAGTGGGAATGGAGAAAGTAAAGGACGCATGTCATTGGAGTTGAAAAACCCTCTTGCGAGTTGGTAGAGCTGCCGGAGATAACAGCGCGGCACCATCTCTCCACGCTCTCTACAAGACACCGTGCGTGCCGTCTGGAGGAACTACTGGAAGCAGAAGAAAAAATATCTTGGGAAGTTAAAATGGGAATGTTCGCGAAAGAAAAGCGAGAAAAAGATGAGAGTCGCCGCAAAGAAATCGAAGGCAGAAGCCTTGGAACGGCGTAGGCGAATTGCAGCAGAAAGAGAAGAAACCCGCGTGGCTGTCGAATCCCGCCTATCCAAGAAAGAAACCGCAAAAATCGGCCAATACCCAGAAAGCAGCTGGAACATTCTGGGCTACAGAGAGAGTACAGGAGGTCGCAAGAGGCGAACTGGAAAGTGTTTGGTCAACAAAACAGATGGAGCGCATTCTAGAGAATACAAGCAAAGCTTTCGAAAATGCCGTCGGCAATAATGGCAACCCAACCTTTTGGATTTCACGAAAGAAAGAAAAACTCGGCAAATCCGTGTGGGGACACAGAAAACTTTCTACAACAACGAAGGCACCAAAATTGCTTGGAACCCGATCTCTGTGCAAAGAATTCTAAACCCAGAAAAGCTGCAAGAGCTGCAGGCGCAGTTGGTGCAGCCGAAAAAAGAAGAAGAACTTTTCCAGCAGAAAAAAGAAGAGGACAGCAAAAAAAAAAAAAAGCTGTACCGCTGCAAGGCTGTGCCACCCCCAAAGGAGTGGAAAAAGTCCTTCCACATGGCGGAAGGCGAGTATTTTGCAACACGCTACGGACAAACTTGATTTCGAAATGCAGAAAAAACGGTTCTGTTTCTTGACCCAAGCGGAGGCAACGATTTCGATTTCGAGCAGTGGAGTGGTTTGGTTTGGGTTTTTCGACAAAATATATATAGAAAATGCCCAAAGCAAAAGAGCTTTCGCTAGAAGAAAGAGAAGAAATCGTTGCCTTGAGTGGCAAGGAGTCCGCTGTTTCTATTCGAAAAAGATTTGGAATTGGCACCACACGGCTATACAAAAAAGAACCTAACCTTTCTCAAGTGAAAAAGACAATTTTTATGATATGTTTAGAGGTAATGGAATAACAAAGACAGATAAAATACTAAAAAATTAATTTCCCATTTTATTGCCCACCATCTTGGATTAGTCCAAACCTGTTTTTTTTTTGGTAAGAAACACCGAAAAATAAAGCAAATGTACTGCTAAATATTGTGAGCAAATGGTTTAAAATCAAAAAATATGTACCGGTAATGAAATTAAAAAGAGAAATGACCTTTAGTAAAACTTCGATCCCCCATCCTGGATTTTGACATTTAAAATTTGGCATTTTTATCAAATTACCGTTAATTAACCTTAAATAAAAAAACGAATATAGTTTTACATAATTTGATAAAGTATCGCTAAATTAAGGTGGAAAATACTAGTTGAATAAGAAAACTTAGAAATAATGTTGATTAAAGCGAAAAATCTAATTTTGTAAAACATAGGCGTCAAAACGAGGTTTCTATGGAAACGGTAATGTCGGTGAACAAAGCACGCTAACATGAAAATGGTTTCAGATGCATTTTAGGAAGAGGCACCAAATTTGGTAGTCATAGCTTCAAGCGTTTTGAAATTACCGAACTTCAAATTTGTAGCGGGCCTCAAACGCCTTCCCCCCGGTCTGGATAGGGTTAAAAGGGGTCATCAGGAATGCAGCACCCTTAAAGCACAGTACTAATTTAAACGCGACAAAATGTCACGTATTTGCGCCCAAGGCTATTTTGATCATATTTTAAGTAAAAATTGGTTGTCCATGCTGTTATCACTACTTACCTGCACAATCTGGCCATGGCAATTCCGTGCTGCGCGGTAGGGGGGAAAACGGTGGAAAGAAATTCCATTTCCCGAGTTGGCAGTAGTAGCTCCACGGAGGCGTGACCGTAAAGTCGTAACCCGTTTTACATTGTGGAGTGCACCATGGGTCTGATCCAACCGATTGGCAAGTCAAGGCACCATTTTTAGGAGGTGGGTACATTGTACACTGTAATGCTTTAAGAAAGAATAATATAAATTGTTAACTTAACGATAAGTGGTTTCTCGTTCTATGATTTAGATCAACGGCGCTTATATATAATCTTACTTTAGCTCAATGAATCTGCATTTGATACCAGATGTTAGGCTTGGATGAAAGTTTTGGACGATGCTCTTTTTGTGCCAATCAGCGTTTCCATAGCAACGGTAAACAAATATGGCGATAAACAGTTTTTTATAAATATCTTTCGATTTTGGGGCTACTCGCGACAAGCGAATAAATGCGCTATAATCTACACAGTGTAGCACACTAAATGGGTAACTTTCAAACAAATTAAACTGTTCGATTTTGAATAAATGTCGAAAACATTTTTAACATGTGTTTTTTCATGTTTGAAATATAAGCGGTCAAAACATTCCATAGGTCTCACAAATTATCATTAAATTACCACAGAAAGTTTCCTCGTACTTAAATTATTACTCCCTGCAAATAGCTCTGACTAATTCCTCGGCAATAAAGAGATCGAGCTTTTCATTCAAATGCAGTTTTGCTTGACGTTTTCACTTTTTTTAAACTGCATTTGAATGAAAAGCTCGATCTCTTTATTGCCGAGAAGTTAGTCAGAGCTAATTTTCCTATTTAGTGTGCTACACTGTGTAGATTATAATGCATTTATTCGCTTGTTGCGGGTAGCTCCAAAATCGAAAGATAATTAGGAAAAACTGTTTACCGTTGCTATGGAAACGCTGATTACCATAAAAAGAGCATCGCCCAAAACTTTCATCCAAGCTTAACATCTGGTATCAAATTCAGATTCATTGAGCTAAAGTAAGATTATGTATAAGCGCATTCAAAAAGGGAAGTGTGACCCCCAAAAAAATATGGAGCCACCTTAAAGCAATGTAACCTTTGTCATATTATTTTGTATTTGTTTGGAGTAATTTTTTTATAACTCTGGAAACGAAAAGAGCAAAAATGAAAGCGAAACAGTTTAATTTACATGACAGCTATTTGTTTAAAATTGGTTTATCCCAGTAAATGTGCAGGGCTTCGTTTCTTTTTTACTTGGAATTTTTTAATAGCGCAATCTTAAATGGTGAAACATTTTTTAGAACACAATCTACCACATTCTTGAAACTTTTTAAACACGGACATGGCCTCCTACATTTATTACTCGTGGCGTAAGCCGACGAATTATAGATTCGGCTCTGAGTTTTTTTTTCGTGTCACAATAGTGCATGCTAATTTAGGCACGCATATTTCCGTTTCACTGGTCTGATTGGTTGACACGCGACCTCGTGATCTCGCTCTTAATTTCAAGATGGCTGAAAAAATCTCTCCGTGTGTTGACTTGAGAAGCAGAAGGAAGAATTGAGTGATCACGTGACTAAAAAACTCAATTACATCGTACAAGTTTTCAAGACAATGCAAGGCGTTCACGGATGGATAGGACTGTTTGATATTGTGTTCGCCACTTATTGCTGTCGGATTTTTGGTCCGGCCGCCGGAAGTTTTTTGTTTTTTGTAACTTGCCATTTCAGTTAGCGATCGTGGTTTCAAGTGTCGGTTACTGAATGTAGTGAATGTAATGTAGTCTTACTTTTCAGACATAGTTTTATGTTTTTCCGTAAAAGCACTCAAAACACTCGGAAATCAATATTGCAACGGGTTAAAGACACCATAAGTTCAAGCTGTGTACAGCTTCTTGTTTATTAATACTTAGAACATCTACATCTATATTTAACACAATCCATCCCAGGACGGTTTACAACAGTCTAAAGAATACCGCATCTCGTCTTCTGAAATAGAGCAATTCAAGCCCTTAGCCTTGAAAGTGATTTATAAATCATTAGTAAGAGAGATTATTAAACTGTCCTTAATCCCATTCCTCAGACAAGGACGTCGCTCGCAGAAATTATTGTCCTTCCGATAGGTCTGGAAGGTCTGTCATTTTCGTTAGGAGCACAGTGAACAGACCCGGTAGATAGTCAATTATTTAATTATTTGGGTTAGATAGTAGGGGGGTTTAGATAGGTGTCCTCAATTAGTTTACCATATATGTAAACTAGGTATTAATGACATTAATAAAGTTTATTATTATTATTATTATTATTATTATTATTAAAGTAAGTAAGAAGCGAACGCTGGACTACATTAATACTTACTCTTCAGAGTTATCGTGAATGAACAGTTTAGGTTCACATTTTGATCATCATCACTGACGGTGTACCGGACTGCATAACGACCTGGTACAGTCAAGGTTTCTCCAGATTGCTTGTCAGAAGTGATGCCGGGCAGTTTTCCAGAGTTGTCTGTACATATGGGTGGATTCCAGTTTATTCTCGCTGAAGTTACAGTTAGGTTGTCGTGAAGTATGTCTGTGGGGCAATACCCACAAATCGGTGGCTCCTTATCTAACAGAATAAAAACAAGTGCTTTAAGTCCTTGTATCATTATTAATTTTATCACGTGAGAACTGTTCATTAATCGGGAACGGATTGCATTATTGAAATCAAAATTCAGGTTTTAAATTGATTATGGGATTCTTCCAACGGTAGCCTCATTCAAAATAACGAATGCTGCTTGGTTTGTTTTTGACATCAGGCGAACGTTCACGTGCAAATTATTCTTCCAACGGTAGCCTCATTCGAAATAACGAATGCTGCTTCGTTTGGTATTGACGTCAGGCGAATGTTCATGTGCAAAGCAGTCGACATTTGGCAGCTTGACACATCTGACCTATTTCTGTTCGCTCAACAAAAATTCATCACTGAGTATTTTTTTTTTTTTTCACGTTAAGAAGCTCTCCATTTATAAAACTCCGAAGACGAATTCTTAAATTGCTAGTACGAATGATAAGCGGGACTGTACACGACGTAAAATGATCCCGAACGTAAAATCAAAGGCTCCTTGCGAGCCAAGTCGTCAAACAACCATCGGACCTTTTCCTACCCTACACAAGCTGGGTCCTCTTAGATTGTACATGTTATGACTACTTCCCTTGTGTTGCAGATCCACGTACCAATATCTTTTACCAAAGAAGGAACTCTAAAACCTTAATGTGTAGCTGAGGGTGTCCTGGGTTATTCTCCAGAGCGTATAGCAAACGCGTGGCAGGTAAAATCCACTGTGATTTTTATCAACAATGCTTTAAAGATGAATCACAGTTCGTACTGTGCAATCTCAGCTCGGCAATGTTTGTCAGCCTCACACGAAGGAATGTGTTTACTAGCGAAAATGAAAATTACGGGACAAACTTACCTTTTCTTTCATTATTAATGTCAGATATCCTTGCCAAACAATAATAACAAGAAAAAGAACCCCAACGTTTTCCCAAACATTCGTAAACACAACGACCGTAATGGCGGACTTGGTTTACTCTCATCAGCTGTCTCATTTACTCCTTGGGGATCATTTTGCGTCGTGTTTAGTTATATCTGGGGATCATTTTGCGTTCGGGGATCATTTTGCGTCGGGGATCATTTTACGTCATGTATAGGCCCAGGAATGAATAATGAATAATTTGTTTTATTCTTCTGAGCCTCGGTGTCAAGTAAGAGTTTGTATATATCGAAATAGACCAATAAGACCAAATAAGACACAATAGCGTAGGTTCAAGAACTTAACTTCATCTTATGTTTTTAACTTATCATAACCAATTTATCTTCCTTCCTTGTCATCCAAGCAGGTATACCTAACTGAAAACTTACCTTTCACTTCAACGTCAAAAGAACAATTCGAGATTAATCCAGCCGCATCTTTTACACTGTACTTCACTCTGCTTACGCCGATTCCCATTAGCTTTGGAAGACTTGTCCCCACATTTTTCCCATTTATCGTCAGTACAACAGTAAATGAGTCATTCGTTATTTCGGGCTGTTTTACTATGAGCGAGTTGTCAGTAAAAGAAAACTTCCAGGTCACTGTTGACACATTTTGTCCCTTGTCAGTGTTAGCGGGGATAGTTGAAGTCGGACAGTCTAATTTTGGCGGCTCCGCATCTGATAAAAAAATGGAAAAAGACAAGAAAACGTACAGATTAGCATAATAAACACGTAAAATCACCGTAAACATTTCTTGTCAAACAGAAAGCGCGCTTTCTGACCCTTTAATTAATCGTGTGATTATTTGTGAAATATGGTTTATTTAACATTAAGAGAGTGTCCACCATAGGACCAGGCAGGAGGTGATAATACTCAAATCACCGATTTTGCTCAAACTTGGCACAAAGGTTGAGGGTCATGAGTAGATACATGTAGCAAAATATAAGGTCAAAATTTTTTATTCTTTCTGAGTTGTAAGGTCCCCCCCGAAAAATGACCATTTGGCACAAATTTATGCATATTAATTAGCTAAATTTAGTCGAGTGGCAAGACAACAAAAATAGCAGCCTGGGAATAAAAACTACTAAATCATATTCTATAGTGATCAGTCTTGTAGAAAAATGTGTTATTAGAATCTGTTGCTTTGATTTGTTGCTTTCCCAATGCCGTAAGTGAAGGGCATGTTTGGTCATTTTCCCGAGACGCCAAAATTAGGTCATTTTAGATCTTAATATCTCCAATGGGCAACAAGACAACAACGTAGTTTTAATACTAGAAGTAAGAAGGATCTTTATGCTTGCGAAAAATGCAATAAAATTTTTTGGCAACTAAAAAGCTTTTTAGTATGAAGGAATTTTTGCACCTCACGCAACGGTTTATACGTTTTTCTGGCGATTTCATCAAAATTCGGTAATTAAAAAAAGTGGTTTTATTTTAATGAAATTGTAAGAGAAAGACAGCAGATGTTCAGCTAAGCATCATTCTGCTTATAACAATCCTAGAATTAGCGGGAAAAGCTTTTTGAAGCATATTTCATGAAGTTTGTCAATGAGGGTTTCTGTCATACTTCATGTTCAATGCAAAAAACAATGGAACACTTCTCTCTACAATAACTCTGAATTTTACTTTCAGGCACAATAAGGGACACACAAAAAAGCAAAGGCTGATACATACATGTCATTTAAGTTCTTCGGACTCATTGTTAGGGTCCATTGCGATCCGGCTAAATCCAGTATTTTTAAAGTTCGATCTCTTAATTCAGCTTCTCGTCGATATTTATCGTGCAGTTCATCGCTGTTGACTCTGCTATGTTGTAATAGCTCCAATTTATACCCGTAGGAGTGAGAAAGTAAGTTATAAAACCACAGGAGAACAATGAACGCCATCGAAAACTGACAACATATAAATGTCCGCCATTTTGAAGTTAAATTGTGGTCAGTATGGACAACGGACTACCGAATTGCCGGATCGACGGACAACTCGTGCGGACCACGGACTACGCATAATATATATAGATAGGTCAAGCCTAACAGCGTCGCACTTTGAACAAGATTAACTAAGGTGAAACTTAACTAAGGTGAAAGGTTGGAAGTACAAGAATTACGATCGACGAACGGGCTATTTTCAATTTTAGCAATTCTCAAAAACAGTATTACCCGACCGTCTGCACAGTACATTTAGACCGTACAAAAGTTCACAAAAACTTTTCTCTGTCTAGAATAACTAGTACGACTACTTTCCGAATAAAATACAGTTTTTGTTTGTCAAAAATTGCCCGAGAAACTGATTTGGAAATCAAAATTGCAAAAATACACAAACATATTTGCATAAGGCGACGCGAGTGAAGACAGAAAACCTAAGTCTTGTTTTGTTTACATAAAATCGCTTTTTAATCTATGTAATAAATGAACAAAGATATAAAAACGGACAACACAATCTTTCAAAAAATTTTATTCAAATCTCCATTAATTTATGTTTAAAAGCAGAACACGTACCATTTATAGCTAGCGCATCAAGGCAGAGCTGTCCTCGTTGAAATTCAAGATAACAACACGACTTAAGGGACCGATCGTTTATTACGTCCCAGGGGGGGGGGGGGGGGGGGGGGGGGCGGTATAATTTTAAAACAAGCCCGTTTTAGGGGGGTAAATTTATCACGTAGACAGGCAACCCATAATCAGGATCTAGCAGTTTGTCCCTGAAAGCTTGTTTATCTGGGGAAGATAACTCATTAAAGCATGAATATAGATGGTATGCTTCTTCGAGGTCTAAGTATCCATATCCATACATTAGGTGCTCTAGAACTGCTCTCAGACCTCTGGCTGTAGAATTCGTCTGTGTCCCGTCTTTTGACTGTAGAAGAACGGACTCCAACAGTAACAAAACTTCGTCATCACTGAGACACTGGAGTGACGATCGCAAGTATTTCCCTTTGGTTGACTTTGCTCTAACCTCCGACCTTTTCTCCTGCCAACTCAGCGAAACCTTCACTTGAGATACATCTTTGCATGATTTGTAAGTCGCCATATTGAATGCCATGTAACCAAGCCTCGTACCCAGGGCCTTATCAACAATACCTACAAGTACTAAATTTATAAAAAAAACGACTGACAATAATTTCATACACACTGACGGTCGAGGCCGTCTTGTAAATGGGAGAAAAGATAAAACGAGATGTTCAATATATAAAAGATAAAAAATCTAAAGGAAGGAGAGAATTTTGGCCTCCTCGCGAATTTGGAGGGGGGGGGGGGTAAATTTTTTACACAAGAATTGGGAAGGGGGGGGGGGGGGTATAAATTTTACTTCAACATATTTTGGGGGGTTCAGTTTTGAAACACTGCACTTTTTTAAAAACCACCGCCCCCCCCTGGGACGTAATAAACGATCGGTCCCTAATTTGAACGTTTAATAAACATGTCTCCAAAACTAAGAGAACACACAGGAAAAGTCAATCAAAAATTGATATCAACATAAATTCCCATCGAAAAATGTGATTTATTTTACCTTTAAAGCACTGGACTGCTTGGAAATTCGTTAAAACCGGCTCCGCTTCTTCAGTTATGAAATCCGTAATAAAAACAAGGCATCTCTCCGCATTGCTCCTGCATTGATAATATGGAGTTCCTCGAAGCAAGATTTTATCCCTGAAAGCTCTTCTTTTTCCACTAAAGCGGCTTCTGAGTATCCCTTAATTAGTATCCCTGTCTTGAGTAGCAAACCGCGAAAAAATGCAGGGAAATAAGGACGTTACTGCTCCGCCTAACACAGCGAAAGATCCAACTTTTTTAAAACCTTAAAAAAGTGTTTACCGAGCTGACGGCTGTGTAGCCGCGCGTGTGGCGTTATACGCGCATGTTTTGCGACGTCATACGCGCCCGCGAGCTAGCTAGTCCTGCGCGACGGCGCGCCCGCGAAACATTCCGCTAGCCAAGACCATGAAAAATGACGGGCATAGGTTCTATGAGTATGGGGCTGCACAGCTGGGCCTTCGGCCCGGCGAGTGCTCCGCTAATATAACGTATAACTTGGTGTAAAACGAATACAGGATATAAGATTTGGACTGGTTAATTTTTACAGTCGATTTTTTCGACCTTTAGAAATAAAAGTTGTGACCGGTAAAATTCAATACCAAAGAGTCTGGGAAATCGGATGATTCCTTGATGACAGTTATCTTTTGTTTGTCTTTTGCTACCAAAAGTAGCAAAATGTTTAATGTTTCATATTTTACAACACCAGCAAAAACTATTTGCAATTTCCGCATTTTCCCGATAAATTTGAATTTTTAGTAGCGCCATAGCCCAAAATATTTACCTTATCTTGTAGAGCACATCACAGGCTATCTATTATAGATAAAATATTTCGGAAATATTGTTAAAGCTCAAAAACCCAAGGAAGGAGTTGCAACCACCCCCCACGTGGGGGTATAAGTTTGCGTGTACGTCAGCGGGTAATTTTTACAAACTTTTTGAAATTCATGGCATGGAACTTTTCATTTCTTTTTTTGGTTGCACTTGGATGAGTTTCGAGTATAGAGTCTATAAGAAGAAGATTTTCGACGGATCATTTAAGTAATGATCCGCATAAGAAGGAAAGTGCTAACGGCAATGCACGATGGAATGTCAACTTTTTTCATTGTTACAACTAGTGATCTCATTGGCCTAGACTCAAAGACCGCTAAAAAGTTAGGTTTCAAGGTGCATTTTGTTTGATTTTTAAAAGGTTTCATGTAATTTAAGACCCAATCGCAAAACATGCAAATTTTTTAAGAAATTGTATTTGAGGAACTTCATCAAAGATGCAAAATTATTAGCTATTGTCTTCTGCTATTTTGATTGGTTAAGCACAAACATTTCCTAAAATTTATCTGACGCAAAAGGATATTCTTTATTTTTATACTGTAATATAATTATAAACCATTAGTTCCGACCCTATTCTTGAAATCAAAGACATTCTTTGTGAGAAAGAGCCAATGCCGCAGAACAATGAAATTCACTGTAGTTCTTATGTGGAGTGTTACTTAAAAGGCAATCAATCTGACAAGCTATCTGTCTCCATGCCTGAAGGTTTGATTTGAGTCCATCATGTCTCATGCGCAGTAAAAAATATACAGGTAAGAATAAGATCCAAAAAGGTTTTGATTTCTTTTTTAAATATAACTAACTAGATGCTTTTAAATATTGTTTAGTAACTTAGTTGCGGTATAACTTTCCTACCGATCCCTTACCTAGCCTTAACGGAGACCTGCAGCCCGACAGGGTACGTAACTACAAATGGGGTTCTTGTCTTTAACGGGGTCTCGATTCCATCACTTTTTGTCTTAAACGGGGTATCTTTTCATGGAATAATGCCACAATCACGATAAGCATATATATTAGTTTATAGAAACCTCACCACAAGCCGAATTTCAACCAGTATTTTGTTGGCGCTGACTTCCGTTAACTGCGGTATTGATACCCCCTCCCCGCCCCAGAAGAACATTCTAGAGAGGTTTCTCTTTTCCAGATATTTTTCACAAATACAGACATCCACTATTCTCGATTACATAACAATCAGTAGCATATTATTTTCCCCAGTTTATAAAAACATTTTTTTTCAATCCGCTAGTTTGTAATCTGTAGTGCATAGTCAGTAATCCATAGCCCCTAATCCGTGGTCCATACTGTAGTCCATAGTCAGTAATCCATAGCCCCTAATCCGTGGTCCATACTGTAGTCCATAGTCAGTAATCCATAGCCCCTAATCCGTGGTCCATACTGTAGTCCATAGTCAGTAATCCATAGCCCCTAATCCGTGGTCCATACTGTAGTCCATAGTCAGTAATCCATAGCCCCTAATCCGTGGTCCATACTGTAGTCCATAGTCAGTAATCCATAGCCCCTAATCCGTGGTCCATACTGTAGTCCATAGTCAGTAATCCATAGCCCCTAATCCGTGGTCCATACTGTAGTCCATAGTCAGTAATCCATAGCCCCTAATCCGTGGTCCATACTGTAGTCCATAGTCAGTAATCCATAGCCCCTAATCCGTGGTCGATACTGTAGTCCTGGCTCTACTGTAAATTATATATTGCGGAGCTTATCCCTTAAAATGGCAGAGAATGTTTACTTCTGTCTCCAACCTTATGAGCTAGTCTAGACCCACCAAGGGCTCATACTTTGTTTCACCCACAAACCAAAATAAAAAAAATAAAAATAAAAAAAAAACAAGAAACACACGACAAATGTCGAATTATTTTTACACAAAATTATCCGTTATATTATGCGTGGTCCGTGGTCCGTCGATCCGGTAATTCGGTAGTCCGTTGTCCATATTGACCACAATTTAACTTCAAAATGGCGAAGAATGTTTTCCAAACTTTATGTTGACAGTTTTCGATGGCGTTCATGGTTCTCCTGTGGTTTTATAACTTATTTGTCTCACTTTTACTGACATAAATTAGAGCTATTTAGTATTACAACAAGGTAACAATGGATACTCTCATAGCAAAGTCAACAGCGATGAACTGCACGATAAATATCGACGAAGAGCTGAATTAAGAGATCGAACTTTATAAAAATACTGCATTTGGCCGGATCGCAATGGACCCTAACAATGAGTCTGAAATGACATGTATGTATCAGCCTTTGCTTTTTTGTGTCCCTTATTGTGCCTGAAAGTAAAATTCAGAGTTATTGTAGAGAGAAGTGTTCCATTGTTTTTTGCACTGAAAATGAAGTATGACAGAAACCCTCATTTACAAACTTCATGAAATATGCTTCAGAAAGCTTTTCCCGCTAATTCTAGGATTGGTATAAGCAGAATGATGCTTAGCTGAACATCTGCTGTCTTTCTCTTGCAATTTTATTAAAATTAAACCACTTTTTTTAATTACCGAATTTTGATGAAATCGCCAGAAAAACGTATAAACCGTTGCGGTGCAAAAATTCCTTCATACTAAAAAGCTTTTCAGTTGCCCAAAAATTTTATTGCCTTTTTCGTAAGCATAAAGTTCCTTCTTACTTCTAGTATTAAAACTACGTTGTTGGCTTGTTGCCCATTGGAGATATTAAGATCTAAAATGACCTAATTTTGGCGTCTCGTGAAAATGACCAAACATGCCCTTCGCTTACGGCATTGGGAATACAACAAATCAAAGCAACCGATTCCAATAACACATTTTCCTACAAGACTGATCAATATAGAATATGATTTAGCAGTTTTTATTCCCAGGCTGCTATTTTTGTTGTCTTGCCACTCGACTAAATTTAGCTAATTAATATGCATAAATTTGTGCCAAATGGTCATTTTTCGGGGGGGGGACCCTACAACTCAGAGAGAATAAAAAATTTTGACCTTATATTTTGCTACATGTATCTACTCATGACCCTCAACCTTTGTGCCAAGTTTGAGCGAAATCAGTGATTTGAGTATTATCACTTCCTGCCTGGTCCTGCCTGGTTTTCTGATGGACACTCTTAATAAATGAATCGCGATACCAAAATTTTTTCTTACAATATACCTTCACAAGTTGGATTTTTTGCCCTGTATTCCCATGTTCCATTTTTATGGCATATTCTTGAGTCAGATTGCGAACTTGTTTCACTAATGCGATATCCGTCTTTACATGTCAGATGGCATAACTCGCCAAACTTTATACTGTAGATACTGCAATTTGCTGGTGTGTATGATCCGACCGAAACGACTTTTGGCAGCGCGGGACACCGTACCTCTGAAACAGTAGTATATAACACAGTCAAATCAATAATAATATAACTACAGGGCGTAGCATTTAGGACTGCGAATGCAAACCAAAGTTAATGCAGATATATAAAGCCTAATTTATTGAAAACTGACTTGAGAAAAACTAATCTCCACAACCGTATCGCAAAACCATTTTGCTGCAGTAAACTAGACGACACCCCTGTAAGGCGGACACATCTCTAAGATCTGGAGGTCAATTATTGGCTGGTTCTGGCCGAATTTGATTTGTTCGTCTGTATAACTAAACTCTCTATAAGGCGGACATTTCTCTAAGGCGGAAAGCTGGTTGCCAAGGTGTCCGACTTAGACATAGTTAACCGACAAGGTTTTGAAATGTAATTGTTTGCGCGCGCGGCCTAAATTCTAATCCACTGAGCGGGATTTTTAAAGAAACTCAATTAAATTCATAAGCATGTCACCCTTTCACACGAGGAAAATCGTTCACGTGCTGGAGCCTTTATACCTGGTAATCTACGGTCATTGAAAATGCCAGAGAAGGATATGACACGGGGAGGGGGGGGGGGTTAAGAAACGAGGTCTGAGTAACGATGTTCTCACAACTTGCAAAGCGGTCCCCCTACCTCGTGCTCAGCGGCGACTGAAGGAGAGAAAAATGAAAGCTTATCATTTTGTTTTTCTCGAGCCCGCCTTTACGGATGAGAATAAATAAAAGCAGCGCGATCTTTGTGCTTTGAGAGAGTGAACAGCAAAACAATCTTTAATTCATCCAAAACGATCTAGTTTCGCTCTTTTTAACGTGTGCAAACTGATTTTTACCCCTAAACTGAGGGAACACTTCATTCGAGGCCACATTTGTCAATTATATAAGAAACAATGTTACGGCTGAATTACTGAGTACACAGGATAATAAAACTGTAGCATTATAAAATCGCCACGACAACTGTGTCAAAAACCACCGAATAAAAAATAAATTAACCTATTCATTGACATTTATTAAGTTCAGTGTAACATATGATTTTCACCTGAACGATTCCAGTACAAAGCACAATTATTATTGAAAACTCAGGACCTTGAACCCGCGTGTCTCGTACATAGCAAAAATATATAAATTCTCGATCGATAATTTTGTACGGCTCTGTATCTTGACATTGGAGGACTCTGTGCAGAAGCAAACTGTACATATGATGTCTGAAAAGCGCATCAATTCAATAAATTCGTAAATTAAATAAGCAATACCAAGTCCCGCCTTCGACCGCCATGTTTTTTTTGCGTTGAAAAATTTAACTAAAGCTTGTGTTATCAGCGCGTTCGCGACTATTTAACAATTAGATTATGAGCTCTAGATTTCTTTCGCGTGACAGTTGATGAGGGCGAAGCCCGAACCAACTATCACGAGATAGAAATCAAGAGCGAATAATCTAATCAGTTGTTTTAGTATAAATCTACCAGATGTTCAAAAGTTAACAACAAATACTTTTCACATAAATTACTTCGAAAACGCGAAGAAGCGACCTTCATTAGGCTACTCACTCTACTCACTTTCTACAGTAGAATAGATTGTGAGTAGCGTAGCCAATAAGAGAACAGCATTCGCTAGTAGATTTATACTAAAAACCAATAGGGGAAAAGGGGAAAAAATACTTAGAGGAAAAACTACTTCATTGGAAGTTTGTATATATATAAAAAGTTGATTTGATATGACTTGGCTGTGAACGGTCAATATCAAAAACTAGTCGTTTCTTACTTTTTTGTGGATCAAAACGACTAATTGCATAAAGAAACCCCTTCACCTAGTTAAAAATGCAGTTAACAGTTTAATCTGTTTTAATCGTTCTGAAAACGAGGCCATCCGTATCGTTTTTGCAACGTTTAATGTACAGTTTTGCCTTGAATTTTTTGTAGTACAAATGTAGTTGTTATTTTAGTATCTTGAGCAAATTTACCGAGCAATGGAAATATTTGTGCAACACTTGTATCACACGTGATACATTTCCTTTCATGCATGTCGCCTACGTAAGCAGATTTTTAGGTCTTTTGAACAATAACGAGGAATTTAAGCCTTCTGCATTTGCAGGCTCATGCTAAAAAGACGTAAGTTGAAACGGCAACGGTTCGATGAGCGTTACCTTGACAAGAAGGGGGAGAGAGGAGAGGAGACCATGTTTTATCCAGCTGGCACGTTATTGTCTCACTTCCGATTCGATTGTACCCTCCTGTGCAAGCGAAGCTGCAATTTGTCTTATAACCCAGGCTCGCAGATGTACAGGTCCCCTCCGGTGGATTAGCGTAAGTCACAATACGTCTGGGGCAAACTATTTCTGATAAATTGAAATTATAAGAATCCATTAGATAATAACAGAAACCCTTAAGAGGGTTGAAACGTGCAGCTGTTTCTTGTGCGCTTCAAAACAAGCTTCCCATGCATTATTCAATTTGCTAAGAAGTTGTTACAGCCATATTTGGAAAATCAAGATAAAAATATTAACCAATCAATTCGCTAAAACAACTTGCTTCCAATCTCGAGGAACCGAGGGGTTTCCAAATAATATGGTACTAAGCAAAAAATGAATATTCGGAAGCTGTGAATGCGCGTTACACGTTTCAACTCACTTATGGGTTTCTGATAATAATGTAATGTCGCTTCAAATTGCTGTGACAAATACTTTAATAATGCTAAGGCTGCGTGAAGTGACGTTAATTTCTGGGCAGTACGCAGCTCTTACAAGGTCTTCTCTGATTTGCTGAGAAAACAATAGAACAAACAACACAACATCGGACCCTAGCCCTAAAAACAATAGAGCTGCGTGATATACAGGTCCAATGAAATTAGAGGTTGTTAAGAGCTGCGTGGTATCTGTTAATTTCATGTATCAAACGTTAACCTTTGTTGTTGTAAATTTTCCAATTTAAGTTCATTTCAGCATTTCCTTTTTATTTTGATTAATTGTAAATAAATTTTAGTGCTTTCCTAGCATTATGGGAATCCAAGTTGGCGTATCCAAGATGGCCGCCCTTCGGAATGATGACGGAATTTCCGTTTCATATGACATCATTGCGTTCTGTGACCTACCTGAACGTACACATTTTTCGACGTCATATGGACCCTCCAAATTAACACATAATACGAACCCTTGTCGTTTAAGTATAAATGGGTTTCTTGGAAGCCTCTTGCAAACCGATGTTCGTACCTTCACATGTCCTATTCCCAGTCCACACTAGGTCGTTAGTCGACGATAAAGCACACTCGCTTGTGTTACTTCCTGATAACTCGAATCCTTCGTTACATTCAAATGTGCACAGGGAATTGTATGGTGGTTTCTAATAATAAAAGTAACAATAACAGTCTTCATTGATTCAAGAGATAAAAACACGTATGCTTTTTAAAAATGCTACATTGTTTAAAAATCAATGAGAATGTAATTATGAATGTGAAAATATGAAAATCATGTTTGGACTACGGATAAACATGAGTGAAATTTGTGATCCTCTAAGTGTGCACTCAACTTAAAGAATCTGACCCACCCAGTTTGCATTGCGCGCCTACGTTGGTTCATCCGCCATTGTCAGGGAACCCGAAAATCCATAACCATACTGTATATATTGTGGTGAGAAATTCACTCGTGCAAGAGGTGATATGCTTGCCGAAATATGGAATAGACCCGTATCATAACAATAAGAGAAGCGCGCAATGCAAACTGGGTGGGTCAGACTCTTTAAGCAGTTGAAAAAGCAACCTGAAAAAAAATCAAGCTTGAACGGGATTCGAACCCATGACCTTACGATACCGGTGCATATATATGCTCTATCCACTAAGCTATCAAGCCACATCGATAGATAGCCAATTGCGAGTTCGTCATATACCTGATGATAGTGAATATATATGAATGTGAATATATGAAAATTGTATATCTGGACTGCGGATAAACATGAGTGAAATATATGAAATATATGATTTTCATATATTCACATTCATATATATTCACTATTATCGGGTATATTACGAACTCGCAATTGACCATCTATCCGGCCCATGTTGCTTGATAGCTCAGTGGATAGAGCATGCACCGGTATCGCAAGGCCACGGGTTTGAATCCCGTTCAAGCCTGAATTTTTTTCAGGTTGCTTTTTCAACTGCTTAAGTTAAGAGCACACTGCGAGGATCACAAATTTCACTCAAAAATGTAATTATAAAGTTTAATAGCCCTCGTGCATGTTTACGTCAGATTAGCTTATTTCACCCCCAAGCCTCTCTTTAAAATCTTGGTTTAATTAGATTTTTGAAGCAACCCGACCGGGATGTTTTATTGCGGGCTTTGTTGCGCCAGACTTTCAGAATGACCATGGATTACCAGATATAAAGGTCCATGCACGTGATGGATTTACGTCGCGTGATAGGTTAATATGCTTATGAATTATTAATGAGTGTTTGAAGTGCTTTTATGCCCCATTGCCTTAGTAATTAATACAGTCGAACCTCCCGTAAGCGACCACCCAAAATGTCAAGCTTTGCCTTATTAGCATATGGTAACTGCAGAGACTTATCCCATGTGCCAATGCCCATCTAAACCCATGTAATAACTTTTAGTAGTCACAAAAATATTTAAGCTTTCCAAAATATTTATTCAGAGTTTCATGGTTCGCTTCTGTTAATTTACCTAATAAGGCGAATGGAACAAGTCTCACGATAGTTACAAATTGAATCTTTAATGTTGTCTAAACGTTAAGGGGAACTAAACATGAACTAATAAGGATTGGACTGCTAGCTTTAAATTTGACAGCCCTTTTATATTACTGGTGATTTACATGTTAACAAGCGTAAAAAACTGTACATTAACCCTTTAACACCCAAATTTCCACCAAAAAGACCCTTTTTCAGGCTACAAATGCCATTTTATGGCCATTATCTAACCAAATTGAGGCCGAACAGTCAAAAACATCGTTTACAGCTCGGAAACTAACCCTCGGCCTACCATTTCGGTAGAAGAATTTGAGTTCGGCATAGGTTTTGAACGAGAAAAAGAGGACTTGTCTTGAGGAATGCGATAATGTTACAACACCCAATTTCCGCTCTATTATCTGTCAAGTAGCTTCAAGTGGTCGGTTACGGGAGGTTGAAAACAAAAGAAAATTTCAAACTTTTAGCTCTAAAAGTGGTCGCGGTCGCTTACGAGAGGTGGTCGCTTACAAGCGGTTCCAAATATAGTGATTTGACTTGGAAACTTTTGGTAGTTTGGAAAACTGGTCGCTGAGGAGAGGTGGTCGCTTACGAGAGGTGGTCGCAACCGGAGGTTCGACTGTATTATTAAACTGCTAGTCTTTTTCGTTCGTTGCCTCGGTTACGCTCTGTTTGCTGGGGAAAGAGATGACGTTACACCTTTTAGCATAATTTGGCCACACACATGGCCGTTTATTGTAACCAATAATTATGACTAGATAATAGAGCGTTTTCACTTGACGTCATAGCCGCTATATTGGTGTTCCCGTACAAAATAATTTTAATTAAC
This sequence comes from Dendrophyllia cribrosa, assembly GCA_024195265.1. Lineage (NCBI taxonomy): Eukaryota > Metazoa > Cnidaria > Anthozoa > Scleractinia > Dendrophylliidae > Dendrophyllia > Dendrophyllia cribrosa. The sequence continues at coordinate 18,576,933 of JAJLRJ010000005.1, forward strand.
TTCTTTTGTTAGGAACACCAACATGGCTGCCATGGCCTTTTTCATTTGAGTCCCATGGGACTGAAGGTCACGTAAGTGAAAACGCTCTATAGCAAGCAAGTAATAATTTTCAAAGCAACGACAACTGTTATGATTTTAAAAAACATGTTTCGACAATCCTTTGTCATCTTCAGTTTGAAATTTTAAGTTACAAAGTTGAATTTTTACTAAGTAAATGAAAATGCTCTTGAGAGAAAACACCTTTAACAAATAAATGAAAGAATGTGTGACAATGCGTGATTATAAAGAAAGTTTTAAATGAACATGATATAACTGTTGGTTCAAAGAGGGTTGTTCCCATTTGATATGCAGAGCTTCCTTTTGTCTTAAGCTGAAAATTGGTGGAAGCATGATCTAAGATATTGAAACAATTGGGTGAACATAAACTGTGGCATTCTTTAGAGTCTTTCAGGTGTTTGAATACGTGAGAGGCCCAATCAGTAGATAAGTGCTCACGTACGCGTGTGGAAAAATGTCGGGTGGTTTCGCCGACGTAGCAGGCATTACAGCCCGCACACAAAAAATTGTAAACAACACACGAACGGAGGCCACTCGGGATAGGGTCTTTCACGCCAAACATGTCACCGAAAGACGAAAGACGAAAAGACTAATTTTATATCTATATTAATACAATAACGTTTGATAAGTTTCCGAATCCTGTATAAGGTAATTTGAAATAAAACGGGGGTACAGCTTTAGAGGTAAGACCTGGGGGACAGTCAGGAATGTTGTGGGTCCCAGTAATGTAACGGTTGACAACCTTCTCAATTAAGTGGGTGGGAAAAAGATTTTTTAAAGGATTTTCATGAGTTTACTGATATCTTCATGAGTTATTAATTTATGGGTTCTGTCCACAAAAGTCTTAATGATACCCAATTTGTAGGAAAGTGACGTGAAAGAAAAATAATTAGTTTGTAGACCAGTAAAGGTCTTCTTGCGATAGACGCTGGTAACAGGAGAATGTGAAGTATTATTAATCAGAAAGCTTCCGGTGGATTCCGATTCCGGTTCCGGTTCGGATTCCGATATCGATTCCGATTCCGATTCCGATTCCGATTCCGGTTGGGTGCTCCTGATAAAGATACTCATGCTCGGAAAAACAATATATATTTTATTTGGAAAGGACCGGGACAATCGAGAGAGAAACGTTATATATAAACAATTTCTTATTCATTTGCCGGCGTCAGCAAATAAAACTCGTTAGCCGAATTTGCCGGTCTATTATTTTTATAGAAATAGTTTAATAATACAATAATGTTGTTGTTGAAGTTTTTGCGGCGTTGATAACAACAACAAATGGCGAGTTCAAACTTGCTTGCACGTTTGCCAATTTAATTGCTTTCTTTTATTTCTTTTAGCCTTATTCTTTCTCCTGTTGAACGTATATTGTCCCTTTCAGCAAAATCTGTCAAACTTCTTCTCTTTCGGTCCGCAGAAATCCGCATATATTCAATGAAATGATGGAATTTTAAAACCTTTTGTCGCTATGAATGAATTTCTTCGAGGTCTTCAACGTCGCAAACTGGCCTGCAGGCGTCTAGTTAATCCAAGATTTGACACAAATAATCGCTTCCTGTTTGGTGCAAAATGTTGTAATTCACCTGTAGAATTCCTTTCTTAGGTATCATTCGATTTCCTTCCCTTTTTATAGCAAAATCTTCGCAAAACATGCGAAAAAAATGCTCCGTTTGTAAATTTTCTTCAAAATCCCGCCAAGCCAACTGAAGGCAAGAGAACGACGCGCTCAACCAATCACGAGAGGGTTGTCCAATACTTTGACAAATTTATGCACAGCATTGCATTGTTTTATATGACCATAACAATAGCTAAACAATACATTCTAGAACGACACAATAAAGCATAATGTATTACAGAACAATGTTATGCATAAATTTGTCGGAGTATTGGACAAGTATGTGGAATTTTCAAGTGACAAGCTCTCGAAAATTAAAACCGATCTGCGAATATCAAATGGATCTTTCAAGACAGAACGGCAAATGTTTTTTTTTTTTGCCCTATAAACGGAAATTTGCTAAAGATGGCAACGTTAATCAAGTCTTAATTTAAGCACTTTGTTTCTAAAATTGCGACCCAAAACATTCGACTCTGAAAGAAAACCTGTGGCGATTTTTGTCGTTATTAAAGCTATTTACCGCGCTGACTCCTCTAGAGATCTGATCCTCAAGTGAAAGTATATCATTGAGTTTATCTTCTGAATTGCGTATTCCTTTCTTAAATATATTAAATATTTTTTTAACCGTGTTTATTAAAATATACCGTTACGCGTTGAACAAGGTTCAAATGACATGCTCACACATATGCATATTCTATACACTTTTGATTTAAGATTTGTAAGTTTGAGAACTTGCTTTAAATTTTTAATGTTTCCCACAAACTTTAATTTGTAATATAAATATTATCCGAGCATTCTATTTTTAACAACCATTATGTAAAGTAAACTAAAGAGATTATTTTCTCGTCGGAGACTCTCGAGTTACGAAATTCACATATTCGCTGAGATAATTAACCGCTTGCATTCAGGTAACGCAAAATCCTTTAATATTTCTTTACAGCCTTTTTTCTTTCAAAACCATGGCGTTCCATGGCGGACAAAATGTCCAAATCGTAAAATGAGAAGTCTAGAATCGAAAACATAATCCAAATCCAGAAAATGAGTCGAGATGTACAAAATTAAAATTGGGAAAAAAATCGAAGTAAAAAAAAGATCGAAGTCGAAACAAGAAGTAGAGGCTGACCAGCCGTATCTTTAGTTCGTGCTCTCATTCTTCGCAGCCTTTGGCGGGTAATGGCGGAACGTATCGGAGTTTTTTTCCTCATTGGGACTTTGATTTTTTTTTCGACTTCATATTTTGTACATCTCGGCTCATTTTCTCGTTTTGAATTATCTTTTCGATTCTGGACTTCTCATATTACGATTTGGACATTTTGTCCGCAAAGGTACTCCATGATATATGAAATAAATACCAAAGTGATGCCGTGCTCAAAATTTCTGTATACCATGAGTTTGAGGTGAAAAATCTTTTATTTAGAGGCTTCGTATTCACGAGTTGGCTCACAGGAGCTTTTGATTAGGCTATGAACAACGTATAGCTGAAAGGAAAACTCCTGATATAGATTACTCCCTACAATGATATAGGAGGATAAATTAAAAATTTACCGCACCCTTCCCTGATGGTCTTGTGTACATACTCCTTTCATCATTCCATTGGTAACAGGTGTCTTTGATTCGCATCTGCGGACTGTTAAAATTTAAACAAATATTATCCAGGTATGAATTTTACAACTTAAAAACAAAATGGCAATTACTTTCCCTTTTATATTAGCCTTTTGTCGTGTTCTATGCATAATCGGTGAAAAAAGGGTTATAACAATCACTTTATGGGCAAAAGGATGGCTTCTTCTTATGGTATTACATTCGTCTCCGTGCGCAGCAAAACAGCTGGGGTAATTTAAGTCCCAATCATCTTACTCGGGCAGATATGTAAAGTAAATCAGTTATTCATTTGCCAGTTTTATAGGATAATACAGGCTGCGGTAAGAGTTAATCAAAGATGGTCCTCTGCAGAGTTATATTCTTAGTATGCTAAACGGGAGCATTCTAATCATATAGACACTTTTAATAAATACCACGATGCATCATTTTCCGCTAATGACGTCAAACATATTCTTTTGAATTCTCTTGCAATTCAAAAGAATATGTTTGACGTCATTAGCGGAAAATGATGCATCGTGGTAATTATTAAAAGGGTCTATACATCCTGTGAAAGAAGATGTAAAATGAGTGCCATTTTCTTAAGAATATTATGCGTAAATGTGTGATTTTACAAAACAAATATTTCTTTCTTTCTGTTGTCATTGAAATGAGAACTGCGATTGGCCCAAACCTCAGCGATAACAGTCGGTCCACGAACTGGATCGTGTATTAAGAGCGGAGGGGAGAATGGGGGTTGGTGCGTTTTTGTGATTTTGCCCGCACACGAAAAGAATTTATAATAATGCAAACAAACTACCCCTAAGCGGTGGCATTTTTAGCAAAACTTTAAAGGTATTGAGCATTTCGTTACCAAAGTGAGATTCGCTAAATTATTTTAACATCAACATTGATAGGATAAATCAAATAATTACGTCACAGTAATGACGCTATACTATACCCTTAATTTAAAGTTTTTAATTTTGAACGTTTTCTACCATTTTCGAAAGAAGGCAACGAGAGAAGTTAAAAACTGAAAAACGTTCGTTGATATCACAAATATTAGATGAGATATGATATTTTGAATTTTGAAGAACGCTCTGGCCAGAACAGAGTGCCCCCCTAGGTAAATATATCATTGTTTGAGTTGGTTTTTGATGCAAGCAATTCTAGTTATGTTTCAGATTGATTGTCCTAGATGAGTAAGACATGAGCAGTTGAAAAAAGTCAGAATCGTAATTTTTCCTACCATTGTTAACACTGACCAAAAACCTAGTTTTAATACTAAGCACTTTACTTTTCTTACCTTAACTTAAAAAATGAAAAATGAACATAGGAACGTGCGAAGTTTGGTGAGAAAATGTGCAAAAGAAGTAAAATTAGCCTTAAACACGAAGTTCCGGTATAAAAGGAGCCTGGCCTGGCCATTCTCACCTCCAGTCGTCAATCAAGCAATCACTAAAGCATTAACAACTGACAAAAAACATGCGTCATTACTAAGACCACTGCTAAAAAAATTTGGAAAAACTTTATGAAAGTAATATCAGAAGTCTTTATGAACTTCCTCATTTCTTTTTTTTTTTAGCTTAGGTAAAATCTTGGTTTAATTAGATTTTTGAAGTAACCCGACCGGGATGTTTTATTGCGGGCTTTGTTGCAGGTACATCAGAGGTGATGTGATTGCTTACTGAAATAGAAGCAGAGTTAGTTTGTTCAGGTTGTGTCGCAGCAACGCGGCCAGGGTTTTTTGCAGGCTTGATTGCCGGGACATCAGAGGTGATGTGATTGCTTACTGGGTCTGTTTATATGGAGAAAAGTTGGCCCGAGTAGGAGGGTCACCTGCCCACCCGAGCTACCATGGGCGAGCCAAGTTTTCATACTTTCCCTTACAAAACGCGGCGAACTGTTTATATGAGAATCTCAAAGTTGGCTCAAAGTTGGCTAGCCGGTCAACCTCTTTCGATGGCAGGGTGACCCGGCTGGCCGAGCCAACTTTTTCTCATATAAATGGTTTGGCTCGGCTAACCGGGCCAACTCTATTCTCGTCCCCAGAGCTCCACGGTTTTTTTTAACTTCTCCCTTCGTTTTTTCCGCTGACCAAACGAAACGAGGGCTCTGGGGACGAGAATGGGCCAACTCGGTCAACTATAGATAATCTGAGCATGCGCGGGCTAGTTATAGCCATGCTCCGTCACGCGTGACCAGTAATCCACAAGACTGAAATGAACATTTGAATATTTCTTTGTAACGTCCGAGATTTGAATGAAAACTTGAAGATCTCTCTGGAAAACACTTTGAAATTCACGAGTTAACGGAAAAATAACTTCGCTACACGCATAAAAAACCTAATATTGTTCGGATATGTAACATTTCAAATAAAATGATCAATTTTGTTGCTCTTTGTTTCCGAAAATGGGGTAAAATTATCACGGGAATTTCGAATCTCGGAATGAATTTACAAAACCGATGCGTAAACTTGAAAACTCCATTCAAATTTTAAAAAATACTGGTCACGCGTGATGGAGCACAGATAGCTTTTGGCTCGGTCAGGCGGGACAACTTTTTTGTCATGCGAACGCTCGGTAAAGTTGTCCCGGGTGGGCGGGTGACCCTCCTACCCGAGCCAACTTTTCTCCATATAAACAGGCCCTTAGTTTGTTCAGGTTGTGTCTTTATCAGGAGATGTGAGATGCATAGAAAGAAACGGACTCGCTCTTTACTCGATCGAAGTTTTAGAACGATTAGAATCGATTAAAGGTAACTTTTATCGCTTTTCGTTGGAGTGACTTGGAATTGCGAGTTCTCCCTTTACTTCTTTTAGGTGAAGTCAAACCAGAAATACCAAAACTCGCTAAAATGCCCTTTAGAAGCATAGACAGACATTATTTAATGAGGTATGAACACTTTAATGGCTGTTTATTTATAATTTTGATAAAATCCCATACAAATCTTTATATTTTTGTCGTTGAAGACTCCTGTTGTGAGCCTGGGGCCGGATTCACGAAGCCCTCCTAAGTTAAGACATATCCTAAGTATTGTTTTTTAACAATAGCCTATTGTTGGAATGACAATAGACTATTGTTAAGAAACAATATTTAGGATATGTCTTAACTTAGGAGGGCTTCGTGAATCCGGCCCCTGGACTCCCTGTGGTTAAGAAAATTCGGGTAGGCGTGCAGGCTGAAAACTACACCACTATTCTATAGATTCTGTAAAATAAAGCACGGGTCCGAAAAGTTAGCTGGACTTTCAAAAAATGTGATCCTAGACTTTTAACTTCCTTTCAATAATTTATGGATTTACGGCAGGGACATACCCACCCCCACACCATCCCCTTCTTACCACGTACGTTTCCCGCCACTACAAATAAATGCTATCTCTTACCTTGACAGTCTTCTCCTTCTCCTGGTTTTCCATCATATCCTAGATGACATATGCATGAAGTTATACTTGTTACACCAGTCTTTGTGTGGTATGAATTAGCAGGGCAAGGTGTACAATGGTCGGCTAGTCCTGTGAAATTCTTGTACGTTGATGGTGGGCATACTGTGAAATCAATAACAAAGAACGATCGAATTCCGTTTTCAGGTTTTCAGACTGCAAAAAGTCCCAGCTTGTGTACTAATGTTCTTATGCATATGCAAACCATATGTTAATAATACGCATGTAGCAGTGTTTTCTCAGGTATAAAATAGACCTGATAAAACACGCGTTACGAATTTATTGAACGACTTCAAAATGATTCCACAAAAAGCGTGTTTAAACAAATGACTGTTTGTGTAAAGATGATATTAGCATACAACGAAAACAAGTAGACTGATTACGTATACGTACAACGCATGTGCCACACTAGCTTCGACGAAGTGACATGGATTTCCCATAGTCCGGTCAATCTACGAGTTTTTGATGGTCATCGTAAAAAAATGCAAGATAATTTTTATCACCCCCATGTTGGTCCACTTTGTAACATAATAAAATTTCCCCAAAATCTGTTCGGCAGAACTTGCCAAATTGTGAGCTTTTACCCCAGGACACTCAAGTTAAGTAAAATCACACTCACAAAACAGAAACATTGTTATTTCTTTTTAAAAAGCCAAGATAAGGTAAATCTTATTCATTGAGTTATTCTTAAAATAAAAAAGAAACATTGCTCCTTAAGGCCGGTTCAGACGCCGAACTTTTCATGAGCCGAACTTAATTCGAATTTGGACCGACCCAAATTAACAAAAGTACGCCTGTTGATTCAGACGCCGAACTTAATTAGCCGAACTTAATTCAGTTTGAAGAGAAACAAATCGAAAGGTCAGCGATTTTCAGGCAAAGATGCCAGAACACGCACCAGTCGTTATAATAATTTATGCATTAGGTTCGGCTCATGAAAAGTTCGGCGTCTGAATCAAAGCCGTTCCAAAGCCGAAATTCCCGGCTGAGCCAGGCGGAAAGAACGGCTGAGCCGTTCCAAATTCAAATAGCCGTTCTTAACTGATTCAGACGCCGAACTTTTCATGTACTTAATTCAAAGTATTAGGTTCGGCTCATGAAAAGTTCGGCGTCTGAACCGGGCCTAAGTTAATTAAACTGATATATAGATAGGCTGAGCCTAACAGCATAGCTCTCTGAACAGAAAGCCGATGATAAACTGAACAGAGATTTTTTTTTTTTTATATATAGGTACATCGCTTACATTACAGACTTACACTAATTACATCACTTGCTTACACATCACTTACATTAAATTGCTACTTAAACTACTTAACTGAACAGAGATGAAAGGTCGGAATCACAAGAATTAAGATTGACGAGCGGGCTATTTTTCAATTTTAGCAATTCTCAAAAACAGAATTACGCGACCGTCTGCACAGTACGTTTAGACCGTACAAAAGTTCACAAAAACAGCTTTTTCTCCGTCTAGAATAACTAGTACGACTAATTTCTAAATACAATACACCTGTTACTTATCAAAATTTTCCCGAGACATTGATTTGGAGATCAAAATTGCAAAAAATACACAAACATATTTGCATAAGGCCACGCGAGTGAAGTTAGAACGTAAAATCCAAGTCTTGCTTTGTTTACATAAAATAGCTTTTCAACCTATGTAATGAATGAACAAACACATAAAAATGGACAACACAATCTTCTTTCGAAAAATTTTATTCAAATCTCCATAAGTTTATGTTTAAAAGCAAAACGCGAACCATTTATAGCGCATCGAGGCCGAGCTGTCTTCGATGAAAGAAATCATGAAACGACTGAATTTGAGCACGTTTTATAAACAATTCTCCAAAACTAACAAGACCACAAAGAAATAGTCAATCACAGATTGATGTCAACATAAATTCCCATCGAAAAATGTAATTTGTTTTACCTTTAAGTCCGTCGACTGCTGGAAATTCTTTACATCTCCGCTTCCTCAGTTCTGAAATTCGAAGTAAGAAACATCTCCCCGCATTGCTCCCGCATTGATAAAAACGTATGAAGTTCCTCGAAGCACGATTTTATCCCTGAAAGCTCTTCTTTTTCCACTAAAGCGGCTTCTGAGTATCCCTTAATTAGTATCCCTGTCTTGAGTGGCAAACCGCGAAAAAATGCAGGGAAATAACGACTGTAATTTGAAATGGTTTTCTTCGCTAAACACAGCAAACATCAAAGTGTTTACCGAGCTGACGTGACATTCGGCCGTGTATCCGCGAGAAAAACAAAGCCTCGCTTTGGTTTCAAAATTGCTAAGATCCCGGATGTTGTGTGGTGTCATACGCGCATGTTTTGCGACGTCATACGCGCCTGCGGGCTAGCCCTGCCCAACAGCGCGCGGCACACGGCGGCACACGGACCGACGCGCCCGCGAAACATTCCGCTAGCCATGACCATGAAAAATGAAGGGCAAAGGTTCTATGAGTATGGAGCTACGCGAGCGGGCCTTCGACTCGCGAGAGCTCCGCTATAAACAGTACGCCCATCAAGTATTGAGCCTCTTTGCACAGCCAACCCATGTAAAAGTAATACACCCTCTGAGAATACATAATATGATTTTCTTTCCTTGTTGAGTTTGAAGTCCTGTTACGCTTACTTAAACTAACATTAAACAATCGAATGATTTTTTCTAAGTTGTTCATTGGCCTAATGCTGCAGGCGTATTTTACGCAATCTGCTTACAGATTTAGTATCATCAGACTTAAGTTGACACCTGGAGACAAAAAGCTTTTTTTTCAGAGCTGAGGAATTGCATATTTTTTCCTGTTTTATCAAATTCAGTTGTATATTTGGTGGCATTTGGCGATACAACACGGAAATAAAGTATGGAAAATTGTCCAGGAACTGAATTCGTAGGAATGGCTTTTCAGCTGAAACAGAGAAAGGAAAATTAACCGTGGTGTGTACACGTTCTCCACAAAACCTATAATTTGATCATTTGACGTTGTTGTTTTGCAGGGAACGCTAAAGAAATGTACCAAAATGTAAAACGCACGTTATTCTCACAGCGAAGAAGAACGTTAATTCCGTCGTAAAGATTAATTTCTTTATACATTGATACTTTTGTTATCATTATTTGTTATCATTATCCAGAAAGAAAACGTATAATGTGCGAGGGTCAAAACACAAAAAAGTCCCAACGCGCTCTTATTAAGAATTTTATAAGCGGACCTACAATAAAACGGTTGCAAATACGCGGTTAAGTTGAACATTAAAGAGCTGAAATTGGACAATAAATGAACAAGAAAATGAATTAAGATGGACGATGCAAAAAAAAAAAACCTTCAGCTCGTGTTCGTTTGATTTTCAAGTATAAGACACTGCACCCGCGAGGACTAAATATTATTAAATAGTTATTCTCTTCAGCTTTCAACAGCGCGCGCGCGTGACATGAACGTTACTTTATTTTAACCCATTCGCTCCTACACCGGCCAAAACCGGCCGTACAATACTCCACTGCTTTAAAAAATTGCAACTTTCTCAATCGCGCGAACATTGCCCTAACTAGCAGTTCTGAGCATTGACTAGAAAGTCCCTCAAATTGAGATACCCAATAAACACAAAAAAGTCAGCGATTTTTGCAGAATATCAGCGTTTGAAGTTGGACAATAACAAAAATGACCGTTTTTAACGTCATAGAAAAACAACAAAAATCACGTTTTTGCCTTTAGTTTTTTTATTGAAATCATCATGGCAAACCCAAAAGTCAACATTCACAGCAAAATTCAGTCCTAGTCCTAGCTTAGCAGTGATTTTTTTTGCTCTTATTCGTTGCTCGGGCCGAGCTTTATCCTCTCGTTCTAATGCATACTGACCTTGACTCGATTTTCAATATCACCACCGCACTGCATGCTGGGAAAAAGCCAAAAATTTTGACAGCGCTCGATTCTTTCCGCACACATTTCATATTTATACTAAGTCCACAGCCACTCCGACCCACCGCCGAAATTTCGCGCTTGTTGTATTCTCCTGTGGTCGCAACTTCCAAAATATGCCGCGGTAGGTCGAGAAATTCATCCAGAGTCGAGTCCCAAAGCCACTTCGTTTCCAGGCGGCCATTTTTCCAGTTCAACAAGCAACGAGCCAAATTCGTAAACGAAGTACAACACCTAACTCGCTTCATTGAGAAGTGGACTCTGAACTACCTCCAAGCTTAATGATGCTCATCAGGCAGCTACTAAAGATGAAAAATGGCTGTGAACTTACCAAAAATCGTAGATAATTCGTATTGGACCCTTTATTGCAAATCAACCAAGCAAAATGAGATCGTCACAATGACGTTTCCAGTAAACTCGAGCCTTCAGTGTTTTAGAACAGCAGCACTTTCAATGGTAACTTTAAATATGGAGTCACGAAATCCTATGGGGCGTGTGAATGCAGAAAATCGCTCAAAAACGTAAAAATTCTCAGGAGTGAATGGGTTAATCAAGAAAAATGGCAGTCACGTGACCAGGGCTTTTGACACCCCCCGGCAAAAGCTAGGGTTAAGGATAGTTCAAATCTAGGGTTAGAGTTAAGATTCTAGGGTTAGAACAATTTCTAGGGTAGGGGGTAACTTAGCTCAGGACCATGCCTAACTTAGGGTTAGGTCCCAGGTTTAGGGTTGGCCAGGTCACGTGATAGGCAATAGTATCAAACTTGATCACCCTAGATGAACTGACCCTCGACTACTAACTATCACTAGCTGTTCTAACTCCACCTTTCTTGTCTAGTTTTTAAAATCACCACCCCTTGAAGTTGGCTTTTATGCAACTTTCACCTTTGTACTAAATATTGCCCTACAACTAGTACCCTCCCCCCCAGATCTTGATGCATATGCCTGGTTTCAAATAAAATAGTGATGACATGTTGCTGGTCTTAAGAGTTTTTTGTTTGAGTGGTTTAAGAATCAAAACTATCAACAGTAAGAAAAATAATTTTTTTGTTTAAGGGCCCATTATAGTATTCCGTTGCTAGGTAATGCGGTTGCTATGCAGAGCTAAATCAAGTACAATTTTACTTCCGGTGAAAGTGACAGGCAGCTTCGCGCGAGAGTCCGTACAAATTCAAAACTGTCCTAAACAATGCCAAATTTGAAGTTCGTCTCGTTTAACTCCTGAATTCTTGGTTAGTACTTAAACTTATTTGAAGCTGGATATTTTTTTCTCTGGAAACATTCGTCTTGGACGGTTTTCAAGCTGATTCAAAACGTAGAAATAAGCTTAACTGAAGGAGTAAAGAACGCTCAACTGATCAGTTCACAGATATCGGAATCTGCTAAAAGTTTATTCCCACTGCTTCAGTCTTCGTACCGTTTTTTCGTTTCTTTTTGTCAATGCTGACCAGGTCAACTGGAATTCTGGACTGAGAAGTTAGAGGATATATCTGGAGCCAACATGTGAGTAAGATGTTAACATTTGCAGAAAAGTGCTCGAGTTTTTACAATTTCAACGCGAAGCGTAGCGCGTTTGTTTTTCTCGTAGCTACAGTTTTTACGTATTTTTCAGGGCCGATTTCGTATAAACTTAGAAGCCGTCAAAGTTGTACAGATTTCAACGAAGTGTGAATGAACAAAGTACAATGAGTTCAAATTTGTTTGATGGAAATTATTAGTAAAAAAATTATTTTCAATTCGTTTAGTTTTATTTACTTATACTCGAACGTTTTTCCGTCCGTGGAAGATTGTTTAACTTCGGGATTAACTGATAAATTGTCATTGTGTGTTGATACGATGCAACTTCAGGCAAACACTTCAGTGTAAAAATAATAAAAAACTTCAAATTAAAAAAGTAAAACAGTGCGTTGTACCTATTAAAAAAGGATGTTTACGTTTTAGATTTATATTTTCATTGAATGAAAACAAATTGAACCATCGATTTAGATGGATTCGACGCTGGTGT
>JAJLRJ010000005.1:18594535-18797035 GCA_024195265.1 Dendrophyllia cribrosa
AGGGACAAGAGGAAAAAAAATCACTTTACAAGGAGGGAAGAGTTGTCCATCTTGTTTGGAATTTTGGAATTTTCGAAATGCCAAACAGGTTGGCTCCTTATTTCTTCCTCAGTGTTGCGATGATATTGTAAATTGTTGGTCTTGCTGAGTTTGACAGAATCATCACATTACATGAAATGATCGGTATGCAGATTGGTTTACGTAAGTAAAAAAAATTTCAGCTTGATGCTTTGAAATATGTTTAGGATTTTTGTAATTTAGCAAATGAAATTATTCAAAATGCATTTGGTAGGTTATTTGGGAGAAACGACACAATTTCTTATTATATTGCTATTCAAAGAACCGTGCTGTTAAAAATAACATTTTTTTACCCAAGGTCAGGTCATTTAATGGTCTCGGATTGGATGGTTTCTGTTTTCTTAATGCTATACAGCTTTAACTGCGAAACAACAAGAATACATAAAAGCAAAGGATTTTTCAGTGATGCATTAATGATATGTCTGTATATTGTAAGTTATATAAATTCGAGATCACGGTTTTTAATAGTTGCAGTGCGTATTTTGTGGCCCATTGTTTTGGAATGTAATCGGCTTTAAACATCTTTAAATACTGTTTAAAATTGGTAGTTGTGAAAAAGCATTCAATTATCTGTTATCAAAGGTCATTATTCTTGACTACTCTAACACATTCTAACTGACCATTGTTTTATTCTTGATATTTTCTGCGCCAAAATCTTTGATAATCCCTTATTGCTACATGTAGTTTCCCCTCCCCGGACTAGACAAACAGACAGAAAAGCGGGAGTCTGATATGGGAATCTATTAAATTTTTATATTAACTCACTGCCATCAACCCCCCGGGGGGGGGGGGGTACTCCTATATATGCGCTATATATGTATGTGCCGCTGTGAAGGGTATGGTTTTCAGGCAGTTTAGTCTGGGATAGGGTATAGTAATCAGAGGTTTTTGGTCTAGAATAGGGTATCATTTTCCGCCAAACTGACCAGTTGCGTGAAGAATTTAGTTTAGACAAGGTTTTACTGGCAAATGGCATTTATAAATTGGTAAGGCGGGCCGTTTACGGCATTTTTACTGACCCCTGGCATCTTAGACTATGATTGTGAACGAGTTTCTGGAAAATAGCGAGTCTGGAATAGGTCTAGGATAGGGTAGGGTTTTTCGGTGTTTAGTCTAGAATAGGGTTGCAAAATTCAGCTAAAATGGTCTAGTATAGGTTAAGGGTCTCAGAGTCCCAGCGGCACATCCCCGCCCAAAAATTTGCCGAGTACCCCCCCGGGCATCAGCCTTAGTAATCTTAGCAGCGCTCTGTTATCTTACGACCCGGTTTATATCTGTGACCCTTTGTTGTTTTCTTATAATTCTAAAATATTGCGAGAAGTACGCTGATAAAACCTCAAAATAACATAACTTCGCCTTAATCATTCCCTTCTGTTCGTCAAAATTGGACCTTTTCAGTCATAATCTTGATAATAATAATAATAATAATAATAACAATTTTAATTTATTAATTTCTATTGCGCACATTCCATAAAATGATCACATGCGCATTACATGTACAATTCATAAAAAACGACAGTGCACAATATTAAGCCACGACTACAAAATTCCAAACCATGTGGATGGCGTAATATGCGGAGATTCTAAACTTAGCAATTTTTTGCTTTGTGAAATCTTTTTCGAGACATATTTTAAAAAATTCCTCAGAGAAACAACAAAAGGTTTGTCCATGTACAAGCAGTGAGGACTGCTAAAACTCAAAACTTCCTGACGCTATGCATTTTTTGGTGAAGAATATTTTCATTAGTGTTGGCTTATGGGAGCCGTTGATTTAACAGAATGTAACACATGTTCATGGTAAAAAAATCCATTTATTTTCTGATCAGAGATCGAACAACGGCTCTATAACGTTAATTGTAAATATGGCACAGAATTGTATTTTATAATTTTATTGTATATTTTTATTGTATATTTTTTTATTTGTTATTTTTCTCTCGGAGAAATTAGCTACTAAAAGCTACTCTTAAATTCGAGACAAAATAAAGTTTATGTATGTATGTATGTATGTATGTATAACTGTTATCATCCATACGATTGATTACCAGCTTTTCATTATAATTTGCTGAAGAAAAAATTCCAGCATCACTTAAAGGTTGTACACTTGGCAATTTTTGTCTAAACATGTGTTAAAACAACCGAACAATTCCGTGTACTGTGTTCCTTCACTTAGGATCCTGTATGTTCACTAGGTTGAGCAGATGGAACTAAACAATTTAACTGATAACGTTCCTTTTTTCCACGATCTTCCATAGCTTTTTTTAAGAGTTCTCGGTCATTCTTTTCATAAAGCTGTTTTCTTTCAAATATAACATGTTTTTCTTGCTGAAATCTCTCTTGATAAGTTTCACAATCATTATTCTGAATCAATTCTTTACTTTCATTTCTTCATGGAATATAAAGCATAGACTACGAGCAGTCTCTCTTTCCCAGCTTAGCCCGTCGAACGAGAAACGAAAAAACATTAGCGAGCGGATAATGGTCACGCGAAACAGGGGGCGAGGCAGGCGCGCGGGAAAAGAGAGACTACAGACTAAGCCCTGGCGAATGCACTTTCACGGTCAGTGATTTTTCGGTATCAGATTTACTTCTCTTGACATCCTGTCAATCTATATGTCATCGCAATGCGGGAGATCTAACCCGAAACCAAATCCCTTTTAGCGCAAAGAGTGTAAAATGCCCGAAAGATATGAGTTATTCGAACATTACTCCGAAAAAAGCCATTAGAGGTAGACCAGCAAAGGAACGTTAAAGAGTGTACAAAAAAAGACCACTTGCATCTGTAAGAATTATTAAACAGCTATCATTCTGAAGATTCAAATATTTCAAACCGGATGCAATGACGCGATGCTTCTGACAATGGAAATACTGCCTAGCTCTGAGAAACACATCAACTTAAACGCAGAATAAACTCTCCGAGGAGAGGCTAAAAACAATTGCAAGATGCCACTATTCCAATATAGACCGTTACTATCGCATAAGACTTGGATCTTAGAATCTTTTAGTCGCAGCCATGACATTGATCTCGAGTGTTGACAACTCGTCACTGCGGCGTTACCGCTTGTTGACAGATCTTCGATCAAGAGCCAATCAGATTTTTGAGTTGTGAGAGCAACTCATAATTTAAACGCCTGGGCTTAGTCTGTAGTCTCTCTTTTCCTGCGCGCCTGCCTCGCCCCCTGTTTCGCGTGACCATTATCCGCTCGCTAATGTTTTTTCGTTTCTCGCTCGACGGACTAAGCTGGGAAAGAGAGACTGCTCGTAGTCTATATAAAGCACGAACTGCTCTCTGCAATAATTTTCAGGATCCTTTCTATTAAACCTAACCAAACGAATGCTTTTAGATTTCATTCTCTGAACACGTTTCATTGCTCCTTTTATGTAAAATTCTTCTCGTTATTATGAACAACCGGGCTCTGGTAAAAATGTAAGAATCAGTACATTTCCGTACAGGCCGTGATTAATAGTGGTCTGCGGCGTGCAAGACTTATGGGGAAGTGCTTCTTCATCAGGGATGTGAATCTAAGATCCAAGAATGAAAATGGCAAAGATGACCACGACAGCTTCAGCGACTGTTTTTAGCTGATTTCTGTTTTTGGTACATCTGTATTAACCCTATTCGGCCTGGGCTTTTTTTGAGTTCCTGAGCCTGGCACATATACTGTAACTTCAAGAACATTAAGGCTATGACAATAGAACCTAGAGGGTACATAGTACGTCCAAAACTGTCTCCTGCGGTCCGCACAATGGAACGATGACGTCATATGACGTAGTTATTAGGTAATTAGTTATACGGCCGCCATCTTGGATTTCTGAAATTTTTTAAAACCTCTTAAATTAATCAAAACCAATAAATAAACGCTAAATGACGTTAAGATATAAACGTTATACCAATAAACATTGTTTTTCTTCATTCAAAGGTACAAATATGCAAATTTCAAAAAACATGGCTGTCAAAATCTTGTTGCCATGGAAACATCAAGTCACGTGATCAATAAATTGTCGTATGAAATTGTTGCCAGATAAATTTTAGGAAAAGTAACAAAGTTTGATGGCGTTTGAATACATATTAAATAAGTTATGAATGTTGAAAGTTAGCGCGGGTACTTTGGCCCCGCCCCCCCCCCCCCCCCCCCCTTCCCAGGCTGAATGGGGTTAAGTGTGAAATTAAAACAAAAGATGAAGGGATGCCATGAAAAGCAAGTTTACAAGAACTGAACTTCCATCGGAAAAATATTGAAATGACAAGTTCGAAAACCGATTAACACTCAGGAGTAAAACTTAACCGACTATTTAATTTGTTTTGTTGAAAAGGTTTTCAAAACGGCTAGTTTTAAGCTACACGTAAGGACAAAGTCAAAACTAAAGGGCAAATATTCGCAGATATACACAGATATACACCCACAAGGGAATTAAAAGATCATCCAGTATGGCTCTGGTACAGGTCCCATCAGCTCACCTGAAGACATACGGTTATCGAGCTTTTTTAGTATGTGCTCGAAACTTTGGAACAGCCTTAAGTGCTTACCTTTCTAGATTGCATTGGTTTTTTATTGTCTTTAATTTTTATACTATTTTTAACTTATTTTTCCTTACTGTAAAGCGCCTTTCAACTTTAGGATATGCTATATAAATATTTATAATTATTATTATTATTATTATTATTATTATTATTCCTTCGAAAAATACCTATTTACTAATTGCTTAAGGTATGTGCCCTGGCAAAATTTATGTTCTCTGAATGTCTTGCAAAAATTCCTGTTTAAATGTCATGCCATGGAAATATACAAAACCAAAATTTTGGGTCAATATCTCTAATTGTTCAAAAGATATGGGCATTTGAAAATTGACCTTTTTCACCTTTTCGAGCATTCTGATTGGTCCAATAGGGTCATATGAGTGATTGGCGGGAAATTCAAAATGTATTGTCTTCATCAATTTATAGAATTTAACTGGGTCATGCTAGGAACTTCAACCAAAAAGGAATTGAATTAGAGCAGTCACCAAGTTCATTTGACAGAATTTGGTCAGTCTGACCAAATTTTGAGGAAGATTGACAGCTGTCAATCAGAGAGAAATTTCAAATAAAGAAATCACAAAAACAAGCTTTTCTCCCACAGCTTAAATATTTTTAAAATCTGTTTTCAGAAATGAGTTTTAAACACCACTTAGTTTCAGCTCCGTTATGTATGTTAATTTATGCAAATCAATGCAAATAACCGCATATTTTGGTTTATTTCCCGTATTTAAACATATTTAAAACAGACGTGTGCTCATTACGCATAGGTTCAGCTTTATCTCAGAATTACTGGTGTCACGTTACCTCGACTCTCTAGAAACCGACAGTCTTAGAGAGAGTTGACTGTAACACGCTTATTGATTTGGTCAAAACTGCTTTTATTTTCACAATTCATTTTAAAGGTCAGTGCTTGTAAGTAAAATCGATCTGCAATGTTTTTAATATCCATGTTGCTACTATGTGGAGTGATATGAGAAAACAAAAGAAGGTTGTTTGCATTTGGGAATTGAACAACAATAATGAAGGAGAAATAAAATTAGAAATTTAAATATGCAGAACTATGTCAGTATTTTATTCGAATGCGGTCTTTTGATACTTCGCTTGCATTAGTAAAAACATGCCTCCGAAGCGGGCGTTTAGGCCACGAAAGTCTAAAGAAGAAGAGAAAAACGCATTGGAAGAGTGTATTCCAAAGGCCACACGTTCGTCTACAAAGTGGTCGTTTAAAGTATTTTCTGAATGGCAAATAAGTCGAGTTAACAAAGATCCTTCGAAAGAGCAGCGTTCTTTTGAGGTGGACGTGGAAAAAGTACAGTCATTAGAAACGAATATTGCCAATATGAATGCAGAATCCCTGAACTTTAAGTTAGCACAAAATAAATGTGTTGCGTGAAATTAATGGTTGTTCTCAGTATTTAATTCCTACTGTATATAAACTTGAAGCATTATATAATATCACATGTGGCATTATATATGAATATTGATAGATAATGCAACGTGTGTCATCAGTATATAATGCTTCACGTTCATTTGTATGCCATTGTTTTTCTATTATACCCCATTATTCCCCTGGGCCACATTCAAAACCCTCCCCGGGCTTTTTAGTTTCAAGCGTATTTTATGTGGTAAAGAGTGCTTTCCTCGTGACTAGAGAGGAGCGTCGGATTGGACAAAATGGTCATGAATTATTAATGAGTTTTTTAAAAATAATATGCAAGGCGTTTTAGAAATATTTTGATTTATGCAAATTATTTACTTTATTTTTGTTTTGCCTATCCTGCCCTGAAAAAAAATTACTTTTGATTTACTCAAAAACCGTCTTTTCAATTCTCGCGGAACTTTGTCTGCAGTTAGTGATACGTGGGTACTATACAATTTGAAGGTTAAGGGCCGTAGCAAGGGGAGGGGCCGGGGAGGGACCGGGGAGGGGCCGGGGAGGGGCCGGGGAGGGGGGCGTTCCCCCCAGTTTCTTAATTGATATTCCGAAATGTTTTACTTTTTTCAATATTCATTGGTTTGCTGAGACAGTGTAGAAAATAGTAATGAATTGACTATTGTGCTTAACTATTGTGCTTCCCTTGACCAAGACAGTGAATGTTTTTTTTTACAACTATTATTGGAATTTATCTGGGAATATAAGAAAAATCTATGGAAATAGATATTGATGTTTGTGTGATCATGTGAACTT
This sequence comes from Dendrophyllia cribrosa, assembly GCA_024195265.1. Taxonomy (NCBI): domain Eukaryota; kingdom Metazoa; phylum Cnidaria; class Anthozoa; order Scleractinia; family Dendrophylliidae; genus Dendrophyllia; species Dendrophyllia cribrosa. The sequence goes on from JAJLRJ010000005.1 coordinate 18,601,318, forward strand.
ACTTCACTAAGCCTTTTGGATCATGGAAATGTGCTGTGCTTTGTATAAATAAGTGTCAGTTTAGAAAGAGTTTTCATCTATTAAAAACTTGAAATTTAAAAGCCCAAAATGCTGGAAAATGCAGTTTCCGTGTTTCATTTTCAAAACTTTTCGGGGGGTGCATGCCCCCGGACTCCACTAGAAAAGACGGGCAGAAGCCCGTCCATTGGGTCCGAAACATTTGTGCCTCCCGTCCCCAGTTTTTCAAGGCGTGCTACGGCCCTGAGGTTTCATTATGAAATGTTTCACTAGATTTTGAGAAAAACGACATTGTTTAAAACAAAGGGTAATAAGCTGGTGTTGCTATGGTAATCGCTGTCTCTTGGAAACCAGTGAAACATAAAACTTTGATCACGTCATTAACTTGGTGAAGTATGAAAGCCTCGAAGTATGTTTGATCTCAAAATATTCAAAATATTCAAATATTCGCTCCGACGAAGGGCTAGCGCTCGAAACGTCAGCTATTTAAATCTTTTTACGGTGGTCAATTTACCTTATCGACTCAGTCGATAAAACTAAATTCTCGTGATCTCAAAATATGCCACCCACGGAAAGAAAAAAAAAATGAGTCGAGCCGCCTGAAGGAAAGGAGGGTTTTCTCTGATTTTTTCAAGAGCATTTATTGTTTATCATTTATTGTCAACAAACCCCCCTCTTGTACGTTACTTCCAAGGGTTAAGGTTACAATAATCAAAGGGCTCTGAGAGCCATCTCGTGAATACGAAACAACGTAAGGTTAAGTCCACAGATCGGTTTTAATTTTCCACATAAAAGAGTAAACAGATTTAAAACGACCAAAAAATCTTAGCGTGATATACATATGCATTGTATCAAACGAGATTATCTAGACAACTGAATGACGTAATTACACTGGGGAATTAAAAAAGGTTTACTACAACAATCATCTTTTAACATGTAATACACTGGGGAATTGAAAAAGTTTACAGACGATGGAATGAGTGAAAATTTGCATATCTGTCCCCGTTTTCTATATCTCGTTCAACGTTTCGCGTATTCACAAAATAAAAAAATAAAAAATGGCTTACCTCCTCTAAGGTAGGTGGCAAGTTGGGCAAACTCATTGAAGTCTTTTAAATAAAATGCTTGCTTGGTCGGGTCCACGGTGAGACTTTTCAGTTGATCAAAGTTAACATCAGAGCCCACACCAATAGCAAAGATTTCCACACCACTACTGGATAAATTCTGAGCTATGGCAATGGGGCTTGGATCATCCCACGGCATATTCCAGACGCCATCCGTAAGAAGAATAACAGTTGTTTTGATTGGTTTGCCTTCGCTATTTGTTCTTTTTTCACCGCTCAGTCTTCCAACGCAGACATCGTAGGCCAGTTGAAAGGCTTCCTTCATGTTCGTGTACCAGCCATTGATTTTTTGCTCCATCGTTTTATACTGTTCGTTGAATGTGCACTTCGTCTTGGACAAGGCTGGCGCGGATACGTAGTCTATAAAAAGGCTAGCTGTAGTTCCAAAGGGAATAACTTCAACACGGGTACCTTCCGCGTTTACACTCATCTCGTTCAACAAATTTGTACCGAATCTCTTTTCTTCATCGTAGTTGGTAGTCGATAAACTGCCGGACGTGTCGATTAAGAAGATGAGATCGGCTTTGCTATCAATGTATTGGCCTCTGAGCGCTTTGAGCTGCAATTGTGACGTTTTTAGCCAATCTTGCGCGCAGATAAACTGAAAACTTGTCACAACGAAAACTGAGACGAGAAGATAAACTTTCATTTTACCAAAGTTTTTTTTCTCGTACATTCGTAAGTGATCAGGCAGAGTTTGTGACAAACAACCTAAAACACGTAACGTTTTGTTCAACTCGGAGTGTTATCATATTGATCGCATTTCCGCCAGCTGAGTTAATAGAACTATACATTGAATACAATTTATATCTAATGAATATTAAATCAAAAACGAAACAGTTAGTGTGGAAGCACTAACTTAGATAGAGTGTGACATACCCTTTATTGCATCAGTGTTGTATACTATAAACATTTTTCACCTTCCATAAGGAGACCTAACCCAAATGCAAAACGTTATACCACACTATACCACTGAGATGTGCAACGCAAGTTTACCGTTTTAAGCATTCCCGTGGGATTTCACAACTGTCTTTCCGATCGTTATTCACACATAAGTTTTTTTAGCTGTTCAAAAACTATTTATTCATCAACGTGATCTTGAAATGTGTCAGTCAGCTGAATTTTAATAAGAACGACCAATCTTGTTTTTGTCTCTAGTTGATCAGCTGCTCAAAGAATCTGATGCGACACTGGTTGAAAAGTGGCTCAACTTGTTCATGATATCGTTCCCTTAGAATCCTCAATGCGATGGTTAAATATGTTAAAAGAAACGAAAAATCTTAAAACCGATCATTTAACGTTAACAAACCGTTGGTATGCAAATTAACTTATTTTTATTTCTTGTGTTTATCTTTCTGCTTCAACAAATAATTTTCAAAATATATGTATTAAAACCTTACCTGAATTACCCATGATACGAGATCGTGAAAGAAACAATACAGCGAACGGAACAAGTGAATTTGCACGAAAGACGTACCGCTTGTCAGAAGAACCTTTTTCGAATCCATTCCCCGAAAAAAAACCCAGGATCACGAATGTTAAAATCTGGTTTTAGATTCGATCTGAAAAATCTCACCGAAAAATGGATTCAACGGTTTCATTATTATCCGTTTTTGGAATTTATTAAAAAATAAACGCAAAATTCCTTTTTAGGATTCAAGAATCCGGATTCGGATTTTCCCCCCAAAAAAGCAGGCTGATTGAGTTCTTTTTTCAAAGGATTATATTATAACTAAAATGTTATAAATACAACTCATCAGCGCGTCGCGACTGACATCTCATGTCGCGCTTTTACTCAAGTATTTATAATTAAATCTAGCTCTCCTGAAATATACCTTTTTTTTTACACGTGAGTGCATCTTCGCTCAGTGCCTTCAACAGAGCATAGAAATTTCTAATTGGCGTAAGTTAGCACTTATCAAGAAATAGGTGTAGAAGAGAGAAGAGATTTTTTTTTTTCCACCATTCGGTTCCACTGACGGTATCAAAAGCAGCAAATTAATTGGAGAACCGCTGAACTTTTTGGCCTGCTACTATGACCAGTATCACTACATTAAACACGTTACCCTGTAAGCATTAAACAAAATCAGCAAATCACTCTCTTATCCGACAAATTCGAGTTGAAGAAAATAATTTACTTGTTTCAAGACAATGTTACCGATCCCTTACTGAAATTTTCCAAATGCAACCGGCAGCGGGATACTTCCAGGCCTTAAGGCAGAAAAATAAATCAAGATTTACATGCTTTTGCTTTTTTTTAATCAACCATAATTTTCCGAACACACTATTAACCTAGGTCTTATACTGCTTGAGCACAGCGACTAATCTGTTTATTTATCATTATCATAGTTAATTAACTATGATCATTATCTGATGTAAAGATTATTCAGCGTGAAGATATTATTACTTTTTTTAAATAGGATGTTTTTATATCACTTTTAATCGAATGAAATGATTGTGCCATGTAGCTGTAGTATATTGAGGCGAATGGATTGTGTCTTTTGAGGGAAGGAAGTCAACAATTGTCGCTTTTTGTCATGCCTAGATTTGAGGTTAAAAATTATAATTCGCTCTCCCCACCACAATAAAGACCCATTGTCACTTTCCGTGATGCATTGCGGGCGTTCTTGAATTCGGTGGTCCATAAAAAAACATTTTGTGGCGGGGAAGTTTGATTCCTAAATTAAAAAAATATCCGTTTACATCGAGAAATTTGTATGGTCTGTTAACTTCAAGATGATTTCTTTCAAATTTTTAGTTCATATTCAAGGCATTGCATCTTGTTTTTGTATCAGTGTTTTCTTTTATTTTCCATCATTACTGGTACGTTTACTAAGCAACTCCGCCAAAGGCTTGAGGCGGCTGCCCGGGGGGGGGGGGGGGGGGGGGGGGGGAGTACTTCCCCAAAATACCTATACGGGTATGTGCCGCCCAACAGGGTCGTGATTTTGGGACTCCTGATCTAGAACGAGGTATCCATTTTAAAGACGTTTCCTAGAACGGGGAATAATATTTCGAACGCGCGAAAGCTTCAGATTATCAGCAGCCATTTTTTCTAGAACGGGGTATTAAAAATTGACCTATTTCTAGAACGGGGTATCATTTTGAGTGCAAATTCTTTCTAAAACGGGGTCCAAATTTGGAGACCAGGGCGGCACATACCCACCCAAAATATACCCGAGTACCCCCCCGGGGGCGGCTGTCAAGAAACGAAAACATTAAGAAGGTTTGGCTCAGAAATTCGGTCGTCCGTGGAAAGGAAATAGGTCTATTAGATTGCCTACTAGTTAAGATTTATCTTCGAATCTTTTCATTGCAATTTTTTAGTACATTCGTTTTTTCTACATACTGTGAGTTGACATCTTACAATCTTACCATCTTACCATCGATACATGACCGATCGACTTTACGTGACCGACCCCTTTACTAATCTTTCTACTTTTAGATCAACTATAATGCCTACTATAAGATCCATGACTTTTACTATTATGTTAATTTGTATTTAATGAATTCACTATATTTATCTTATAACTTTAACGTAGATAAAATCTTGTAAATAGTTCTTTTATAATATGGATTTTTTTTAAAGATATGGTCATGTAAATGTTTTTTCTTTTTATTCATATTTATATATATATACTTTTTACTTTATTTGTCAAATTTAATTTTACCTCCTAGTATAGTGAATTCTGTTTTAGGAGAATCTACATTAAACAACAGAAAAAACTCAAAACTTCTCGGCTCGCCGGCGGAGTCGATTTTGCCAGCATCGATGTGAAATATTCCATGGAAGTTGAAGAAGGTTTTTCCCCTCCCTAGCTGTCGATATTTTTTCGATGTAAACTTTTGAAGCCGATAAAACGTACTCCGGCAGCGGAGCTCACTAATTATGCCCGATAAAAATCAGAAACGCCGACAGAACAACCCACAAAATACAGACGCTTCTCGGCTCGCTGGAGGTTCCGTTTTAAGCGACATCGAACTTAAACGTTCTGTGATTTTTCGCGTCCCTTGACGTGAACATTTTTTCGATGTGATCTTTTGAAGCGGAGGAAGCTACCTCGGTGACTGGAGCAACACTAAGGCGGGTTGAGCGGCCCCAGAAAAAAATGTGAGACATGTTATACGGGCTTAGCATATGCTATATGAAGATCCATGGCCTATGAAAATCAATGACCTACGAAAATCCATGTCCATGAAATCCAGGGGCGGATCCAGGATTTTTCTTAGGAGGGGGTGCACCTCTAAGGAATGACGTAACTGAAGGGTGACGTAAACAAATTTTAAAAGCGAACAACGCAGACTAGGTCATTTTAAGGGGGGGGGGGGGGGTGCACACCCCCTGCACCCTCCCCCTAGATCCGCCCCTGAAATCCATGGCCTATGAAAATCCATGGCGTACGTAAATTGACGGCCATTAAGTCCATGACCTAAAAAAATCCCTGCCCTATGAAAATAAACGGCCATGAAATTCAGGGCCATGGCCTGGAAACATCCATGGCCATGAAATCCACGACCTAACAAAATCCAAGGCCATGAACTCCATGACCTATGAAAATCCATTGCCATGAGATCCATCGCTTAGGAAAATCCAAGGCCATAAAATCCGTGGCCTATTAAAATCCATGGCCATGAAATCTATGGGCTATGAAAATCCACTGCCATGAAATCCATGGCCTTTGAAAATCCATGGCCATGAAACCACAGCCTATGCTAGAAAGATCCATGGCCTATAAAAATTCCTGTCGTTGAAATCCATGGCCTATGAAAATTCATGGCCTAGGAATATCCATGGTCTACGAAGACGCATGAAATCCATGAATTCCATCCACGCTATGAAATCCACGACCTATCTGAAATCCAAGGCCATAAAATCCATGGTCTATGAAAATCCATGGCCGTGAAATCTATGGGCTATAAAAATCCACTGCCATGAAATCCATGGCCTTTGCAAATTCAAGGCCTATGGAAATCCATGACCATGAAAATCCATGAAAATCATCATGAAAATCCATGGCTTATGAAAATCGATGGCCATGAATTTCATGGCCTGCGAAAATCCATGGCGATCAAATCCATGGGCTATGAAAATCTATGGCCTATTAAAATCCATGGCCTTGAAATCCATGGTATACGTTAAGCCATAACCATGAAATCAATGGCTTACGAAGATCCATCGCCATGAAATCAAAGACCTATGAAAACCCATGGTTTGTGAAAGTCCATGACCTAAGAAAATCTATAGCCATGAAATCCATGGCCTATGGAAATCCATGGCGTACGAAAAACCATGGCCTATGAAAATCCATGTCATACGAAAATCCATGCCCATTAAATCCGTGGCCTATAAAAATCTATCCTTATGAAATCCATGGCCTATAACAATTCATGGCGATGAAATCAATGGCTTATGAAAATCCATGGCCATGAAATCCATGGCCTATGAAAATCCTTCGCCTATGAAAATGCATGGCCATAAACTCCATGGCCTGTGCTATGAAAATCCATGGCCTATGCTATGAAAATCCATGGCCTATGAAAATCCATGGCCATGAAATCCATAGGCTATGAAAATCCCTGGGCTTTAAAAATCCATGACCTATGAAAATTCATGGCTTATGTAAATCCATGACCTATGAAAATCCATATTTAGTAAGCCGAAGATTTAAATTCCAGCCAAAATGAATACTGTTGCTGGTAAATTATCAGCCACCCTATTCAAAACCAAAATATGTACGACTTTCCGGGGTGAGGAGTACGTCGTCCTAGCCAGATTTATCGTCACAAACTGCCTGGAAAGAAGAAGGGGAACTGTAGAAAAAATCGAATTTAATAGACATGTCTTTAACCCATACATTTAGAAAGCGTTTATCGTTACACTAACGACACTAACGGGGTTTTGAGGGCCTCTTAACTGTTTAAGGCATAACCAAGAGTGCGGAGGGGGTACATGTCCCACCCTACCCCACAGGGAGATAGCCCTGGTCGTTAAGTGACCAATAATAGTATCAGAAATAGACTGAGTAAAAGGTTTACAGGAAATGGCTTTGAAAATATTTTAGGCGGAGGTAACGTCGAATTAAAGTTTTCTCTCTTGTTTTGACCCTTAAAGGGTTGGATAAAACTCATGTACGTCAACAGTGTTCTTTATCCAGTGTAACTATCTTCGGCATGAGCTCAAATGGGGCAACCTCTGCGATATGTTCCCAGGAAGGAAGGTGACCGTGCATTTTGCCAGTGACAAACTTATCAGGATCCCGAAAAGAAAGCACGAGTCAAGCATGGAAGCGTCTGCACGAGCATGGCCAGCAATAACCGCTTTTATAAAATCAGAAGTAATATGGAGGTTATCATCCCCTGAGCCACCTCAAGAGGCCAACCATCAAAATTGGCCCAACGTACTAATGGTTTGATTATACTTGCTGTGTCGAAATTCGGAGTAAATTGGCTAAAAGGAAGAAGAAAAGCCAAAATTAAGGGGGGAGGTGGCTCAAGGGATGACAGTCTTTGAGCCTCAGCAATCCGAGAGGGAATAAGACTCCCTTTTCAAAACTGCCATCCTAGAACGGGTAGGAAAGACAAACAGAACAAAGAGGAAAAAATACTATCAGCGAGATTAAGGTTTATTTATCCAGTGAAATGATAACACAAGTAATTAGTGGCCAATACTACGCCCACGAGATGGTCTGAAATACGCCGGAGAAAAACGATTTGCTGCCTGGCTACGACCGAAACATCGGGAAGCAATGCGACAAGGAAGGCCAAAATTGAAACAGATCACACAGTGTACTGTGATGTCGTAGATCCTCTGCCATAAGGAGCCGGGAAATCCCGGGAACTGACGAGCCAACCTTTGTCGAGGATCTTCGTGCATTGCTGTTCATCAGCAAACAAGGCAAGGAAGTATGCTTGGAAGAGCTTGTTTGACTTCTGAAGGAGACCACACAGTGTCTGGGTACGGACGGCTAGGAATGAAGCCTTAGGATGGTTAAACTGCTTTTCGTCAGAAGCCAAGGACTCTGCGTTGGGCAGTGTATTTGTCCGAAATCGAAGCAAACGACAACAAGCCAGAAATTTGAATTTGAAAATAAAATTAAGGTTTCCGCCAAAGTTACACAACAATAGCCCAATTATCAATCTGATTATGTAGGAACAAACCAAACAAGCAAAGAAAAAATAATAGCCTGAAAACTGGAGAGAATATACTGGACAAAGGGAAGACTAAGCAAATAAGTTCTAGAAATGAAGAGTTTCGTCCATGTCTTCGCGAACTCCTACCAAAGTTTCAATTCATTATGTAGATTTTGCAGTAGGCCTTTTGCGAGAACATGCACAACAATAGAGTAAATGGCCTGAAATTGTCGACTAAGACTTGCGATTTCAGTTTTAATATCATTTTTGACGAAACTGCGTAACATTTATTAGTTTTAGCATATGGCTTTTCAAGTTATAGAAAAGGCATAAATAAAATATATTTTACAATCGCAGAGTTTCCAGCCCTCCTATAAGTTCTGGCCATTTCACTTTGAAATTGGGGTTTTTTAGCCACACGTTAATATGGAAAGTCGCTTCTGACTCATATCAAGGCTAGATTTCTTATAAACTGAATACAGATTTCCTGTTTTAAGTAATAGTAAAGAAGCAAATAAGACCGATACAACGTAGTTAAAATGTTTTAAGGTGTACTATATTTTGGCTGGCCAAACCAGCCCTCTTCAGGTACAATGAGGTAAAATTTACATTGGCTTTTTTGCTGGCGAGCCTTAGCCTAGCGAGGCAGCCTTCTATTCTTTATCCTAGCTGATAACGAAAAATATGCAGAAAACAATGAAAGGAAACTAACGAGTGAATGTGAATTATTAGTATGTTTCTTCACGAATGATGAGGCGGCTGTGAGGTACAAGTCTTCTGCCTTTTAAAATTAAAAAGGCTTCTTTGGCCTTCAGTATAGAGTCTCGGTTAGAGAAAATTTTTTCAATGGGAATTAGTTGCAGTGTGATTAGGAGGGGAGAGAAAATGTTTGGCGGCTGTAGTAGGTTTAGACTTGGTGTTAGAATAATCTATGGTACGACAGTGTTCATTAAATCTGTCTTTAAGCGTCGTTTAGTCTCTCCAATATATTGTAAATTACAGCGGTTACATTGAATCATGTAGATTAAATTTTTGGTGTCATAGGTCAGGTTAGATTTGATAGTGCGCGTTTCGCCGGTAGAAAAGAAAGTATAGTTTTTTTAAAAACTAATTAAAATTAGTAAGTACGTCAGAAATTTAGGGACAAGTGGCACAGTTCTTTCCGCAACGGAAAGAACCGCAAGGGAGTTGGGGATAGGGGGTTGTAGAGTTAGAAGGGAGTTTAGCTGAAACTAGTATGTCACGGAGGCTAGGGCAGCGTCTAAAGGCTACATGTACAAGAGGCAAATGTTAAAAAGCTTTTTTACAACGTTCAGAAGAGAGTAGTAAATTATATTGTTTTTTAATTATGTTAGAGATGCTGGGAAGTGAAGAATTAAAAGTCATAATACAAGGTATACGTTTAGGTTTGTTAGTGTCTTTGGCTTGTAAAGTAAGTCTGCTGGGAATGTCAGCAGCGCGCTGTATTTGTCTGGTAAGGAAGTTGCGGTTCAGTGTGGGTAACTTCGTTTAAGCAGGTATCAGCGTAGTTAACTCAGTAGAACGAGCTTTCAATGTTTCGTCGGTAGAACAGATACGTCGTAAACGGAGGGCTAGACTGAAAGGAATGATTTTTTAGTATGTAAGGGATGACAAGATGAAAAAAAGGAGATGTTGGTGCTTGTCTGTAGGTTTTGTGTAAAGGTCAGTACAAATGTTACCGTTGTGCAAGGAGACATTAACGTCAAGGAAAGGTATGTTAGTATAGGAGTGTGAGCTGGTAAATTTAATGGTAAATTTAATTTAATCGATGAAAATTTTTAGGTTATCTAAACCTTCAGTCCAGATCAAAAAAATATCATCGATATATCGTAGCCAAGTGCGAGGATGAAATGGGGCTTTTTCGGAAGCATTGACTTCGAAATAATCAAGAAATAGATTAGCAAAAGAGGGGATCTTCCTAGTACCCATGGCTGTGCCGTGAATCAGGAGGTAGTGGTTATCGTTTAAAGAAAAATTATTCATCGTTAGAATCATGCGAATAAGGTCACAGAGTGTGCTAGTAGGAATGGTAGTATGAGAGCGAGTGCGTAAAAAATGATCACAAGCATTAATACCTTCATTATGTGGGATGTTAGTGTATAAAGATGAAACTTTAAGTGTAACTAACAATGAATTAGCGGGTAAATTACCGATGGTTTGGAGTTTGTTAAGGAAGTCGTTGTTGTCCTTGACAAAAGAAGGTAGTTTATGAACTAAAGGTTAAAGGTTATGGTCATCAAAATGTCGGAAATGCGTTCAGTAGGATGGCTGTTAGATGATACAATGGGGCGTCCTGGGTTACCTGGTTTGTGTATTTTAGGAAAAAAGGGAAAAGCGTCCTGGTTTAACGTCAGTTTGTATAAGGAATTGTTTGGTTTTAAGATGTGGTTATGATAGTCTGACATTTAAGGAAGCCTCGTACAAATTTTCGAAGAATTTTGACGGTTGGAAGTTCTAGTTTTGCCGGATTAAAATCCTGAAACGACTTCTAGCCACTTTATATTTTTTGCCCTTATAGCCGATTCCCAGGGGAACTCAACTGCCTGAGTTCAAAACTCCCGAGTTCAAAACTCTGCCTCTGCAAACAATAGTGGGTGTGGCACTAAAAAGCCACGATCGCAAACATTATTACACAATACAATACAATACAGTACTATCCTCACCGGAGGCAAACACAAGAGCCGTTTATTCTACCGCGAGGCTGGTAGAAATGAGTTCACTTTGCAATTTAAGTTTTTTTGTTTATGAATGGAAAGTTGTGAAGATTACCGACTGAGTTAGTTTAGATTTTGTGCGCGTTATGTCAGTTTAGCTTTACGCAGCGCGTAAAAAAAATTTCTTGGAAAGCTGTACATGAATGATCTTTACGGCGAATCGCAGAATTAAAAAATAAATAAGTTATTTACCGGCCTAGGTCGGTCCGTATAGGAAAAAATTGTGCCCTCGGTCTTGAGTACGGCCCTCAGCCTACGGCCTCGGGCCGTAGTCAAGACCTCGGGCACAGTTTTCTCCCTATACGGACCTCCCGGCCGGTAAATAACATATATATCTTTCTCATTTCATTACCGAGCTTAACATATTTACCATCACTGTACCATCTTTATTTATTTGTATGAAGCACTGAATTACCTTGGGAACACTTCTTATGATCTTTGCGAATGAACTAGCATTCTTACTCAGAACTTTGAGGTTTTATCCCCTAAACCTTCTAGCTTTGGACTTTACAATAGTGCACTAACCTGCATAAAGAGAGCATTTTTTCAGTGTAGGAATCTCATTGGTCAGTGCAAATTGGGTTTTGATTTAAAACGGCTAAACAGTACAGCGCTGAAGCAGTTTAACGGTTCGGCTCGCTCAAAAGTACTGACAAAAGTAGCTCAAATCGCCCGAATAAACAAAGAAAAACAAATTAAGTTAAATAACATAGAAGTGATTTTCAGAGTTTTAATTTTATTTCATCAGTTTTAAGAGCCCTAAATTTCGCCTTAGTAGCCTGCAGAACAGGCGTTATTTTTTTAAGCGTTTCAGGCGAGCGCGGCAGGCGAGCGCGGAGCGCGAGGGGAGAAAAAAATAACGCCTGTCCGCACACCATTGTTTGTGCCCTTCCTCCCCCATACACACCCCCAAATCACCAACCAATCATAACGCAAAACGGCCTATTTTGGCCCCATATGGTGCGAGAGCCAAACCGACCACCGGCGAAGGTATAAAATGTCCTGACGGTTCTGCGCCGAACATACGCCAGCTACTCAAAAGAAAGCATTTGCAGAAGACTTGCAGATTCTGGTGTCCGAAACTGTGAAGCGTTCCAGTTCTGTGACAAGTTTTCGGCAACCCATTAGGGAAGACCGTAAAGGAGCCAAGATCTGTGAAATTTTATCCCAGCTTAGACTTCATGTCGAAGAGTCACACGCGTAAAATGGCAAGCACGCACGACTTTACATGTAACGTTATGCTTTTTAATGCCATTTGCTCCTTCTATTTGTTTTGAACGAGTGTACATTTAGCTTGTTTTGGAGGATTTTGGTGCTGACCGATTGAACTTTTGTAAAAAATGCCGCGTGCATGCAATGGACGGAAGGTCAAATCTGTCTATTGTGATTTCCTGTAGTTTTTGTTCTCGATAAATTATGAGCATTCTTTTTTCATTGCGGTTAGAGTGTTGCTTTCGGCATGTTAGTTATATCAGTACGAAAGATTTTCACTTCTTCTTCTCTGAAATGACAGGATCTGAAATGAGATGTCGCCCTTGCATGTCTATCTTGCCATGTTTTTGTCACGCTGGGCCCAGCTATTTTAGTTTTCGTAGGATTTGTCACGAAAATCGATCTGTAGATTCAAGCTTAGCAGAGAGAGATGTAGCTTTAAAAGTTAACCATTCATTTTGTAGAGAATTGAAGTTTACGTGAGGCTTGCCTCAGACAAAGCTGTGATTTTATTATGGGTTCCGCTTCGCCGGTCTAGTGTCTGTTTTGTTTACGCCATTATTATGTGTCATACCATTATGATCACATGATATCGAGCAGCCAATTGGATAGCCGCGTTCATATATGAACGCCGGAACAGCACGAACAATGGTGTGCGGACAGGCGTTATTTTTTTCTCCCCTCGCGCTTAAGTTGGTAAATTCGACTTTAGTGTTTTATAAAAGAATAGAATTTCACCTATACTTGAATAAACCAATTAGTCCTATAATTTGTGCATTAAAGTAAGGGTTTTCCACTTGAACTAAGTGTCTAATTAGCATAATTACATCACCTTTGTTCGTGCTGGACGCAGTAATCGCCTGTCCCACGGAGTGGTCACTCAAAAAGTCGAACCGAGTCGGCACTCACGTCATTATCATTAGAATTTCCAAAACAACAGAGATCAATGTCAAGAAAAATAGTTGTTGTTGTTCATCGTGGTTGATGCAATAATAAAGTGTATTATCGTTTGTCTCTCTCTTTGTTCTTCGAGTCTTTGTTCTCACGATGGTGTGACGGTGCAAACCAAGAATAAAACTGAGAAGGTAGGTTTTTAAAACAGTATTTGTAAAGCAAAAACTGAGATGAAAATTACACTCACCGTTTAGCTCACTCTCGCTTTCACCGGCCAAAATTTGAGGCAACTCCAAGTCCAGCTGCTGCTGAGTGAGTATACTGTAATTCTCTGCCTTGCCGTTTGCCTTTACCAGTCGGTATAGTTTTAAATCAAATGAGCCGAGGCCAAATTTGCTGGTTTGCTCGTTAAGTCCGAGAAAGTCGGCTAGGTGCTTTTTAAAATTGTCGAAACCTTTGTTCCTATTATCTTCTGAGACTGAAGCACGTGCTTTATATCGCTCAATTGGCTTTTCCTCCCCTTTTCGATAAATGGCTTACAAACGCCTTTACAATGCTTGACATCGTGTTTGAAAAAAGAGCAGCGGCGGCGAGGACATGCTGTAAAATGACCTTTGATCTTTATCACGTTGATCTTTAGGAACGGAAGTCACTATTTATTAATAAAAGACTAACGTTTTACCGCACCGGAAGTGTTTCCAGACGGACTTTAGCCGTAAATGTTGGGTAAAAGGACCTGCAGATAAATGTTTTTTGTGAATATTTAAACTTATCGTTTATAAACAGCATAAATTGGCTCCATTTTATTTCTTAACAAAGGACATCTGACACGTTTGACGGTTAAAACTGGCTGGCGTATTTGACGGTTGACGGTAAAAATACTGCATTTTTGACGGTTGACGGTTAATTTTTTGGCCATTTGACGGTTGACGGTTAACTCCATTGACACCCTCAAGGAAAGACAGCGTACACAAAGAAAATTATCCAGTCTCCCCTCGTTTTCCCCGCTCGGTCGCTCGCCGGTTTTTAGACCCCTTGATCACCGAATGCAAATTTGTACCTCAGCTTGGACAGGGTTTTTTTTTTCTTCATCTTCTTCTAGGCCATTTATTTCCCACAAGTGTAGGGAAAGCGAAATTATTGTCTCGCCATTTTAAATTAAGAGAAGGTCCTGGGACGAGTTTGAACTACCCCCAGTGAATGATGGGTAGGAAGCCTTCAGCCCATAATAGTCAGTATAAAGTCACGCGGTGCACTATGGATTGTTCTCTTCGTTAGTTCTTGGTGGAGGAAGATGGGTAAGATAAACACGTGTTGCTCGAATTTTCTAACTTTTCACTCAATTTACCTTTTAACCAAGGCAATAAATATCAAACTATCGCTTATTTAATGATCTCGCTCTGTTCGGTTACCTTATGTTTTTATAAAGGTAAGCCAAGAGGTTTAAGAACTGCTCGAAAACTCAGAAATCACCGCCGAGATCAAAGATGGCACGACAAAAGCTACAAGAAGGCCCATTTGGGAACAGCACTCAAGGCTAATCCTTTTGGTGGTGCTTCCCATGCGAAAGGAATCGTTCTCGAGAAAGTGTGAGTATATTCTGCTGTTGTTTCTTCGTATGCTATCATAGTTCTTTCAAACTTTTGTTGCTTTCGCAAGTGAAATTAGCACTTGTATGTTTGTCTTTGGAGATTTCAAGGAATTTATTGCTTAGATTTTTTCGAAATTGTGGTAGATGTCGTACTGGAGACCTTAATCGTGCCTTAAGTGACAATTGGCGCTAAATAAACCTCTGCAACATCCTCATAAAAAGAAACGTTCACAATCTTCGTGAAATAAAAAAAATGGGATATACTTTTGATATAGTGTCGAACTTGCACACATAGTATAAGTTTGCCAGTTCTTTATAATATAAGACTTATGTATGCAAATTTAACACTATATGAACAGCAAACTGATTGTTTTCATTTCATGGAGATTGTGAAATAAATTTCTTTTAGAAAATTATTTTGATCAGTTCACAACATTCTTTTGGCCAAGTAGTCCTTTTTTTTACATGGATTTATGTAGATGTAGATAAGAGGTGGGTTCATATACCAGAATAGTAAGTAGACCTTAGTACCTTATTCTTACTAATTTTCGCGCGTACTTAATTTCGCAAAAATTCAGTAGCTGTATTTCACGAGTACTATTTTTCGCGATTCCAGGAAAAAATAAACTAAAGCGTATTTAATTTCACAATTTTTTCATTTAGAACTTTAATCTTCTAAGTCCTAATGTTCACAAAATAGCTATATAGAACACTTACCGAAAGAAATATCAGTTACGTGCTTTCTACTTCGTCAATGTTTAGGTTCTTGAGTCAAAGCGCCGAAGATCTCCTCAATTTTTCGATTTTTGTATTGTTTTCTTATACAGTGTATGGTTTTAAATGTCGCGATTTTTATTTTTGTGCTCTCTTTTTCTCGCAAGTATTAATTTTCGCGATTTTTTCCAAAACACACAAAAAAAATCCGAAATTTAGTAAGAAAAAGGTATGCCGAGAGCTCCAGTATACCTGAACTCGTGTTTTACACTTTCGCTGATAATTGTTTGTATTTAAAATTATAAGTATACTTCAAGTGAGGGTGCCAAAGATTTTTATTGTTTTTAGAGAATGTCCTATTAAATATCATCATGTGACCTCAAAATATCCAAATAGTCTTTCTTGTTTGCCGCATATAATATTTTATCTGTAAATGACAGCAAGCTTTGCTGCTTTGCCAGCCAAGGTGATCACTTTGTAGTTGTTGAGGAAGAATTTAGAGGTCTTTAGAACAAGATGAAGAAACCAGTGATATTGAGGTTTTTGAGCCAAATGAGTCACCAAAATGCTCAATGACATTTACATAAAATCTTAGTATAAATAATCTGTAACGTTCAACATGCAGAAAAAAGGTCAAAACTGGTTGAAGTTTTCTATTTTCAATCCTGTTCTCTCGAAAGCCGCACTACATGCAGGCCATGCAAAATTGATGCGATCAAAACCGCATGTTTTGATTTTTCCAGCAATAACCTTAATTGATTGACATTCCATTTGCAGAGATTGTTTTTTGGATTGTTTGGATAGTGCGTAATTAAGCTGGTAAGGATGGTTAAATTTTACTTGAAAGTGTGCTTCATCTTCTATGAAGATGCGTTACCACGGTTACAAAGTAGGATACTTGAGCTCCCTGTTCACATCTGAAGTAAGATTCAAGTATACTTAAGGTCTACTTACTATGCTAGTGTGAACCCATAAAATAATGGAATAGACTGTTCACAGTCCTGTTTTCCAGTGTGTTTGTTGAGATCAATTCTTGAGTTTGTTTAGCCACCATCTTGAAAGTCACATGCCGATACTTTTGATCAGTAGATTATGTCTTAGACTTTGTCTATGATTGAAAAGGCACCAAAAAGGAGATATTAAACAAACAATGCTGGCCAAAGTGGAGATTTAAAAATAGAGATTTACCATTTCATTTCATAGGCTTTAGAGGTTTTATTTCAGAGTTTTTAAGAGTTTTATTTTCAGAGTTTCATTTTTTCAGTTTTATTTATTTTTTATTTCAGAGGTTTTTAGAGGTAAAAACTAACAAAAAAATAAATTGTTTTGTTACTGTTCGACCTTCCACTCACACAAAAACAAATGAACCAAAATAATAGCATAGCAACATTGGAATGAGTACAATTTTTGATCTGTTTAATTGTGTTGACTGTGAAAATCGATGAAATCACACCTATGTGAAAGTGAAATTTTTTACACTTTCAAAATCAAGGAAAATATTAGTTTTTAAAAGCTGAATGGTGTCAAGCAGTTTAGGTATAGAGGGTTTTCACGTTGCGTCTTGGCGGCCATGTTGGTGCACACCTACAAAAGAATTTTAATGAACTTCTTTTGTTATGTGCACCAACATGGCTGCCATGGCCTTTGTCATTTGAGTCCCACAGGACTGAAGGTCACATGAGTGAAAACCATCTATTTAATTAATTTACCATGATGTAACCGAGGTTAGAGTCACTGGGCTGAGGTTAACTGTGACTGCCCAGTGCTATTTCCTCGAAAAATAAATGTGTTCATATTCACTGGGTGGCCTGCTTCAGTCATGCCGATAAATGCAGATTAACCCAGTCACCTGCTCACACACATCAAAAACAATACTTAGACTTTGAACATTAAAGTTTCAGTTGGTTTTTAACTTAACAGGCAACAACAACTCTTGTTGCTCATGCCGTACAAGGTTTCTGTGGCACATTCAGTGTTTTGAAGAAATTGAAAGCTTTGCCTGTGTTTCTTTGAAATGAATTGAACAAAGAAGAACTGAAATGATCTGCAGTAACAGTTTCCTCAATTTGTGTTTCCACAAGAACAGGCTTTTTGCCATTAATTGAAAGCTGTGTGGCCTGGAGGCATTTCTCTCAAAAAATTTATAAAAGCAAGAATAATTTAATTTTTTTTCTTATGTTCAACCAAACTTCTACTCATGTTTCTGTCGCTATAGCAACATGGATAATGTTTTCAGTTTTATAAATAACTTTCACATGACAAACTGAATTTGTGTCGCCTTCTGTTGTTATTACCATGGGTCCAATGAGAAAGCCCATGCTCATTATTTTATTGTCAATTTCTTACAGGGGAGTCGAAGCCAAGCAGCCCAACTCTGCTATCCGAAAGTGTGTGCGTGTACAGCTTATTAAAAATGGCAAGAAGATCACTGCCTTTGTACCAAATGATGGCTGCCTTAATTTCATTGAAGAAAACGATGAAGTTTTAATCTCTGGTTTTGGCAGAAGAGGTCACGCTGTTGGTGATATCCCTGGAGTCCGATTCAAGGTTGTTAAGGTTGCCAACGTGTCACTTCTTGCTCTGTTCAAGGAGAAGAAGGAACGTCCTCGATCTTAAGAATGTTGTAACAACAATAAACTTGTGTAAATCATTTGACTGTTTATGTGGTTGTTTTTATTTTAGATTACCTTGGATATTATATTATAGTATTACTTTATCCTCACTGAAATGTATTGTGACAGTAATGGTGACTGCTTTGCACAGCAACACAAGCAAAGCATGTTAATTTGTCTTGAAACAAAAGAAAAAAACTAATTATTGCTTTGCTTGAGTTGATATGTAAATGAGTTACCATGAGCATAGATCACACAAGTTTCTTGAATAAACGTCTCGACTTTGCTTGAAGTGATCCTGAACTGAACAGTTTGTTTTTAAGCTTGTACTATAATATAAGAGTCATTTCCTTTAAATTTTACAGCACGAAACTAACTGCATGAAAAAACACGAGGGTCATGCAACATTATAGAATTCAATTTTGATGACAGTGTCAAACAAAGCCTTTGATTGTTGGCTATGTTAACCCTTTCACTCCCCAAGAGTGCCAAACATCAAAATTCAAGTAAAATCCTAAATTTCATTTTGTAAAATTTTGGAAAACAAATGGTACCATGCAAAAGTACTGCTGAAAAGGTTCCATTTGAATGGTCCCACCATAGGATTTCGTTGACAGAATCAAAAGTTAGAACTACATGGAATGACTGCATGACAAGCTCTAAGGACATATCCATGGGCTAGGTTTTGACAAGAAAACAAACACCCAGCATTGTTTGGGATAGTTTTGTCTTTTTCTAACCACATTAAGAACTGGGCAAAACTCAGTGAGGAACTAATCAGATTTTGCTTGGAGAAAGGTGGACAAAGGGAATTCCAACATTTGCCCTTCCCCATAAACTGAATGCCAGGAAAAGACTAGTATGTGGCATCTTTGTATGTGTTAGCCTGCATTGCAGGTGGTTTTGTTGGCATGCGTGATGCTGAAATTCGCGAGCGGCCAAACCACCTGCTTGGTATCATGGCTTTTTGGTTTCTCTCTCCGGGCTTTGCTGCTTGTGAATTTCAGCATCATGCATGCCAATAAAACCATTGTCCGCACAGGCTATGTATATGTTGTGGGTCAAAATTTTCCTTGGTTCAAAATTACTTTCCTTTGTTTAAAACTCATCATACATTATGCATTTTCATCCACAAAAACAAAGGAAAGTAAATTTTGAACCAAGGAAAATTTTGACCCACAACATATACATTTCCTACCTTTTTGGTCGGTGCAAGGGATTGGTGTACTACCTTCTGCCCGGGTGGCATACTTGACCGGTGTTTGTGTATAGGGATGACCCTGAGGGTCTGAAACCATGACCCTGTTTACCAGGCTTAACTAATCAATGTAATCAATGAGTAATCAATGGGTAATCAATGACCCACAAAATTTTTGGTCATTGATTAGTCATCGATGTCATTGATTTGCATGAAAAGAGGTGTCGACAGGCCAGACACGACTCCTAAGCTCGTGATAACGTGGAACGTGACCTTTAGAGTTTTGCTCTAACAAGTATATCCCCAAGGATTTTCCTTTTTTGTGTGAGATAAGGGGAGGCTCTTTGTATATTTCTCTTAGCAATGGTTCTGAATTAAATGCCATTTGCTCATTAGATGTTTTTAAGATTAGGCAACGCCGGGTGGTATGTTGTTACGAAAGGCAGAATTCTTTTTCTCATGTTCTCCTTTTGCTGCAAAGATGACTTCCGTTCATTGAATTTTACCTCGAAAATTATTTTCTCAATGAGATTGTGAGTGTAGCCTCTAGCAAGAGGCGTGCTTTGAAGTTGTTGATATTCTCACTGAATGATTTCGCTGAGGAATTTGTTCTTAAAAGTCTCAGGGCCTCACCTTTTATCCCAGAGCCCTTTTCTGACCCCTGGTGGGTGGCAGGAAGAGAAATGGGTGTACTGGAAGGTCTCTGTTGGTTTAAAATGAGTAATCAATGGCATCGATGAGTAATCAATGACCCACAAAACTTTTTGGGTTCGATTAATCATTGAATACTCATTGAGTATTGCCAATACTCAATGATTAATCAATTGATTACCCATTGATGTCATTGATCATTGATTAGTTATGCCTGGTGTTTAGGACAACTAAAATGCCTACCTTGTGTAAGGACAACACCCTCTAATTTAAGACCCTGACTTGGACAGACTCGCAAAAAATTATATACCCAGTTCAGGACAAAGGCCAAAAACCACATCCTTGTCCAGCGGCATGTTCCCGCATGGACTATAAGGGAGTAGTCAAGTGTGATCGTCCGGGTTAGTGTAGTTCTGAAAAGAACTGTTGTTGTTGACATTGACTAAATTTTATGACTCTGAAGATGACTTCCCCTCAGGTTGTCAAAACGTTATTTAATGTCAACGACATTTCTTTTCAAAACTACGCTATATGCGTATGTAACCCAGACAGATACACTGGACAGACTACTGATACTCCTGCAGGGTTCAAACCATTTACAATATCAATAATGTTTCACTACAAAAAAAAAAACAAAAGACAACCGTTTTCTGTACAAAGAAACTTTATTTACAGCTATTAAAATACAGTATTATTCTGTCCTTGGCTGGCATCTGTCTTAAAAAGAGTTGTGGACAAGATGAATATTGACTTATTTTGCATCTTGTGAACAGGATGTATGGAAGCTGTATTTAGCATATAGTCTGTTACTTTTCCATCATGTGTAGAGTTGATAACTTTAATATCGCTTTCTCTTCAAGATTTCAGGTTTCCAGTTAATAGGATGGGTTTCTTCACTCTGTAACAAGTGGAAAGACAGTTTTAAGTATCGATCTACTGATGAGAAGATTTATTCAGTTGAAATAACACTAATATGTCATGGGTGACTTAAAGCAATTTCCAATAATTAGGGAGCGAAAGCAACCATGAGAGTGACGGCAGCAAGAACAGCACAATTAAGGGGGAAGTATCACAGGGATTTGGTGTCATTTTAAAAAGCAAAAAAATGTTATTGTATGATCAGAAACCTAAAAATAAAGCTCCAGTGGTGTAATAAATTATCACAAAATATATCAAAACTGTTGATTACTGTCTCTGGTCATAGACGGACTGGGTCTCAATGAAATACAACTTGAAAAAAATTAGCCTAATCTTTTTCAAGTTACCACATTTTCGTCTCCAAATGGGCTAGAACAGACCATAATATGTCTCTTTTTCAAGAATTGGTTTATTTCACTCTCTTGGTGTTTTAGTATTATTTTGTAAATAAGTAAAAGTATTGTAAAATGGCTTTGACCAAAAAACATCAAAATTCCTGTGATACTTTCCCTTTAATGAGTATAAACAATGCACCTGCACATGCGTTTTAAATTTTGGTACATTTCTTTACCGTTCCCTGCAAAACAACATCAAATGATGAAATTATAGGTTTTGTGGAGAATGTGAACACACGGTGGTTAATTTCTCTTTCTCTATTTGAGCTGAAAAGCCATCCCTACGAATTCAGTCCCTGGACAATTCAGTCAAATTAGACAAATTAAACTAATAGTCCTTTTTACAGTTGTGTGCTTGGTGACCTTGCCTTTGAGTGGAAGCGAGGCTGGAGGTGACCTTGCTTTGATACAGACCTTGGAGCTTTTCAGATGTAAATTTAGCTAGTTAGCATGAGAAAAGCATTATTAACATATGAAAGGCAGAAAGGTTTGTATCAAAGCAAGGTCACCTCCAGCCTCGCTTCCACTCAAAGGCAAGGTCACCAAGCACACAACTGTAAAAAGGACTATTGGAACAATAACCAAGTAGTTTAAAAGAGCGCAAATCCTTTTTTCAAGTGATGTTTTCCTTGGCGTTGCCGTCGTGGTTGCTAAAGCTCCCGATTATTGATTGTATTGATTGTCCAGCTTATCAATCGGCTGCAGGTCAGCGGACTTTTCTATATAGAGCAATTAAGCTCTGGAATTCATTGCCACATGCGATTACTGCTGCAGACAGCCCGCGTACTTTCAAAAAGAAACTTAGAGAATTCCTTTTCGAATCATTTCTGTTAGCTAGGAGAGTTACCTATTGATGTTTTTATCTATTATCAGGGATTCTGACAGGGTGCGGGAAAAAAACTAAAATTGTGCGGGAGTTTTGGGGCAAATTGTGTGGTAAATTTCTTCGATTGTGCGGGAAATTGTGCGGGATTGCGCAATCCTGTGACCAACCAAATATTCAATCACCAGTGTTCTAGCCAGGCCAGAAAAATATGACAGGGAGGAAATTCTGCACAAATGAAAAATACAAATAGATGTTTTACTTTGGGGATCAAAATGTACCAGCAATCGCCAATTTGCGGCTGTTTTTCTTCACCAAAGTTTATTTGTCTCAACAAAACCACATTGCGTGACACGATGAACTCGATCGGGTAAAACCGAAATACCACTCAAAATAAAATGTTTCCGATCTGAGCGAGTTCCTTTATTAAAAATCCGTACATTTTATGTAGTGTGAATAATTTCCATTAAAGGTTCACACAATTTCTTCGAGAGTTTGCCGCAAAAACAGAACCTCGAGATGTATGCAAATCGCGTGCTAAATGTAATTTGATAGCATGTTTGTTTTGCATTTTCCTGAATGAAAACGTCTTTCACTTGATTGAAAAAATCAAATCCAGTATTCTGATCATTCAGAACTTAATAATTTTCTCCTATCAATCCGAAGTTCCAGCGCTTTAATAGTTTGTTTGTCGATTCGCAAACTTGATCAGTTCTTTGCGAAATTAATTCAGACAGAGGACGGCGAAGAGAACGCCCTGTTGTTTTTATATCGATCGCTCGAGCTGTTCGAGGAAAGCGAGGGATTTCTCGATTGTTTGGAAGGAAAATGGACTGAAAATAACCTAAAACGTTTCTCGAAATCTTGGTAATCAATAGAAATACCTGATTTAATTAAAATTTTAAGCAAATATTTCAGTATTGTGCGGGATTGTGCGGATTTTTAGGAATTGTGCGGAATTGTGCGGGTTTGACCGAATTGTGCGGTCCCGCACCCGCGCACCCTGTCAGAATCCCTGTATTATTACAATTTTAACGTTTGACATTTTTATTCAATGTTTCACTTACTTTATGAATTATTTAAATGCTTATGTACGTTGGGTCTGAAAAACCCTTATGGGAGATTCAATAAAGTTTTATATTTATATTTATTGTAGCAAGACCAAAACCAATATTAATAATCAAGGAATGAAACTCACTGCCATGTCATCCTCCTTGTATATCTTGATGGTTTTGTCAGCTTCACATGTGATGAGTCTGCTGCTACTTAGGTCAAAAGTCATGGCAAAGATACCAGCTTCACTGTCCAGTGACCCAGGCTGCACTGATGCTTGGGAACGTTGAAAGTTGTACCCAGTCTTCCAATCCCAGAAATGCATTGTGCCATTATCACCTGAGAGAGTACAGCAACATTAGTTTGATTGACGGGTGACAGTTAAATCTCCAGGGAGCTGCAACATCACACACAATTTTTTTTTATACAGTTGAATCTCTTGTAAATGACCACACAGGTCTCTTAAGGGATATGGTATACACATAACACTGCCTTATGGTGCAATGTTTCCAAAGGATTAAACTACACCCACCTCCTGATACCAAAACACCATCGGAGTTGACTGCCATACAGTTCACTATAGCATTGTGTCCAATAAGGTTCTGCAGGAAATTACCATCCGGGAACTGCCACTGTTTGATATTGTCAGGAGATGCAGATGCAAATGAAAACCTACAAAGCAAACACATAGTAAGAATGACAATTTACTCAACTTGTATAACAATGTTTGACCGCCACATTTTTAAAATACCAGGTCCAGAATTAACCCTGAGTGGTCTAACCACTGTGAGTACACTTACTGTGTTGGGTGTAAGACCACTGCTCTGACACTTTTCTTGTGATTAGTCAGTGTAACTTTAGACTTCCCAGCTGCTAAGTCCCACAGACGAATGGTACAGTCGTGACTTCCTGTTATCACCTAACAAATACACATCCATAGAAAACGGCTTTAAAGGCAGTTATAAAGGCAATAGGAAAGCTGTCTCATGGCAAGAGACCCACCACCTACATGTTATAGACCAGTTAGAATAGTTTATTTAACAACATCGAATAACTGGATTTACCAGACAAGAGCTACCAATGATATGGTGGTCTATCGAAAATGTGGTGTCTAGACAAAATTAATTTTAGCCCAGTCTCGAAATCTCAGTGTTTAAAAAGGTGTCTCGTAATCTCAGGCTAGCCAAAAATAAGGCTGTCTGGGAGTCTTTAATTTTGAAAACTTGGAGCCAAGAAAATCCCACCAAGTTTAGCCAGAAGTTTGCAATAGCAACACCACTTCCACCCTCCTCCTACTCAGTAAATTGTTGCCACTAACAAGGTCACAAAACATCATCTTTTTATTGTTCTCGGCTGTGATTGTCATAGAGTTTTGTGTTCTGAGTTTTCGTGTTGTGTGCATCTGTCTTAAGGATGTTGTAAGTTGATTTACACCATGTGATTCGTGTTGTAGTCATGGCATAAGCGTGTCGCATGCGACAATCATAGGCAAAATCGTACCATCTAAATCGCTCTTGAATGGACTTTGCACTTGGCCTTGGTTTGAAAAGGAGGCTAAGAGCAACTCGGAAATGGGCTATTCAAGAAGCAGCACTAGCTTAAATAGTTATAGGGATGGTCTCAAGGAAGTGAACAGTTAAAGTTACTGTCCTGTTCTAAAGCTTATTTTCACAAGAGATATTACAACTTATCCCATGTTTATAAAATAAGCTCTAGGGTTTCTGTAGCACAGCAATAACGAGATGACTTGGGCAGAAAATCAAGCCACCTCCTGCCTACTGTGCATATCTTCAGCCATTAAATAGAAAGTTAAATAACAGCATATTAATATCAAGAGGTTTGGGTGAGATAATCCTAAGTTAACTTTTAGCTGGTCAAGGTTAGTATTTCAAGACTGGATCATGTACATTTGTAAGTGTGATGAAATTAATTCTAACAAGGTCAGAAAATCAAACATTAATTCAAAAAGATACATTATAAGTTAATTAAATATATTTATCCAGGGTTACTTCAATAAGCCACATTTCCCCTTTGAAATGTGCACATAATTATGTACATGTATGATATTTTTCGTCCTAATTGGATTTGTTTCAAGTTGCTAACCATGTCTCTGTATTGTCTTTTTCAAGACAAAACACAAAGTTTTGGAGAAAATTGATAAAACATCACTTTGGAAGTTCTTACCTGGAGGATAAATTATTTACCTGAGGTTCTGCAGCCTGTGCTTTTACAACTGCGACGGTACTTGTATGACCAGTTAGTGTATGAATGCAAGCTTTTGTTCTCATGTCCCATACCTTCAAACAAATGAACAATTGAAGGGGTGCATGGAATATGGCCCTAAGTGACTCCTGATCTAATAAAAAATTCTCCCTTTTACAAGCATACACAAGGCAAATTGGAAGGAGAATGTAGCATTTTATTGGAAGTCACTTGGAGCTTTATTCCAGGCACCCCTTCAATTAACAGTCTACATGTAAACCTGTGTTATCTTGTGAATACAGCAAGTTCCATACACAATAACAATATTATTTTTTACTGTTATAGAGGAAACTGAAGAGCTCTTGCCAGTCAAGAACGTCTTTGCAGCTCCTTCACAAATACATCTTTGGACAACAATCAAAGTTTAGATTAGACAAAGCTTTTATTGATCAATGTCCATGAACATGTACATTCAAAACTTGTTTTCTTTCCTTTCAAGTTTATGCACTTGGGAATTAATTGGTATAACAAAATAACATGGTTTACATTTTTCATATGATGTTTCTTTTGGAAATATATATGATATGATGATAAGAAGAATGTCTTGTTTAAAAATTTTTAGGACAAATTAAATTTTGGTAAAGATTGTATAACATACAAGTACTACAAAATGAAGCTGCGACAAGTTGTAAAACAAGTGTGAAAAGCTGTAAGAATACTACAAAATGAAAGCTGTGACAAGTTATATGACAAGCATGACATGAAGCTGCAAGATTGTATGTTATACTACAAAATGAAGCCGTGTCAAGTTGTAAGACAAGTGTGAGTCCAAGATGTAAGATTGTATGACATACCACAAAATGAAAGCTGTGACAAGTTGTAAGACAAGCGTGAAATGGTGGAAGATTGTATGGCATACTACAAAAAAAGCATTTTACACATTTGTATTGTTTTCTTCTTATTGCTTTTATATTATTACATGTATGTAGTTTTTATATTTTATTGTAGCTTTTCTATCTATCTATCTGTCTGTCTGTCTGTCTGTCTGTCTGTCTGCCTGCCTGCCTGCCTGCCTGCCTGTCTATCTATCTTCTACCTCTATCTCAAAAACTACCAAACAGTAGCTGCTTCTTTATGGGGTGCTGAATATTTTGATTTAAAGTACAATAATGCAGTAATATCATTACCCTGGTTGTTGCATCTCTACCACATGTGAACAATACGTCAATAGTTGGGTGAAGATCCAAGGAATGAATAGCACTTAAGTGACCATGGTAGTGTCGTACAACCTGCAAACAAACAAACAAACAAATGGCACAGCTGTTATAGGACTTTTTAAGATGTGCAAATTGCTGTTGAAAAGGAGTCACTTTGGTCATTATCTACAATATAGACATTTTTTATAAGGGAATCTTTGTTTACGTTATTGTTGACATTAATTTTTGTTTTATTAGCATACAAGTCTACATAGAGAAGGTATTGGTATTTCCCCTCCTCCTGAGGTGTGTCCCCTTGACAGGGTATCTTGATAATGTACATGTATTTATCTTTTTATTTATCTACTATCTTACTACATGTAGTTAAGGTTTTCTTATGTAGTTAGATTAGATTAGTTTCTTTTTATTTTTCTTAATGTAAACCAATTTTATTCTAAATTAATTTTATTCTAAATTTGAATTTCTTATTTTTTAGGCCTCCTAGTATAGTTTTTATTGTTTTTCGGAGTAAGTCATTAAACTTAGCAACCTACACTGTATCCAAAACTGCAAAATTGTTGGGTGGCGATTATGTTTAAACAAGCCATACATTCTTGGTAAAATGTTGAGTTTTTAAAACAGCATTCCACAAAGTATTGAGAGTATCTAGTATATCTGGCTTGAATTTCCAGAGAAAGCTAATTCTGCTATGCCTTTCAATATGTACTCTTGAAATCGAATTATTTTGCAAGTTCAAGTCAACTTAGTCAAAATCATGACTTTTTAATTCTGCAATTTAAATATCATTACGCTATAACAAATATACACACATGTGTACTGCAACCAAGGGTCTAAGTTTGTCACACTCTAGATCTGTAAATAACTAAAATAAACACAAACTGGGTTTGAATATCTGTCCTGGGTTTTTCACCTGAGTCTTCTTAGTTAATCTTAGTTATAAGTATCAGTTGTATGCACTAGATATCCTGTATATAATTTTCTTATATATTATATAAGCAAGCAATTGAACGTGTAATTTTTAAGTTGTAACATTAATTTTTTTTTCTTCTTGTAATTTGTTTTCCAATGCTTAATCTTCCTCTACGTTCATTTTCTTTTATGACTTTTTTTCTTTTTTGTGTGTAACGATTTTAGTGTAAATGTGGTGTACGTTAATCAATAAAGATTTTCAAAAAAAAAAAAAAAAGTTCAAGTCAACTTGGTCAAAATCACGATTTTTTAATCTGCAATTGAAGGGCTCCCTGCAACAACGTCCTGAGTGCGTTTTTGGTAACTTTCACTAAAATTGTATGTTTTAGGCCTTTTAAAGCACAGTTTTGTCAAATTAATGATTTATTATTGTTAAGGTACTTAAAACAGCTCCAAAATGGGGAAGAAAATCCACATCTTTGAGAAAATGTTTTGGGCCCCTATGACACCCTATGGCTCCCAGGACACCCTATTTATCTTTTCAAAATAAAAAATTATTCTGTTTGAAGATAGAAGATTTGTTGACCTGGATTAAATCCTTTCAGTCATATGTACATGATCCAGTCATAATTTTGGCAAGTGAGTCCCTTTGGAGGCCAAAAATCCAGGATTTCCGTGAAAATTTTCCAAAAACGCACTGAGGACGTTATTGCAGGGAGCCCTTCAAATGGACTAACCTTAAGGAGTTTGACAAAGTTCACCTGAGAAAAAAGCAGAGTTCTGGCCCTCTAGTGCTTTGACTGTACATTCCGGCCCTAGTTACATCCAAAACTGCATAGAACGTAAGTTGGAAGAACTCAAAACGACGCCATTATTATAAACAAAACAGACTGGCCGTGAGAATATGCGACCGCAATACTCCTGACCCGCGCCAACGACCTGAACGGCGGGCTTATCGATCGTGTTCGCCACTTGCGACAACATGGCTGAACAGCGAACAACTCAGTAGTTGAGCGCTGGTTTAAGCCATGTTTTAGGCCCGCTCGGCGATGGAAGGACATCATGAAGTCCGGAAATCCTTAAGTCTCTAGCACCTCTCAAAGAAACGAGTCGTGTTTCTTGTCATACCTCGTGTCTAAAGCGCCATTTAGCGCTCGTGAAAAATGGACCTTGGTGGACAAGGCGAGCCGGCGGGAAAGTCTGCAATCATTTCGGATCAGAAAAGGGGCAGTGTTGTGAGTTGTGGCCCATTTGCCATCCCGTGCCGTGGTCGAAACGCCCGATATCCGAAGTGCTTCCAGACTTATAATATTTTGCTATAATTTTCGGGCGGGAACTCCATTTCGGATTTGCCATAGAATTTCCCGACATGCTTTGCGACAGTGGCACAGAGGCCCGCTGTGCGTGTTCGGGCACTTGAAATACAGCTTTGGGCCGCTCAAAGTGAGTTCTTGCTGGCCGGCCGAAATTGAGAAAGGCAGGCAAAGGCTGTGAGCCGGCAGCGGAGAACCGGGAGCGCTAATTCCTAGGAGGTCCGCAAAACTAAGCATGGCTGACCAGTATTGGCGATAAAATGGAGCGATTTTGAGGGAATGAACTTTGGTTCGGGATTGTTTTTTTTTTCTTGAACAGGATTTAGCATACAGGCCGAAACTTGGCCATGTGAAGTGAAAAATCAGCATAAAATCGAGAAATTTGTGTAAACTTAGGGATTCATTTTCTCGAGCAGAGACACGGAATTATCTTTTTTTGCATACCTTATTTCTCAAAAACGAAATTCTGAACAATGTTTTGCCATTAGTTTGTAGTTCAAATGCCAAAGAGGAGGCAAATCTAAGCGAGAATAAATAAAAAAACTGGCCTTTCGTTCGACATGAGACGGTTATGCACCCAGCCCTTCAAATGTCTAACTTGATCAGTATTCATAACAGTAATCCCAAGCGGCACATAGTACACAAAGACAACATGCTGCAGTGCTTTTCTTAGTTTTATTGATGAAAGGAACAACTTGTTTTTTTAATTGCTTTATTGGGTACTCTCTTTAAAGGCAGTGAAACTAACAACATGCATTTTTTTTCGAGTGAAACGAACAATTTGAGTGGTTTAAAGGCAGTGAAACAAACAACATGCGTTTTTTTCGAGTGAAACGAACAATTTGAGTGGTTTAAAGGCAGTGAAACTAACAACATGCGTTTTTTTCGAGTGAAACAAACAATTTGAGTGGTTTAAAGGCAGTGAAACTAACAACATGCGTTTTTTTCGAGTGAAACAAACAATTTGAGTGGTTTAAAGGCAGTGAAACTAACAACATGCGTTTTTTTTCGAGTGAAACAAACAATTTGAGTGGTTTAAAGGCAGTGAAACTAACAACATGCGTTTTTTTTCGAGTGAAACGAGCAATTTGAGTGGTTTAACGGCAGTGAAACTAACAACTTGCGTTTTTTTCGAGTGAAACAAACAACTTGAGTGGTTTAAAAGGAGTGAAACGAACCAACAGTGCTTTACCACACTTGTCTAAACACAAGTCCGTGGCGAAGAAACGGCAATTTTTGAATAATTTCAGTATTTTGTCAGTCACGCGCTTTCAAATAAAAAGACTGGATATTTTCAAAATTTGTTCCAGCGATTTATCTTAGACCTCTCATCCGATGGACTTCAAACTTTACCAATCTTATTTTCTAGACGAGAGCTAACATTCCACCAAAAATGAGGGTAATCGAAGGAACTCAATTTTTTCCATACATTTCTTCTAAATTTATAGGGAATGTATGGAAAAATGGAAAAAAAAAATGTTTCTCCGATTTCGCTGATTTTTAATGGACAATTACCTCTTATCTGGCAAATGAGTCTGACAAAGTTTGAAGTCCATCGGATGAAGGGTCTCAGAGAAATTGCTGGAACAAATTTGAAAGTGTCCAGCTTTTATATGAAGGGCTCCCTGCAACAACGTCCTGAGTGCGTTTTTGGTAACTTTCACTAAAATTGTATGTTTTAGGCCTTTTAAAGCACAGTTTTGTCAAATTAATGATTTATTATTGTTAAGGTACTTAAAACAGCTCCAAAATGGGGAAGAAAATCCACATCTTTGAGAAAATGTTTTGGGCCCCTATGACACCCTATGGCTCCCAGGACACCCTATTTATCTTTTCAAAATAAAAAATTATTCTGTTTGAAGATAGAAGATTTGTTGACCTGGATTAAATCCTTTCAGTCATATGTACATGATCCAGTCATAATTTTGGCAAGTGAGTCCCTTTGGAGGCCAAAAATCCAGGATTTCCGTGAAAATTTTCCAAAAACGCACTGAGGACGTTATTGCAGGGAGCCCTTCAATTTAAATATTATTACGCTATAACAAATATACACACATGTGTACTGCAACCAAGGGTCTAAGTTTGTCACACTCTAGATCTGTAAATAACTAAAATAAACACAAACTGGGTTTGAATATCTGTCCTGGGTTTTTCACCTGAGATCAAATTTTATTGCTTGGAAACTTCATAAAGTAGAAAATAATACACTGATTAATCTGGCCAATCTGGGACTGTGTTACAAAGTCATAGCTCTCAAATACTTAATAATAACACAGGCATGACTGATTTTAATATTTTACTGTTATGGCTTATTTACCTTGTTATACTCCAAGTCCCAACATTTGACTTGTTTGTCTTCTCCACACGAGAAGAGATAAGGCTGTCTTGGACTGACAGCTAATCCTCTGACAGTGCTGATATGACCTGTGAGTGACAGCTTTAACTTGCCGCTTCCAAGCTCCCAGATCTACAAAACAACGGCAGTTTATTAAATGCACAAAATACATTGCATGCATGTTAATAACAAGATCAATGCTGTGATAATAAGGGTGTTTTGGCAGTTAAGAAAACCATGTTATGTCTTGGATTTTTGATGGATGTCACTGACTTTTGAATTGCTGTTGATAGCAAAATGGAAAAAGTAGCCCAGGAGAAAAACTGTCAGTGGTGTGTAATAAAAATGCTGCATTTGTCAATCAAAGTAGCTGAGGATGAGAATAATTCCAATCATTATAATAGCTAGGGAAAATACCTGGCCTCCAGCACTTATTCACAGCCCCTTCTTTTAATATATTATATCAGTGGATATTCCTGCATATACATCTGTATTTCCAGCCATTCTTTGTATCTGAATGTCACTTGGAGTAATATTTGTCCTATTGCCGACAGTACAACAGTACCTTGATTGTCCTATCTGCAGATCCTGTTGCAAACCACTGGTTACCAGGCTCCACAGCCACAGATCTCACCCAACCTGTGTGACCACTGATTACCTTTAATAATAATAAGAAAAAAATCAATATCGTGTAATAATTTGCAATATTACAGTGTACATTATTATTATGTAATGTTGCAAATGCTCATGGTATTTTCGATGTGAGCAGGAGCAGATCTCCGAGAGTCAGTTTTGGAGACATGTACATGTAGTGTACTGTAGTTCTAACTTTTAAGTCTATTGACGAAATCCTATGGTGTGAACATTCAAAAGAAACCTCTGATAGCATTTTTGTATGATACTATAACTTTATTTTTCACTACTTTACAAAATGAAATTTGAGCTATTTTTTAAATTTTGATTTTGGCCACGCTTGGGAGTAAAAGGGTTCAGCCAATGAAACATGATATACCATGCTGTACCAAGTTGTAACAAGTTCAATTCAGAAATACATGTATCCCGCAGATTATTCACACTTGACAAAGTACATTACTGATGCTAGGATATTAACCTTGTCAACATTGGAGTAACATACCCTCATTAGTTTCCATGGCGAATGCCATTGTGGTTTAGGAAGTGTCGCTGCTTTCTTTTGCTGTACCAATGCTGTTGAAGATTTTGTTCCTCCCGCTGCTACCAATGCCTTGGATGAAGGACCAAGCCGTTCTCTTCCTCCTGAGGCCAGGGCCTTTTGTTGTATGTTCATAATACCAGCACTTTCTTTTCCTGCTTGGAGTCTGAGATGTTTCAATTGTGTTTGATAAAGAAAACAAAAAGGACAAACAGTTATTAATTTTACTGTGCACAAATTTGAAAAGCCAGCTTGGTTCACAGTACTTACTGTGATGGTGTTGGTGGAAGATTAGACATCAGTTGTTGCACTCCAGCATGTGATGGATGTTTTCTATTTGCTGCTGTTTCTGGAGTCAAGGTCACACCTATAATAATTATAGCGAAAGAAAATATTAAAGGTAGTGCAAAATAGAACTGTGGTGTTTTAATTAAACCCTATTCTCTCTCTACTTTTACTTTGGCAAAAAATTGCATGCAATATTGTGATTTTTATCCAAAGTTTCTTACTTCCTATCATTAAATGCAATACTCTCCTACATGTATTTTCAACCCTTCTTTATCAGTTCCCATTTTTCTCTTTTGATTTTCCACTGCAATAATGGAAATTCCATGTATACATGTAACATAAGATTTCCGATATATTGGTCAAATTACTGTACTGATCTACCCTACATTTTCCCCTTCAAGGCAAACATTGTTTTTATACACAGCATACAACTTGAGGCTGATTTTGTCAAGATTCTGTTGAAATAAGAGTTACTTTTTCTGCAAAGCTCTCTACACACAAAACTGAGCAAAACATCGATCTCTCGTGTTTACAAGCATATTATTGTAAATTTTATTAATTTTTTATCGCCAACTCTTCACAATATCTGTGCTTTAGCAGTCCTCATGGCTTGTAGTGGAGATTTCAAGACTTTTGCAACAACAGAAAGATTGTAAACGATGTTGTAAAAGAAGATTCTCTGAAGCTTTTTTGCTAGGTACAAAGCCCATCGGAGTAAAAAAATTGTCTTCAGGACTAGACTACTGTAGATTATGGAATGTGGAATACTCTAGAATGTGAATGTGTATGGTGAAATCAGGACTTTGGGATATGGAACGTGAAATGCAATTGTGGACTGGACTATGAATAATGGATTGTGAATCGTAACTTTAGGATTGTTGACTGGACTTTTGGCTGTGAATTGTTGATGCTAACTTTAATTCATCGTTTTCATCCACTGAGTGTAAAACTCGTATACTAAGTATAAAAACTGGGGGGACCAAACGGCCAACTTATAAAGCCTAACAGGCTACTTGGTGTGTTATACATGCATGTGCGTGCAGACACTTTGCTATAGATGTAGGGGTTTCAATAAGAATTGAAGTAGGTGGCTGCCCAAGGTATAATAGGCAGCTGTGACAGATAAGGACTGTAAGGCCCCATCTCACTAGGGGGTTCTGGGGGCATGCCCCCCATGAAAATTTTGAAACCTAGAGGCTCAGAAATGCAATTTCCAGCATTCTGGGCATGAAATTGAGTGTCAGTAACCGGTGGTGAGAGGCGAAGTAGGCAGCGGTACACCACCGGTAGCCGGCTTCTTTTGAAACCCCTGTAGACAGTGTCACCGGAAGCTTGTTAACCTTTTTTTTTCTTAACTTAAAAAACTACTGTATACATGTAAGTAGTAGACGTGGGTACATGTAGACCTCAAAAGTTAAAGTGCCCATAACCTCTATTTTTTATTTTCTCATCTGAATATAAACACCACACAAGGAACCTCTGTGAAACAATTTCACGCTTTGCACAAAACGCGAATTTTTTATGAATATTTCAAATCTTCAAAATCCTATTTTTTTGTGGTATACCCGTCCCACTGTTAAGAAGGCCAACGGGCTCACATGTTCCTTAATCTACGTCACAGTTCCTTTGTTTGAAGTCACAAGTTCCTTTGTTTAAAGTTATGTGTTCCTTAATCTACGTCAATGGATCCTTTGTTAACCGAGAGGGACCGAGAGGAGACTAATGCGAATGGTGGACCAAAATGGCGGCAAATTTCGAAGACTTTAAAAAATCATAAAAAATTCATGTTTTGGTGAAATCAAAAATTTTCTTGCAGATGTTCATTACGTGACGTGTAGATTTAGATACGAAAATAAAAAAAAAGGTTGAATTAAGTAAAGTAGTGTGCAGTAGACAGATGTTTCAAAACGGAGCTTATTTTTATTCATCATTATTATTATTATTATTACCTGGAGCCGATGGATAAGAGTGAGCTCCTTCTATAAGCGGAGGAATGTCAGAAACTGTGAAGTAAAACAACAAAGCCACAAAAAATAAAAATAAATAATTAAATGCTAAATTATTATAATTCCTTGATTTGTTTAGTTTTGCCATAACATAAATTATCCCATATAAATGTGGAGAGATTCTTGTATAATTAGTCGAAAAACGGGGTAAGTGCGCATTTCGCTTCAAATTCAAACTGCCATCTTTTTGGAATACAGACTGGTATTAAATCAAGAAAGAAATTTAATTGTATATTTATTAAGTTCAGAGCTGTCACTATCCTGTTAAGCCTTTGAATGCCAACCCAGATACACCCCTAGAAACCACTATTCCTTCTCAGACCCTTTCAAACAACCACGGACCAAAACCATGAACAACCAGAAAAAAGAAAACAATACTTGGTAGAGGGCATATACATGTTTATTACATCCTTTTTGAAATCACTGGTGATCCTTGCAATCTGATTGGCTCTCAGCAGTGCGATTTATTCCCGAATCGTACTATTTTTTGCTCCAAATCGCATCTTTTTCTCAGCTCTACGATTTATTCTCAAATTGCACTGTTTTTCGCTCTAAATCACATCTTTTTCTCAGCAGTGCGATTTATTCCCAAATCGCACTATTTTTTGCTCTAAATCGCATCTATAAGTCACATCAATATTGGTACTGACTAAAATCTGTATTTGGGCAATTAAATTGCGCGATTTCAAAATGGATTTAATAAAGTGGTAATTGAACTTTGTGTCGTGCAATTTTGGTCTGAAATCATACTTGTGATTTCAAATCGAACTCGTGCTGCGCGCTTGTTCGATTTTGAAATCACGCGTATGATTTCAGACCAAACTGGACTCCACTCAGTTCAATTACGTATATATACTGTACGTCCTTGGCATTCAAAAGGTTAAATAAGCAGGGAAGTGAAGGAAGTAGCTAGGAAAACTGGTTTCCAGTGTTGTCAATATTTTTTCTATAAACACATACAGCCGGGGAAAATATGTGGTCCCTGGCCCTTATTGACAGAGTGAGAGTTGGTTGAGTTTTGAGGAAAAGTTAATTATGTCTATGTATAACATACCTTGGTTTGAAGGGTAGGCTCCTGTGACTGGGTTTCTATTGGCAGTTAGAGTTTCTTTAGGTAACACCAAATCCTTCACCATAAAATACTCATCACGGATTTTACAGGACTTTTTTGCTTCATCACTAAATAAATGTAAAGAAACAATGAGATTACAACATAACTTAGATAAAATTTCATACTAGTTTTGATTTGACTGTTCTCCAAGATACAAAGGTAAGTCTTCACAAGCCTAATGCTCACAACTGCTGGAGCTTAACCTGGTTTCTGTAGCATGAAGTGACTGAGAGTATTAGTACTCCCCCCTGGATGGGATGCTAGTCCATCGCAGGGTTACCCCCCAGCATTATGTCGCCAGTACCCATTTATACACCTGGGTGGAGAGAGACAATGTGGAGCAAAGTTTCTTGTCTAAGGAAAAAACACAATGGCAGAGACCAGACTCAAACCACCGACCTTCAGGTTGAAAGTCTGACGCACAAACCACTATACCTCCGCAAGAGACACATAAAACTTTGTGATTAATTTCAAGGTAAAAAGGGTAGTCTTATGATCATGTTAGCTTTCTTGATACCACATGTATTATGGAGATGCAATGTACATGTATGTCCAGATACTAGCATGTATGATCAGTTAATACACAGTACTATTAGCTTCTTGGTCTCTGAATAGAGCATAGGACATCCACAGTGTTTCACCACCCAGCATAGTCCTGGATGAGTACATTTTTCTCATCATACGGTAAGATTTCTGTATAACCCCATACATCAATTATACATGTTTCGCTTTTGTTTTTTTCAGCCGTTCTATTGTTTTGGCTTTTGTTTCCGTTTGAAGAACTGTATGAATAAATAATGTATGGGGTTATACGGAAATCTTTCCACAGCGGTACAATGTAGAAATGTTTGAATGATGAAAAAGGGTGGTATTAAAAGGGTAAGTGCAGTAAGATGCTATGGAAACATCTGATGTGATGCGGCTGTTTACCTGTAAATAAAGTAGATCTGAAGACATTAAAGCACTTGTGACCTGACTATATCTCATAAATACTTTGGATCATTGCTTTTAGGCAACATTCAGGAGCTGTGGCTGAAATTTTTTAAAAAAGACAAATTACCAAAATCTCATAACTAATTGCTCTAGGTTTTGGATGGAAAAAATAAAATTGAAATTCTAACGGTCTTCTTCCTGGAGCATTACATGAGATTCTACAAACTTCTTCGTTCACTGCGAACAATATTAAAAGAGCTCACCTCTTTTCATCTCTCTTGAGCGGCAGAGAATTATCATGAAGGAACATATCATGGCTTCTTTTCAGTGAACGAAACACCAGTGTGTGTACAGAATGCTTTACAATATCCTAAGTAGAGAAATATTCAATAAATCAGTGTAAAACCAAGCAAAACTTGCAAAGCACATGAGATCCCTTACCTCCGCCATGTTGAACGTGAATAATGCGCATAATCGTGACAGTCGACCGCTGGTCACGTGTAACGCTGATCATGACGGAGAGGAGAAGAGCAAAGAATGGTTTAAATATTTCCCGCCACCTTTCGAGCAGATAAGAAAGTTGGAATAACTGTTATTTGGAAAAACTGGGACGAAGGAAAGATGGCGGAAACAATTGATGAATCGACGATTAGAAAGTTTGTTCATAGAGTTTTCAGGAAAAGCGACAATATAGGGTAGGGTACGGTAGGATTGCATTCACACTGCATGCTTTTTAAAACGTCATAAAAGCCATGTTCAAGAAAGTATTTTACTGCGTATTGACCTGGATAAATTCAAATTAGATC
This sequence comes from Dendrophyllia cribrosa, assembly GCA_024195265.1. Lineage (NCBI taxonomy): Eukaryota > Metazoa > Cnidaria > Anthozoa > Scleractinia > Dendrophylliidae > Dendrophyllia > Dendrophyllia cribrosa. Next base: position 18,638,678 of record JAJLRJ010000005.1, read on the forward strand.
TTTACTTTGTAGTTTCAGTTATAATTGTGTATTTAAATTGTTTTCTGGTTGTAGAAATACCCAAATTAGCCTATATAGTAATGATAGCCTAGACCGGAGGGGGACTCCCTTAATTATAAAAATGACTGGGGTGCTCGTCGGAAATTTTCGACCCCTGTCGTTTTTATATGGGAGTCCCGCCCCCCAGGAGCCTAGATAGTAATGCATCAGACCTGTCAATTCCTGCCAGCAAACGGGGGAAGGGTGGGGGAAGCAATGTTCACTACCCCCCTGGGTTTTGTTCATGTTATCCACGGGACAACCCCACAGCATTTGACAGCCTTGTGTTTTTTTACATTTTTGATCTCTCTCTGTGTGTTTGTGTCAGTTTTGCAAACATTAATGCAAGATCATCAAATTTCCCAAGGTTTGAATAAATTGGGTGATTTCAGAAAATAATTAATATCCATACCCATACCACAGAAGGCATGTGGGAATTCCGAGGGCAAGGGGGGGGTTCCTTGGCCTGGAATTCCAAAGGCATGGGGGGTGTTGTGGAGGGGGGGGGGGGGGGGTTCAGTTGTGGATTTTCAGAGGGCAAAGACAAGGAAAGTTTTGTTTGAAAACACCAACTGACGATCACAAAAGCAGGATAAAGATTGATCAGGCTGTTGTTAGTGTTCGGTGTGAACGGAAGGACATCTTTGAAGGGCAAAAAAGCATAAATCCCATTCCTTGGAGTTGTAAGGAGTCAAACAGGGAATTACATACATACATACATACATACTTTATTGCAACTCCCTACAAGGGTTTTTCAGTTACAAAATTACATAACTATCTAATTATCATGCTAAAATAACAAATACAACTGTAAATAACTAAATGACTAAGATAATAAATACACATTAGGTGTTGGAGAAAAAATGGAAGTTCCAAAGGGGAGGCTGAGGGGGGGGAGGGGGGGGGGGGGGGGGGGTTAACGTTTATGGACTTCTGAGGGAATTGGGGGTTGAGCTTTTTGGAACTTCTAAAGGCAAGAGGGCGTTTTATATATATGTTGTGGTTCAATTTTTTCTTTGGTTTGAAAATTTTCAAACCAGTTTGATTTTTGTTTTCCTTTGTCTCAGAATATGATAATGAACATGAGACAAAGAAAAATAAACACTAAACTGGTTTGAAAATTTTTAAACCAAAGAAAAATTTGAACCACAACATATACATGTTCATGCCGTTCATGGTAAGGTATGGATATTGTCTGGAATCACCCATTACTTTCTTGTTTATGACAAGAGTCTAGAAATGGTAAAGTTTGTCCAGAATGTCATTCCAAGACAAAAGATCAAATGAGGGGGATTTTAACCGTGAAAGCTACAGTAGCATAGTCTAACACTACATGTATCTCGGGGGGGGGGGGGGGGGGGGGGGGGAGGTACTTGTTGTTTTGAAAAGTGAAGAGGAAGTCAAATGATGGGATAATTTCATACCCCCACAAATGCTGGGCAAAATTTGAAACTGCCAAAATCCGAAACAGCAAATCCAAAAAATTCTTCACATCTCCCCATCAAAATATTTAAATCTAAGTAGTCCCCTGAGGGTTTGAACACCAGCTATTACATATGACATATTTTTTGGTTACCCTTGTTTATGCATGATAGATTTTATAGTATGCTCCTTAACAGTCTTACTTTTCTTTTTAGAACTCTGACAGTAAAATCAGTAAGACAACAATTTCTAAAGCACTTCGGAGTAGAAAGTCTTGATGCAGAGCAAAAAGAGCTTTTTAAAAACAGTGTGCATGATATTTATGCTGTGTATGCTAACAAACAGAAAGAGCAAAGTGGAGATCAAGGTAAGAAGGATAATTTGTTGTGGAGTAAACATGATTTTTGTGTGCAATTAATAAGATACTCGACAGAAATGACTTAAATTAATGGTACAAATGTAGCTATGGTACTGTATGTTGGGTAAGTTTTATTCTCAATTTCATCAATGACCAAATTTTTTCATTTTGGGAAAATTTGTTTATAGTGTACAGGTAGGACTTCAGATGTAAGGTGCTTTTACATGCAAGATGCATGAAACAAGAAAACAATGTCAAGTATGGTATTATAAAATTCATAAAAAAAATTCATTAATACAGTCAACTCTCTCTTAACGACCACTCTTTTAAGCAACCACTTCCCGTAAGCGACCACTTTGTAAATAAGCGTTTTGTTCCTCAGTCAAATACTGTTTCAAATTAATTTTTCTTTTAAGCGACCACCTCCCTTAAGTGACCACTTTTTCGTTAACCAAGAGTAGTCGCTTAGGAGAGAGTTGGCTGTAATTCATCAGGAGAATATAAAAGTAAAGAAAATTTAATGAAGATTTGTAAATCCTGATACAGAACAGTTATACTGTATCACTGATACAGAATACTTTATAAGAATTCTAATAAGCTTCATCACTATTGCTCTTAAGCAATAGCCTGGGGGAGGGGTACTCCCTATCAGGGGCATAGCCAGCTTTTAGAAGAGTTGTAGGCCTGGCCATCCGGCCCGCAAGGGCCGTTTCCAGGGGGGTCTGGGGTATTGGTCCTTGAAAATGCTTTATTCTTCATTTTCTGGTGATTTTATGTATATCTTGACAGCACCGAAATCCTAATATTGGATACAAGAGAATGGATTTGAATTTTTCATTTCCAATTCTTAAAAATGTAACACAAGTGGGCTAAAAACCTCTTTAAAGGTTAGCCCACACGGTTAAAAACCTCTGACATAATTAAATGTTTACTTTTTGTACTCATCAGGGTCAGATGTGGAAGATTCCCAGACATCAACTCAAAGTGATAATGAAACGCCAGCTTCCCGAACATCAACCAGTCCAAAAAAAAAGAAAAGAAAGATAGAGAGTGACAATGAGACTCACCAGGAAACAGCGCACAGTGATTCAAAGAAAAGGAAAGAAAGAAAATTGAACAACAATAATAACACATGCAAAGAAAATCAAAGGGACAAAAAGAAAAGAACTAAAGAACAAGCTCTAGAAGAAGATGAGAGAGAGATAGACAAAGCTGACAGTGAAGAGGATGAATGCAGGAAAAAAGGTGTTGCTAAAAATAGAAAGTCACCAGAAGTTGAGTCTGTTAATGGCAGCAGTGATGAGGAACAACAAAAGGAAAAGAAAGTGTTGAAGAACAAAAATGCAGAATTTAATAGCAGAAAGAGAAAGTCTGTTGAGACTAGCAGTGAGGAAGAAGATGGAGGAGAGGAGGAGGAGGAGGAAGAAAAAGAAGACAAAACAGAAACATCTAGCAAACAAATACCACAGGGAAGTGAGGATGAGAAAGAGTCTGTTGATTCCAGTAGCAGTGAGTCAATAAATGAGGAACAGGTGGCTGCAAGGAAAAAATTGAAATCCAGAAGCATGAAAAGTAAACTAGATGAATATATAGATGGAGCTACGAACAAGAAGCTAAAAAATAAATCAAAGGTAACATACAGAGTATTAATGTGGTTCAGCGTAGAGCAGATAATAGACTAACTATGTTTTACAAAATTGTAAATAGCTTAGTCGAAGTAGACTTCTCTAAAGAACTTATACCACTTACGAGATACTCCAGAAATACTCACACTAAATCCTATAGAATACCTAACCAGAAGAAAACTTACCTTCAGCACAGCTTCCTATCTAGAACTATAAAACAATGGAACAATTTGCCTGGCATGTTGGCTACAGCTCCTAATATTTACTCTTTTAAGAGTGGGGTATGTCAGCTGATGCATTCAGAACTTTAAGAACCAGAGCACATAAGCCTCGAAGAGAGGGACTGCTCTCATTTTGGTAAATGTAAATGTAAATGTGGGAAAACAGTCACTACTATTAATAGCTGAGTACATTACCCACCCAGCCACCCACATTGTTCTACTTACATGTAGCTCCAAGGTGGTCCAGCCTAAGGCATTGAGCACATTAGAGACACTGGTAGTGTGCTGTATATTTGTAACATATGCTTTTTTCTAACAAAACAGATCAGTCCTGGCTCTGGAGCAAAAAAGAAAAAGTCAGCAGCACCTATTGAAGACAGTGCAAAGCTACGGAACTTGAAGCGTTATGCTTGGACTTGTGGGATGCATTTTAAATATGTTGATATTTTTGCTGATTGTAAATCCATGTCTCAGAAGGAGAAAAAGTTAGACAAACTGATACGAGACAGAACTGGATTTGAAGGTAAGACAAAGTATATTGTTGCATTGTTTTTTTTTTCAAGGACCATGCTTTGCTGTAATGGAGAAAAGAATCTGTGGATCATACCGGATCTGTATTGTTGAGATTTGTTGAAACAATTTTTAATGCCACTGGAGTTCAAAGTTCATCCAACAGAAATTTCAGTTATCTAATGATTGTTGTCTTTCTCTTGCTTGTGTAGACTTGTCAAGTTACCCTGAGCCAAATTTTGTTAGTACAAACAACAACAACAACAATAATTATTTTATTTCATTATTAATATAACAATATTTTCAACATTGACAACCCGCTGCAATAAGCAGCATGCCTTGTAAATGTGCGCCTGTTTAATCAATCAAAGCAAATTGTGGCATTTAGCATCATGTCCGCACTAGTTTCATGAACATAAGTTCCATTTAAGGTTAATAGCAATATTTTGTGAAATGCGCAGCAATGGTCTAGTATGTCTTCTGCCAGTCTTATGTGCATGTCAAGAGGCATTATGAGTCACTCACATTTGCAAGCATTTTTATCAGGGAGAATAACACTTCAGATGTGCAAAAAGTACAAGAAAAAGAAAGAGGAAGAGGATGAAGTAGCAGAGCTGGACTGCAGAAATATTATCACAACAGGTCAGTTCTGAAAGAATCTTTCACTTTGATATTGGAGTGTCTGTGAAGGTGCTAAGGACGCTGGAGTTCGATTTTGAACTCTTTAATTAAAACAAGAGGCTCCAAGCACCCTATACTCATTTGCTTGCATAAGAAAGTTTTATGATATATTTTAAACATGATAAGAAGATGTCCGACATGGAGAAGAGTTACTCCTTTCATTCAGTCATCGTTCCTACAAAACACGTTGTTTACTATTGAATGTTTTGTAAATGAATGCTGACACCACAATGAAGCCAGTGATTCTTCTAAGTCTTATTTATACCTAATGTAAACATGTAAGTAGGGTTGTAGGAGATGCTGTTGTGACACTTCAGTAACGCTGTTTTACCGGAAGTGAGAGTAGCTGGAAGTCACTAACTCTTGCGCTTTGCGCATGAGTAAAAAGCAATATGGCAGGCGCATGCGTAAAAAGCAATTTGGCAGGAACGTGTTATATACACAGTGCAAGCCTGCAAATAACAGTCGGTCATCGGACAATGGTCCAGCAAATTTAAGGTTTTGACAGGTAAAAGCTGAGCCTGGTCGGACACTCTGACTGGGCATTTCAGCTTCAATGAAAATATTTTTTCTTGAAGTTTGTGGCCAAATATGGAACAAGTTTATTTTATTATACTACCGCAATACAACGCAAAAATGATTTGTTATTACTTTCGTTTTTCTTCCGTTCCAAGAATTAATTTATCACGCGCAATGCGTCGTTTTAAATGTCGTGTTGAATTGTAAACACGCCACATCAAGCGCCAGTATTCCTAAGTTGTTAATTGACGCTTTTTGCAGCGGCGTCGTGAAAGATCGTTTAGCCCCATTTAGTCTGAATTAAGTTCCACTGAAACACTACTAAAATCTGAGGTCTTATGTTATTACTTATTGTCTGTTATCTGCAAGTGTTGTGAGATAAATTACAGTCGTAATTTGACCCGATTGAAATGTTTTAATAGAAATGAGAAAAAAGTTCAAGGCAATATATCACAATTTCTTTGAGAAATCATGATTTCAAAATTCCTAAAATTTACAGGTGTTTGTGTGACTAGGGGTGTGGTGCCAATATGTTTTCCGCCAATAAAACGAACATTCTTAAATTTGTCGATTATCAACAGGTAAATAATACCTGATTTATGTAAAGGTACTCTTTCTGGGAGAGTATTGATTTTTCACTCAGTTGACTTTAATTTTAAGCCGTTTGAATTTGCAACCAACATTCTGAGGAAGGGTCACCGTCTATGTTGAAATACAGAACGGAAATGTCTCTAATGTCTCTTTTTTAATTTATAATGACAAAGAAAATTTATGTCCGACCAGACTGGCTTCTTGTCAGGTCAAAACTTGTCCTTGGCCAGACAAATGACCTGCTTATAGACAAAAATTATTTGCAGGCTTGCAGTGCACAATGCATCATGATGCCGGCAGTGTGTATGTCACCGGAAGCGCAAAGTGCAATAAGCTTATTAGACTAATAAGCTTATTACACCTATCAGTGGCTGGTCCAGACTCCGTCCTTAGGGTTAGGGTGAATAAGGGGGTTGGGGGGGGGGGGGGGGGGGGTGGGGGTGGGGGGGGGTTGTAGGAGGCAGGAGGCAGAGTGAAAATGTTAGAGAATGAAAACATTGTTTGGCCAATGCTAAAGGGAGGGGGGGGGGGGGGGGGGTGGGGGAGCCCCCTGGGCACCTTTCCTAGATCCACTACTACCGATATTGACTGCCACATTGACTGTCAGAGCAAGAACTGGGATAACTGGGTTACTGTAACTTGAAGCTACTAGAGTATTGCTACTTCCCCTTGAATTGGATGCTAATGCTGATCAGTCAAAACAGACACAAAGAATCCAGTAAGGCAATTAAAACTCAAAGCAAATACATGTACCCAGCATCAAGCATGGGAAAACTGGCATGATCAAGTCAGGATTGGTTTCACTTTTAATTGGCTGAGAAAGTAGCGCAAGTTTTCAGTTTAACTTATCACAAAACTGGCATAGCAATGCAAACCAAAGCAAATAATTTAATTTGTTATATCTTCACTCCCAGATGGTCGTCGCCGTCCCACAAGAAGCACACGCCTAGGGTCAAGTAACCAGCCACCCTCCTCTACTGTCCAAAACGCAGATGACTCCAGTGTATTCAGTCGGCTTAAGGGAATAGTGGACAGTGATGGAAGCGACTCGGAGGACGAGCAAAGATCCGAAACACAACATCTGAACGCTTTTGTTGACAAGGAGGACAGTCATGAAAACAGAAAGAAAAGGCGAAGACTGGACAGTAGTTCAGATGAAGATGATGATTAGGGGCTAGCTTTATCTTTATAGACTTTTCATATCAAGTTAGAACCGACAGTTTCTTTTAAACTGAGTTTCGTTAAACCAAAACCAAAGAATTGGCAGCTGGCCACTTACAACAGTCACAAAAAAAGGCGTAACCAACAAACCAATGAGGATTCGAAGTAAAATATGCAACCGGTGCCAATCGCGGGAAAACGTGCAACCATCGTATAGCACGGAAAAAAGGTAGCCGCTGCCTCGCGCGGAAAAACATGTAACCAGTGTCAAGCGCGGAAAACGGAGTGAGTCAAAGTTGGTTTTGGTTTTAAGCCACGATCAAACCGTGGATTTGATAGTTGAGGATAGCTGATGATAGTTCAAACTCGCCCCCTCGTTTGATAGTCAATGATAGTAGATAATAGTTGGGATAAAAGATTTCACCTTAACTATCATCGATTATCATGCACCGTTGGCTCGTGATCACAGTTGAGAAAGTGACGCGAGTGTTAATTGGACAAGTAACACTGCAAGTTAAGAGTACACTAAACATGATCATAAATCAATGCTTGGTTTGAAAACTGTAAAATGACTACCGTAAAATCCCGGTTATAAGCTCCCCGGTTATAGGCCCTGATCATCAGTTTGGTAACAACATTATTTCGGTTGTACCCCCTCCTATATATAAACACACCACGTCCCTTAACAGCAATTCTTTAAAACAATTTGCACCAAATTAACTACAATAATGCTTTTTTATCACAATATCTTTTGCTTGCCAGCCAAAAAAACCCTCACGAAGTTGTACAAGCCCACGTCTTATAAGCGGGATTTTATGGTATTTATAGAAACACACAACTGGAAGTGAGGACTTGTATGCATGTTAATAGTACCGACCCCCCACTGTCGAATTTAGCGCCATTTTACCATTGCTGCTTTCGCGCGTTTGGAACATGTGCACAGCTTAGTATTCCCCAGCCAGACGTTCCAACGTTGTTGTCCAACATTTGATGACCACTCGGCTGAAACATGATTGGCTTGTGCCAGGGTTGTTGCATTGGGAAGCCAACTGAAGGTTAATAAACGGCTAATGTTTGATTGAAAGCAAAACATTCATCCAACAAAAACTGTTGGCCAAACATCATTGTAGTACCACGCCGTTTATTCGGGACCGTTGCATGCCCATTTTCAGCTCACTCCCAACACGAACTAACTCGAATAAATTACAACATACCGTATTAATACACGTGCAAATAACGAATCTGACGTGTGCATTAACATTCATTCTCTCGCTTCAACATGCGCGTTGACACTATACATCACAAAAACATTAAAACATTGTTGACCCAACAAATACTGTACAACAATATTGGAACGTTTAGCCCCTCTACATCTACATAATTATATATTATAACTTGCAAAATCCTTGCCAGGATAGTTCGCAAGTGCGATGTGCAAAAAAACAGGGGTATGTGCAGTGCTGCGTACAGCTGTCTCCGATTTCGTTGCTCCCCGCGTGAAGCAAAGGGGAAATAGGAGACGTCTGCGCGTAGGCTAGTGCAGTTCTGGCAATAAAAGATAAAATAAAATAAAAATTCAAACACTCAGGTGGGCATGCACTCTGTTGATTACAATGTTATAATCTCAGGCGGTAAAATGTTCCCATCGCTGATGGTCCTCGGCCAAAAACTACACACTCAAATGAAAACTGCTCGAATAATAATAACTAAATAATAATTATAATAAATAATAATAGAGCAGTTTTCAATAGCCCACTGGGCCATTTCCGAGTTACGTTATGCCTCGTTATCAAAGCGAGGCTTGGTGCGCAACCTTTCATATGAAGATGAGTTTTATTTGCATTTGAATAAAAAACATTTTCAAATGAAAGGTTGTGCACCTAGCCTCATTTTGACAACGAGGTATAACGTAACTCGGAAATGGCCTATTTCCAACTTGAAACAAAAGACATCACTACGAGGCTTAGGGGAATGAACCATATAAATCCCTACTATCATTCCCCTAAGCCTCGTAATGATGTCTTTTGTTTCAAGTTGAATTTTAATATATCGAAATTGGGCTATTGAGTGTTGTAAAACCAAAACCAAAGTAATTACTTTGACCAATCACAGCAGCCGTAAACAATCCAATAAACCAATCGGAGCTCGAAGCAATTACATGTCGGCGGCGCCATGCGCAGGAAAACGCGTGCGAGCAAGTCACGAACTCACGATTGGCTTTGGTTTTACTTCTGATTGGTCGAGAAAGTGGCGCGAGATTTTTTAGCTAATCACAAACCGTAGCAATGCAAAACCAAAGCAATCGCGAAATTACTTTCGATACTCAATTGAAAACTGCTCTAATAATATAAAATAATATTCAAAAGCGCTTAACAATAAGAGAAAAGTAAAAATAGGATTAAAAGGGCAGTATCATGAGGGCGAAACTTGAAAACGTTCGGTCCATGTTTTTAAGTTTGATTCGGCAAATTCAAAAAGGCCGTAGAGAAGTGGAGGTATTTGTTGAATCAAAAAATCCGTTTTGATATCCGGAAGAAAAAAGACGTCTGACACGAGCATCTGTACATTAGGGACGCGCTTGTTTACAGTAAAATGAGTGACTGACTGTTAAGTAGAGAGCACCGTTGTGAGCGTCTCTGAGGGGTGTCCGGGAGGTGTGTCCGAGTTGACCGTATTTACGTTTTATTTGAGAATGTCTGCATTCAAATTCATCCCCGACTCCAGAGCATTCGGAAAGTTTCCGCACAAGACTGTGAACGTTTTATTTTTTAGCTTCCTTGTTCTCCAATCCCTATCTTTGTCACAGCAAAATCAACTGACGAGGTCATTCCACGAACACTTTCCATTTGTTGTAGACAGTTCGCGGCGATTTATATGACGGTGAATGTGTTGTTCGTCTTGCAGTGAATACTGGGAAATAAACATGGCGGGAAAAGTCAAACCATTTTGTTTGTGTAAAATTGCTGAGATTTTAACCATTCATTTGCTCTTCTGTGGAAAGATTAACTTCGTTTACAGTTCTGACAAGGCCTACTATTATACTATTATGACTCAATATGGTGAACTATAAAAAGAAAACTGCAAAGAAGGGGAGGACGACCTCTAACCCGACCCAGACGGAGAAACGAACGACTGGTGGGTTTCTTTGGCTTGAAATTTGGAATTTGTTTTTAGCTGAATTAAGCCAGTAGTCAGCCAAACCTCTTTAATTATAAGACTTGAATGCAAGGAATGGTAACAACAGAGCAACTGAGACATTCAAAATGTGAAAGATCCTGTAAAATTGCAATGTTAAGCTTAGATTAAGCTTAATTAAGCTTGACGTCAATTTCTTAAAAATGAAAAAATCCTATATGCTTATGTAACTTCTTACTGGCATATTAATACAGTCGAACCTCCCGTAAGCGGACACCCTCGGGACCAAGGGTAAGTGTCCGCTTACGGGAGGTGTCTGCTTACGGGAGGTGTCTGCTTACGGGAGGTTTAAAAAACATAGTGCACCAGAGGGTGTATAATGCACCAGTGCATGTCTTTTAAAGCTTTTTTAGATCACTTGTAATTGTATTATCCATCACAGGTTTGTTGGATGTTGCTTTTTATATCACATAAATTTAACACTAATTTAAAAACTACGGTTCAAGATTGAATGACTTGCCGCTAAATATATGCACATCTGTGAAGCTTTTGCATTTCCATCACATGAACTGATGAAAACCATTTAAAAACAGTAACACACTCAATCTGCCATGTTTCAGAGGTGAACAGAACCGCAGAAGTGCATATCTTATGTGCATTACATGTAGTTATTTTCTAAAATGCAGAGTGTCCTTAGGTACGTAAAAAGAAACTATCAATGAGTGTCTGCTTTCGCAGTTCCCTGAGGTCTCTTTAGATATCCGACATCTTGGAATCAAAATGGCTAGTTACCTACATGTAACTATACTGTTCGACTCACACTTCACTTTAGTTTAGGTCAAGTACAATTAAAACCATTAAAACCGAACCTATTTTGTTAGCAATTTTCTTGATATCGTTTTACCGTCCGTTCATGGGAGGTTATTTTAGACTCTGTGGATCCCGAATAGGTGTCCGTGCCCGCTTACAGGAAGTGTCCACTTACAGGAGGTTAACAATGTAGTGTTGGAGAGGATAAATCACCAGGACCGCGGTTTAGTGTCCGCTTAAGGGAGGTGTCGGTTTATGGGAGTTGTCCGTTAGTGGACGTTTGGCTGTATATAAGCTTACATGTCTGCAAGGTTTCCTATTATATTGATTTAATAATGTAACTTAACAAGTTTTCAATATGCAAAACGATGACCAAAACATAGGTAGACTACAGTATTTTGGTATTTTTAATGAACAACTAACCCCAAAAATGTGTTGACGGACTGTCAGGAAACTGTTGCCGATAGTTCTCCAGCAATCTGCCAACAGGGGAGATTAAAGAAATAACAGTGCCAAGGCTGTGCTAATCATTGCTAGTGCTACTGCTACTAATGCCACTACTAATTCAGTACAGCTACTGTCAGTAACAATTACTTGCTTTTTTGTTAATCTAAGGTTGACACATTAATGATGGTGCACCAAACATTGTATGTTAACTGGTAATACCTGTTTTTTTTTTCTTCTTCTTCTCCTAGTCTAGGTAATGGTGCAATAATTATTTATGACCTATAAATATGAGTGACATCTATCTAGTGAACTATCCAAGATAGTTATAATTTTCATTTCAATGGGGTTAGTTTCTAGAGAAACTGTGTTGCTGCATCCGTGGGGGGGTGAAACACAAGAATTTAGTTTTATTGACTTAGTCGATAAGGTAAATTGACCACCGTAAAAATATTCAAATAGCTGACGTTTCGAGCTCTAGCCCTTCGTCAGAGCAAAAGGCTAGCACTCGAAACGTCAGCTATTTGAATCTTTTTACTGTGGTCAATTTACCTTATCGACTAAGTCAATAAATTCTCATAATTTTCATTTCCTTTTGACCCTTGAAAGTCATCAGTGTTTTTTTTTTTAAGTCCCAAGTACTCTTGCCAGTCCTGTCTCTGATCATGAGCAAGTTCCTGTGGTAACCAGTCTTCCTCCTGCTGTGGATGGTCACCTGAGATGCTTTCTGCGAGTGTGTGTGCCAACAATTCACTGGACTGTTCACAAGTATCCTTCAGATGTCCAAGTGCGACTCAAATGGTGGGGAGAGGAAGGGGAAGGGGTTTTATTTAGGTAAGTTCAATTTTTTTTATTGTAGTACTGAAATTAATTCTCCTTTTCTTTGGTCTCACATCACTGGATATTCCAACTTGTAGCTGTTGTGGTTCTTTGGTTTTTAAATTTTCAAACCATTTTGAATTTTGTTTTCCTTTATGTCAGGTTATGGTAATAAGTTTTAGACAATGGTAAATAAAAATTTTTAAAGCGATGGAAAATTGAACCACAACATAGCTACCCCGATACTACTATATAGTTTATGGCATCTTAGCAGGACCCCTCTGCATACCATCCTGCATACTTAATAACTTATCTGTTTGGAATAGCCCTTATGCATGTTTATTTAAGACTAGCTAATTTCACCCTGGGCAAGCCTCACTTTCAAAGTGTAAACCTGTGACAACATCATCAATGTATTTTGAGCAGGGGTGTTGCAGTGGTGAGAGCACTTGCCTCCCACCAATGTGACCCGGGTTCGATTCCCGGCCTGGCATCATATACAGGTTGAGTTTGTTGTTGGTTCTCTCCTTGCTCCGGGAGGTTTTTCTCCGGATACTCCAGTTTTCCCCTCTCCTCAAAAACCAACATTTCCAAATTCCAATTAGATCTGGAAAGTGTCCACAATTAGCACTCGCGTGCTAGAACTCTGACACTTAAATAAATTGATTTTTTTAAGAAGCAAAGTTGAAAAGAATGCCCACTCAAAAACAACGTGAACTTGTCAAAGGTTGCAAGGAATTTCGTACAAACGAGGCTTGGTGGTGAATTTTGAGTTGGTGAGGTCATTTTGCCTAAGGCCTATTCTGTAATGTTGTGATATATTCTTTCACCCCACTTCTCGCTACAGTTTTTTAAAAATTTGCATGTACCTTACACAGGTTTGGAAACTTAATTTTGACAGCACTTATCATTTTGGTGACCAACTTACAGAACTGTACCAAAATTATGTACAATTTGTTCTCACCCAAGAAGATTAAATACTTGCCTGGGCTGGTGCTAGCGCTAATTTCCATCCCCACTTGCAAATTCACAAGTTAAAGCCAATAATATAATATTTACTATTCCTGTGGTTTCTTTTTGTTAGGCCCATAGATGATAAGGCAGCTGACCAAAGAAGAGATTCTGCACCATTGACCTGTGTGCGCTATGCTGTGTGTAGTGGTCCAAGACAATTTAATGCCTACTTAAAAGGTGCAGTGCTTTATGTTAACAATGTTAATATTATCATTGTTGTAGTTAATTTTTTATCTCAGGTAATTTTTATTTTTCCATTGTTTTTGGGTATGGTAATATATGCTTATTAATGGCCTTGAAACAAAGGAAAAACAAAAATTACCTGAAATAAAAAATTAATTACAACATCATCATTACTTAAGTTTTTGTTTGTGGTCAAATTATATAATTTAGGCGATGCTAAACTCTAAGCCATTGCCAACCAGCAGTCTCCTCCCATCAACTCACAGTGATCGTTAGTTTTTAGATACTTCGAATATCTAAGTAGATCAGTAGAAAATGAACTGTTAAGATTTAATCGAACAATGGGTTACAGATCCATTGACCAGCATATTTTTATTTTCATTACATTTTCCTGCCTGAAGGTGCAACTTACAGTGTATTTATTTAGTGTTTATGCAACATCATGTTTATCAATGAACCTCTTGTTTAGACATGGGGCCACTGATATTTGATGTAGTTCATGGTCCTTCATTGGTGGGACAAGTTAGGCTGGCCGATGCTACACAGCTTTCTGCAAGTGATCCTATTCAGGGGTAAGTTGTTAGCTTGTAATCACTACAACAGTCACTGATTAACTGTTTGTTAAAGGGTTGCAAAGTTATCGTTCCAGTATAATGTCAAACCTGCATGTGAGATACTTTTTGTACAATTCCTATAAATTAAAACAACACAAAATTTCAAATATATTTATTTCTTTATTTTTGCAACAAAAATCCATTTTGTATGGTCTGGTTATTCAAGGATTGTATTTAATTACTGGTATTTTCACATAGAAGATAAACTTTATATAAATGGATAATGTTTATCCTCTGAATAAGGGTTTTTTTCAGTGGATGAGATATTCACCTGACAGATTTCATACTGTTTTCAGGTTCTTTGATGTTATGTCTACAACTTCACCAAGTGAAAAGTTAGCTCTGTTGTACATTACAGTGAGATTTGAGTCCATATCAGGTAAGACATTTGAAGGGCTCGGGGCATATCCAGCCTATGTTGCTTTTGAAATCGTTTTTTATTTTTCTCGCTCAGATTTGTCCATTTTTGGCATGTGAACTACAAATTAGTTGCAAAACATTGTTCAGATTTTTTCTGTTGTTTTCTTTTCGTCGTTTTCGAGAATTAACGTATGCAAAAAAAAAATCTGCATGTCTCTTGCTGAATCCCGCTCGAAAAAATGAATCCCAAGGTTTACCCAAATTTCTCGATTTGACGCTGATTTTTCACTTCAGATGGCCAAGTTTGGGCCTGTACCGCTGAATCCCGCTCAAAAAAAGTAAATCCCCAAGTTCATTCCCTCAAAATCGCTTCATTTTTATCACCAATAGTCAGCCACTTAGATTCGCGCCATCTCCCTTATCCTTATGGACCTTCTTTAGGAAGCACTCCTGGTCCTCCGCTGCCGGCTCAGTCTTTGCCCGCCTTGCTGAATTTCACCCGGCCGTAAGAACTCACTATGAGTTGCCCAAAGCTGTATTTCAACCTGCCGCGCGACCACGCGACCACCACCACCTATAATGGGCTATACGGGGATGCTCCGCCTGAAAGGGGTACCTTTTTCAGGCAGGAGGTATATGAAAGGGTAGGGATTTCACGAGTTGAAGTAGGGAAAACTGCCATTTAAGTATTATAAAAAGGGCCTTTCAAAATATATCAAACAGATGCACATAAAGGCTATATGAAAGGGGTACCATTTTCAATGAAAAGTTATATGAAAGGGGTACCATTTTCAATGAAAGGTATTTGAAAGGGGCACCTTTTCTGTCAAAAACAGTATGTGAAAGGGTAGGGGTTTGGACCTCGGGGCGGAGCATCCCCATACTGCGTTTTTGGGATTACTGTAATCGGTTATGAATAATAAAAATAATTTTAGATTAAATTAGCTGATTAGTGAGTTGAGATATGAAGGGCTGATAGCATAACTGACCTATCCTATCCTGACCTATCCTTTTTTTCTGGCTTAGATTTGCCTCATTTTATCATACAATGAATATCACAAACCCTTGTCACATTTGCACTAACCCTAAGGAATTTGACTAATTTCACCTGAAAAAAGCAGAGTTCTCAAACCCTTACGTACATTCAAAGCGTAGTTTCGATGCCATTACAGAGCAGATTGGCAGAATATGTGACCGCAATACTCCTGACCAGCGCCAACGACCTGAACGAACATAACGCCATTTAAGGCGGGCTTATGGTACGTGTTTGCTGCTCATTAGAAAAGACAACATGGCTGAACAGCCTACAACTCAGTGGTTGAGCACTGGTTTAAGCCATGTTTAAGGCCCTTGCAGTGATAGAAGGACGAAATTGCCGATATCCGAAGTGCTTCCAGATGGGCGGGAAGGTCCATTTCGGGTTTGTTGTAGAATTTCCCAACATGCTTTGCGAAAAATTCTGAACAATGTTTTGCAACTAATTTGCAGTTCACATGCCAAAAATGGACAAATCTGAGCGAGAAAAAATAAAAAGGCCTAAAATTCAATATAGGTTGATTATGCTCTCAGCCCTTCAAATGATTTCCATCAACCATTAAATGCTAATGGCCTAAGCATGGCAATAACATAACATAACATACTTTATTTAATGTGGATATACACTTAGCTTGAGAGCTAATTTACAGGTATTCTACCTAATAACTAATTAAAACCTAACAACTAAACAACAGTAATATTATAATACATCAGGTAAAACCATGGATTAAATACTAATTAAAACTATTTTTACAATATTACCGCCACAGTCAAAATACTAATAAATATTAAAAGTAATATACAAATTTACTAATCCCCGAAATTTAATGATCTAATTCTCTTTACTATTTCATTGGTACCCATTTATATGTCATTTGATAATTCATTCCATTTCTTAGCTGCAAAATATCTCCACGACTTGAGTCCACAATACTCATTTTGCTTCATGTTGTGCCTGTGTCTTCTCATCTACTGATGATATCGATTGGGCTTATGTCCTGAAACATCAGTGCTAAAAAGAGATACTTTTAATTTAAGCATTTGCTAACTTCATTGTACTGGTCTATGATGTTCATACATGTATTTGTGTTTGTCGATCTTTAGCAGCATACAACCAGTTATCATCGTCTATACCCACAGTAGACACGGAGATGGATTCACAGAGGAGACGTGCTTCTGATGAAAGTGATGTCCAACCTACCCCGCCCCCTCTTTCCTTGAACCCTGCCACGCCCATCACTCACCCCAGGCATGCATCACAGGACACTGATCCCTTTGTATCACCTGCACCTCAGATTAAGGTGAGTTTTAAACATACTCACTCTCCATGAGTGGACATTACATTAGTCTAATGTTTGCCTTGTTGATCATCCTTCTTGCTGTATGTTCATCTTTTCTCCCTCTTCCAAGAGACACTAGGCTTTTGCAGTGTCAATGTGCCATAATTCTTGTTTTTTTTAGGGTGTGAAATTTTCCTCAGATTCTCCTGAGAGACTGGAATACACTGCGGAGCACACATTGATACCAGCACCAGCAACAGAGGAAACTGAAATTGACACCAGAGAAAAAGGTTCATAATTATAAAAAATGAAATTTACTTTATGACTGAGGTTTGTTTAGCAAAGTTCTGGAAGTGTGTTGGAGTTAATGAAAGTTTATGAAAGTTTGAAATATTGGGGATGAAATAATAATTAAATTAGGTGAAGCAAAGAAACTGCATTTTGTGCATGTTCTCAGAACTACACTTATTGGACAATCACTGCGCTTGACAGAATATTCTACTGACTGTATAATCATTTAATGACCACCCATACTGGAAAGTTGCTCAATCAGGATGGCAATTGATTATACTGATAGAAATAATCTGCAATGAACTAGCATGCCATGTGATAGAAAATATATCAATGAGTCTTTATCCTAAGTGTATATATGAAGTGAGATTATTTTTACATCATTTATTTAGATGATACTGGAAGTATGCCAAAATCTGAGTTGCTCTCAGCTAGCAGTCTTCTGCAAACTCATAGAGGTGCTGGTGTGTCGTCTGATCTTATTGGTGCATTGCTTCAGCGAGGAGAGAAGCTAAGAGAGGCAATGGTAATGTCAGCAGATGAAGATAATGACTTGGATGAGACTGGAGGGCTGGGTTCAGTAGTGGAAAGGTCAGTTGATTAGTAAAACTCAAGGTGCACACTCTAAAATGCTAAGGGGAGTACTAAATATTCACTGGTCAGACAAGATACGTAACCAAGATGTGTGTAAGAATATGGAATCTGGATCCAAGAGGGAAAGGAGACCGAGAATGCAGTTAGCTGGTCACTGTGTAAGGCACAGCGAAGAAATGGCTTCAAAAACAATACTCTCAAGTCAGACATTGAAAAGACATCAATAGGAAGGCCTACAATGGCATTTATAGACACCTTAAATATCAGGCAGAAATCACTTGAAGATATCTTATTGTTGATGTTGAATGGGAAGGGTTGGAAGGAGCTCATAGGTGGTGTTCAACCAAAAGGCCATCTATGATTGATTGATTGATTGAAGGTGCTGCACCTTGGGAGACAGTCACACAGAACCAGGAGCTTGGCATGGTGCAGTAGTCCAGGAAGCCACATATACAAACATCCTAATGCAACCAAGTCTGCAGCATGTAAAGCTCAAGCAAACAGTATCTCCAGTATATATCAAGATCCTTCTGTTCTGTTGTCCTACCCTCATTTCCACTTATTCTTCTGGGCTCAGGTTGGCTTCAGTGGTTAGCTTCAAACCCTTACAGTCCACCACTCAGTTGTGAAGATAGTCATCTTCTTAACAGAAGAATGCACAACAACCATTAACAGGAAAGAGTTGGATATCTACAGTGAAAAGTGCAGACAACATTTTGTCACGTGTTCAAGAAAGTGGTTGTTCTCTAACTGTCTAGTGCATGGCTTTTCAAAGCAAGATAATATTTATAATGGATTAGTCTCAACTCTAAACTTTGTTTTTTAGCTTATCACTGTGGATTCTTACAAATCTGTCCCAAATTTTGATTTCACATGACCTCAAACAAACTTTAAACTGTGAATGCACAGTTAAAGAGAAATAGAAATCTTGGTCCAATATTTTAGTTTCAAATTCCACAAAGTTGTAAGTTTTATTTCCTTGTCTTGAGTAGTTTTTCCCCATTAGGGAGGATTCCCAACATAAAATTAATATGCAGCCACTGGTTATTAGCAATCCAATTTATGATTTCCATCATTTCTGTTTGATTCCCTGTAGAAATACACCTCCTGGTAAACTTTTCAAAGCCATTCTCACCTCACATGATACTGATGGCAGACCTGCAGTGCCTGGTGAAGATGAGAGTTCATTGATTGAATCAGTATTTTTACATAACAACAAGGCTGTGGATTTAGTGCTTGGTGAAGAAAACATGCATTACATGATGCAATCTCCTGAGTCGTCCCCTGAGAGTAGTATTGTTAGTGAGCTTGGAGATCCACTCCATGATGAGTCATTATTGACAGATTTGTTTTACACTACACCGGTATGTGTATTTACAGTAAATTTCTTTACTGGAATAGGAGGAGAAACATGTTTTTTCACATCTTACTTAACATCTTACTTATTAATAAACAATTCTGTTCCACATCCTTAGCTGTTTTGGGCTGCAATTCTCTACAAGAGAGCTTTTTAACTATCTACACGTTTTATTAGAAATATTCAGAGCGGGTCCAAATTCACAAAACATTTCTGGGTGCAGGAAGGATCAGACCCCCCTAGGTGGATAGGTTTTCATGTCACCTGATCCCTGCTCCCAATCTTAATACGAAGAGGTGCCCCTCGCACTGGCCCAGTGTGGACCATCTCATGTACAAGTATTTTTACAATGAAGCTGAGAGAAAACAGTTGTAATAGTACAGACAGTCATATGACATCTCTGTGCACACCATTCACTGCCTATGTAGTGCACAATACTTCCCTTTCAAGTTTATTTCACTATTTCTAAACAGTTGACATCATATTGTTGTCTATAAGAATACAATACAATGGCTAACTATCAGCTGTTTGTGAATTTACAGGCAATGCAGTCAGATGCAGACTCAGATCACACAGTCAGCACTGATGATAATGATGATGATGAGCAAACTATAACACATGCCTGTACTTCACAAGGAAAAAAGGTAACTTGAATTATCCTATGCTTTAAATTTGGAGATCAAATTTTAGGATAAAGTATAGTTATAAATGCATGTGAAGGCCCTGTCAATCTCTCCGTTTTGAAGTTAGATGCCTTTGATGGAATATTTTACTATTATTTCCCTTGTCAGTTGTGACCAGAGGTTTTAGATATTCCACATTTTAGTGATTCATTTTATTTCATGTATTTCTGCTATGTACTAGATATCCAGGAAGGCTAAACAAAAGCACCATTCTCCACAGACAATCCACAGCAAAGATCCTGTAAAGATGAACAGGGTGTCATCTAGTGTGGGATACATTGATCCCAAACAAAGCAGCACTGATGACACTACTGATGCAGATCATAGAGGTACGTTATATGTTCTTGTTTAGTGCTCCTTAGATTTGTTGGAGAGGGTGTGGGGTTTTCAGCAAATTAAATTGCAACCTACAAGGTTAACAGTGCAATTGTGTTCTAAAAATTATTCTGCTAGTGAGATGTGGTTTACCTTTTAACGTATGAATATGTGAAGCGTAATGAAAGAGTTATCACAGATGGTCACAAATTCACTCCTTCAGCTTTTAAACGTTCCTTGGTAATTCTGCTGACCAGTTCATAAGGCTTTCTTGGCAAATGCAAAGGAATATAGTGTAGAGAATAGTCGACCGCTGAAAAAGTGGACATTATGAAAGCATTGCTCTGATGTTTTGCATTTGGAGTCCTCATATGTCTGCGATCTGCAGACCTAAAATGGAATCTTCAACAGAGACACACATTTTAACACATACATGTATCTATGTTGAAATAATAAAATTTAACCTTCATTAGTTACTTATTCAAAAAGGTCTTGTGGCTAAATACGAGTTTTTCTCGTATGCTAATTTCCTCTTTCCACAAAAGCGCAATTGTTTTAATTCCAAAGGGACACGCTTTTGAAAGAATGTTTTTGAAGCTGTTCAAAAAACTCGTAGCACGTGTATTATCAGGTTTAAAAATTCTCGGCTTCGCCTCGAGTTTTTAAACCTGATAATACACTGCTGCTCGTTTTTTAAACAGTACTTAAGTAATGGTCCTAGTAAGAAGTAGGCAACTTAATGGCATGGATTGCAGAAAGGTGTTAATGTGGTATTGTTGACACCATGCATTGGCTAAAACGTGAAAATCTACCATAACTTAACCAGGTAGTGCATTTATTTCTCTCTAGTTTACTAATTGATTCCCTTTTAGAGAAAACTATTCTGAGTTTTAATGCAACCATATTTGTTCCATTCTGCAGGTCAACACAGTCCAAACAAAACTTCTGCTGATTCATTTCCATCAACAAGAAACAGCAGGGAATCTAGTCCAAACCCTCTTGAATTCATTGAAAACCTTGGTCCTGAGAAACTGACAGCTCTGGGAAGAGTTGATGCTGCTCGCGTCATGGTGGATAGTCTTGGAATCAATGTAGAAAACATCAAGCCAGGGTAATGTTATGGTATTTATTACATATGTCTTCATGTCCCTTGGCTTTGTGTGGGACTTTGAAGCTGTAGGATATTGTTGTGGCATTAATTTTCAGGTCTGGAAAATCCTGGAATTTTGTCAGTAAAATAATGCCTGTAATTTATGGTGGTGGATATTTACCACCACTACCCACCTCCACTTTGGTGAATAGTTGTTAAATATACATCAGTGGCCCTATTTGCAACAGACACATAGTTGCTGTAGTAACTGCGTTTAAGTTAACAGGTTTCACAATCATTTTTGTTCAGGACATACTTTGTGGAGTACAGCTTCCCCACTTCAACACCAGCACAAACTCAAGAGGAAGACATATCTATGGCAACAGAATTAACCAGAATTGCTTCCAAAAAGCTTCAAGATGGAGGTGAGATCTCGGTGTTTTCCCAGTGGTAAGTTTAGTAACTAGTCCAGGTTCTTTACAGGTGTAGTTAATACCTTTTTAATCACTGCTGACTTATAAGGTGTAAAAATGTGGCATATGTGCTAAGCAGTGCATTTGTTTGATTGTTTACGGATGCAATAGCAAACATTCCAACTTACATGTATGGCATCAGGTCAGTCACTGACCTCTGCTAAAAGGAAAAGTAAAACACAAGCGATACGTAAGTACCCCACAAGACTGAAGCTGAACCTGCTTTCTGTAGCATGTAGGAACTAAGAGAAGTGGTAACTCCTTCTGGATGGGATGCTAGTCCATTGCAAGGTTTCTTCCAGTACTCATTTATTCACCTGGATGGAGTACAATACAACGCAATGCAATACAATGCAATGCAATACAACATGTACAATACATACAATACGTACCATACGTACGATACGTACAATACGTACAATACAATACGTGATATGTAAGATACGTACAATACAATATGTATGATACGTGCAATACAATACGTATGATACGTACAATACAATACGTATGATACGTGCAATACAATACGTATGATACGTACAATACAATACGTATGATACGTACAATACAATACGTATGATACGTACAATACAATACGTATGATACGTACAATACGTACTTACAATACGTATGATACGTACGATACGTTAGTTTATGAGTTCATCAATCTTGGAGATTGGATAAAGACAATGCGAAGCAAAGTACTTGTCTGAGGAAACAACGTGATGGCAGAAAGCGGGCCTAGAAACACTGACCTTAATTCATATCTGATTACAATGCGCTACAACCTCGTCATCACGGCCTTCTCCGCCGTCAATTGGCAGGGTAGGCAGAGAAACCCTTGGACAAGGCTCATTCAAGACTCATGGAGTGTTTTGTCGTGTGACACATTAACCGCATTCAAACGAGAGAATTTTGCCAAAGCTAAGGTTGTCATTTTGACTGTTTAAAGTTTAATATATTGCAAATACACTGTCGATTTACCAAACATTTAAAAAGTTTACCGAAAAAGTTCTAAGCGTTTAAAAACTGTGAACTGCAGAATTGTCGGCGCAAAGAGTTGGTCAGTTTTCAACGGAAAAAGCTCATCATTTTGAGAAAATTAAAAGATAATAATGTCAACTAATTTTTTTTATACATCCGTTGGCAGCATTCCAGGCATTTCTCCACTTGCCATTTTAAACACAGAGAAGACCTTGGGGATTATCCACTTGACAACTGCTCCTCTGCAAACCTCTGACAATATGTCTGTCTGATTGGTTTTTCCTGTTGGTAGTGGTGTTAATAGATCAATATTGCTGTTTCTTTTTTAGTGGTGTTATTCAACCATCGTTCAATGTTCCCTGCATTGTTTAACTCCACTGTGATAGACTACTGGTGGAGGCGACCCTTGACTTTCAGACTTTACTTCAGAGAATCAGGGCAGAGAGTGGTAAGTGCATGTGACAGAATTTATAGTACCAGGCACATGTTTTGCTTACTTTATTGTTATCATGTTCTTATTTACAGCAATTTTAGCTCCCAGAGTCAATTATGGAGACATGAAGTGTAATTCTAACTTTTGAGTCTGTGGATGAAATCCTATGGTGTGACCATTCAAATGAAACCTCTTCAGCAGTACTTTTGCATCGTGCCATTTGTTTTTTAATATTTTACAAAATGAATTTTGGAATTTTTTTTGAATTTTGATGTTTGGCACTCTTGGGAGTGAAAAGGTTAAAACCAAAACCAAAGTAATGACTCTGGCTGATCATAACAAACACAGACAATCCAATGAAACAATCAGCGCTCAATTAAGCAAATACATGTAGTTGGCGCCAAGTGTGGGAAAACATGTGCTAGCAAGTCACAATTTTGGTTCTATTTGGGTGAGAAAGTGGCAAAACCAAAGCAATCACAAAATTACCTTCAATACTCAATTGAAAACCGCTCAAAAATAGCAATAGTGCTAATTAAATTTATGTGTTGATGATCACAATATTAAACCACCAACAAAAGCAAGGAATTGATTTCTATAATATAACATGATGTCCTATAACACTTTCAGAATTAGTTGAATTAGTTTTAATTAGCAGTATACCAAATAAGGACTGTTCATTGTTGCCTGAGTGGGGACTCATCACCACTCCTGCTCTAATGCCTTATGTGTAAGAAATTTTTTATTTTTTTTTTGTGTAGCCTGCTGTTGTCGGAATAGCAACCTTTCCCCTCAAGACAGTGCTTCAATCTGACACTCTTACCTCCTCTGCATCTCTGCAAATCAAACACTCCAAACACGATGAATCTAGTAGCTCATCCTCGGTGCATCACCTATCAGCCTCAGATGATCGTCAATGTGCCAGTGGTTCATATGGACCCCTTCTGGTTAGTTCACTGATATAGTGACAAATTTCACTGACATTATAGACCAACAGAACCATCATTGCTTAATCGTTTCACACCATTCCTCCTTAACCTTCACTGGCTATCAAGCGAATAGAACAGCATAATTATACAGCTGTATATTAATTTAAGATTCTGTTGGTCACCTTTTAAGCACTTAACAGGTTAGCGCCATGTGCAATATCACAGATCGTTTTATTAACTATGTATCATCCTTCAAGAGATCTTCAATCTCTTCCTGTATAATTATACATGAAATTAATTTTCTTTATTATCCTGTTTGTAGGTGAAAGTTGAATTGATGACAGATGGAAAGCAGCTCCATGTAAAATCAAGCAGACACAGGAAGCCTCCTCTTCCAACAACACCCACCAAGACAACTGACCGCGTACAAGTTGCAAAACCTGCTCAACTAGTTGGTCAGGTTTTTAGTGGAGCATCTCATGGGACAACTTCTGCTGTCAGCCTGTCAGACAAGTTACCTAGTAGGATAACTCACAAATTTGATGTTACTAGTGGTCATGATCATGACAGAGATCCTTTTACACTATACATGCTACTGTGGATACCAGACGGCAAGGATCTTATCCAGCATGGTTACTGTGGTAACAAAGGACTTGTCACTAAGAACAACCTTTATTTAGTGTGTCGCATGTTCTGGTGTGATGAGGTGTCTAAGTCAAAAGTTTGTTGGGGGTCAACAGATCCACCATTTGGCTTTAAGCAGGTTAGGTACAACTTATTATATCTATGGAATATAGAATAATTATTAGGATTCACGAGAAAGATGAAATTTAACTGGAATCGATCCTTTTGTACCCATGGTGGATGCTTTAGCCACTGAGCTACGAGAGACTTGTTGCGAGCTAGGTCATATACTAGGTTCATTATGACCGGTGAATGAAAGATCAACGGTTCAATTCCTGTCAGGGACTCAGATTTTTTTCTTTTTTTCGTCTTATAATAATGTAGGTTGCCCCAGTGCTTCTAACCTCGTCTCTGCTGCAGCGAGTCTGCAATAACTTTATGGTGATTGAGGTTTGGAACAGAGTTGGTTCTCATGACCATGGAGAACAGGTACAGTTTTTGTAAACTGTTCATTTTGTGTAGTTGTTTCTGTCATGCGAAAAGTATTGGCAATACTTCACTTGTAACTTACACAGACTGTAATGTGACAATGTTTTTTTTTAAATTGGTGTTCACTTGATGTGTACTTAATTGACCCAGAGAATTTTCAAAGTACTGCTAATTACTACTTCATTGTTGTTGATGCTAACTTGTTTTCCAAACATCATAATAAAAATCATTTTGAAAAGTTGAAGTTCTTGATGGGGGAAGGGGGAGGGGGATGGGGACTAATGAATGCAGTGTAGTACCACTCAAAACATGGCTAAAACTAACACAAACTAAACAAAGAGGATTGTTCTCATCACTGCACCAGCCCCTCTCAGCAATCTCCTGGCTGAGTTTGTTAGTGGTGAAGCTCCTTTACATCCTCATAGGCCAGGTAATTGTGTGCCCTAAATGTTTTCATTCCTGATATTGATAGAGTGATAACAATTTGTACAGTCATTGAAACCGTGTTGTGTTACATGCAATCTCAAGAACTTATTAATTATTCTGTTATTATTAACCTTTCTTTAACTGCATGGTCACTAGCTAAAGAGAATTATTTATGTTGTCATTAACCTGGCTGCATGATGGCTATCTGAGCAAGTTCATTATGTCTCTTTAGCTGGTAGGACTTGTGAAGTTGCCACTGCACCAACTGTACTTGTCATACAGGGACCCCAAGATTACTAAAACACTACTCAAATCAAAGGTAACTGAACTATTCAGTCATTCAGTAGAGTTAACATGAGCACCTCATGTTTAGAATGTTATTGTAAATATTATTCCAGAAACCTAGTTTGGTTATTTAACATGTACTATTCTGCTCCAAACATTCGCAAACTATTTGCATAGTTTGATATCATTCCCTTCTCAGTGTGACGTGAATGGATACTTTAAGGTATTCAGTAAAGCATAAAACACAAGCCTTTGTTACCTGCAGTAGTTAAATATAAGCAAAACTTTATACAGCAATGACACAATAATGTAATTCACAATCTGCAGTGATTTGCTAAAAGACAAGCCAGTGATCCGCGATGATCAGCTTGGATAAAATGTGAAACGCAACCCAGGTCACATACTGTCAGGATGCAGACCTTTGACCACATTGATCCATGTTTAATTCTTCCTAAATTACATATAGCCACATTTAAAATACCATTTAGTCACTAATACAACAGGAATAATTATATCCTTTGTTGTTTTAGTATCCTGTTGTAGCTGTCGACGAGTGGTGTACTGTTACCAACCCATTTACTCACATCCAGCATGGTCACCTCAGGGTCCTTTTAGCCATGGGCTTAGAGGAGCAGGTAGTTACGTGTTCCTTAATATAGCGTGGATGAGTTGTGGTTAACACCTTGCCACAGTTCAGATGTTGGCATCATTGGGCAGTGATGTTAACACCTTGCCTCAGTTCAGATGTTGGCATCATTGGGCAGTGATGTTAGCACCTTGCCTCAGTTCAGATGTTGGCATCATTGGTTAGTGATGTTAACACCTTGTCTCAGTTCAGATGTTGGCATAATTGGGCGTTGATGTTAACACCTTGTCTCAGTTCAGATGTTGGCATCATTGGGCGGTGATGTTAACACCTTGTCTCAGTTCAGATGTTGGCATAATTGGGCATTGATGTTAGCACCTTGCGTCAGTTCAGATGTTGTAATAATTGGGCGGCGATGTTAACACTTTGCCTCAGTTCAGATGTTGGCATCATTGGGCAGTGATGTTAAGCCATCAGACACTAAAACTAGTAGGGGACATTAAAGATTACCCACATCACTATTTGAAAACAGCAGTGGACTATGTAGTCCTCAATGTCTGACCTTTTCATCATGAAGGGGGCAGGGGTAGGCATGCAGTAATGGGTTTGCAGCAATTGGCACAAACTGTCATGGTGTCCTGCTCTGGCAAAGCTGATAAAATATAACTATTAAATCCAATGAGGCAGTTACACAACAGTATGTCTTATCTATCTTTTTCCCTTCATCTTACAGCAATACTTTTTTTCTTTTTATCAATGTATCAGATTGCAGCAATACTGACAATGAAATGTGGAGGAGATGTTTCAGTTGGGATGGAGTCACGCCCAGATCACCATCTTGATACTCATAGGTTCTGGATGATGTTTTAATATATTATTGTTAAACACCAGATCCAATGTGAGATCCTGTGTGTCCAATGTGTCTGTCTCAATCAACAACAATTCTCCTTATCTCAATATTACAATGTCTCAACTAGTTTGTTCTGAAAACTTAGTACAAGATATATGTCAAGTCTGTGCAGGATTTAAAGTTAGCACTCGCCCACATGCCAATGCGAGTATAAATGTATTCTGAAAGTACAATTCGTATAGCACTCACCCAATTTGACGAGTAGCATTTTTAATTTCAAGTTATGGGCAAGGGAAAACTAGTCTGGGGAGTGCATTATGCAAGTTACTCACCTGACTGGCAAGTTTCCACCCCTGCATACTATGTCTCATGGTAATTAGTTGAGACAGTTTTTTTTAGCAAAGTTACTTTGCTGTGTGGTGCTGAATGATAAGTATTAACAAATCACACATCCTGGGAAGCATTTTTATGTAGATGTTGGAAAGAGACTGCCGCATGCAAACTTAACAATATCCGACTAACATCTTGTTTAATATAATTTACAGTGTTAGAAATAAGGAACACAGTGAAAATGTCCATTTAACAAGAAATCAAGAATTTGGTAAGATAGTAACCTAACTAAAATCAAAATACAGCTAGCTTTGCAATTTATTTTATATTAGAACCCCGATTTAACAAAGTGTCAAAGGACTTGAAAAATGTATTCGTTATAACATGGGTTCATTATATTGTGGTTCTTTACATATATTTTACTAGAACTGGGCTGAAGAATATCGTTAGTTATACCGGGGTCTTCGTTATAAACTAAAAGGGATTCGGGTTCGTTATTTTGGGGTTCCACTGTATCATGTATGACTTAATCTTCATGGATTTGGTAGACAATGGAACTTGACTTTGCATGTAAGTTTACCCAGAGGCTTTATGTGCCACTTAAGCATAAAAGAATGAGTGGTAAGTAAACCCATAGATTATGGTACTAGATAAGGTAGTCTTCAGTACAATGGATGAAGTTGGCTTGTTGTGTTTCCTTTGTAGTTGAACATCAGTTTGAGATCACAGTTGAGGACATCAGAGGATTGTCTGTATTCAGGAGCACTGTTTGGGGTGAAACTGACTGTTTTGTACAGTATCACTTCCCATACCAAAGGCACCTACAATCGAGTGATTCAACAAGTGAAGGTTATATTTGTACATGTTTCTGAAACATTTATATAGTTTCCTAAAAGCCTTGATCACTCTTTTGAACTCATAGGTCATGTTTGAAAACAGATTTGAGTGTCCATAGCTAAAGAATTGAAGGGTTTAATAAACTTCTGGCCTAATCAGCAAATATAAAAAGACGAATTGGGGAAACATGTGTTATTATTGTCAAAAAACGTCACCCAAGAGAAATGTATAAAGAATGAGCCAGAAGTGGTCTCCATTTATTGAGTGTTTGGACAATATAATATGGGGTGACCATCTATATATGTTTAGAATTCAGAATTCAGACCTCAAGAGAGGTCATTAACCCCTTAACTCCCAAGAGTGCCAAATATCAAAATTCAAGAAAAATCCCAAATTTCATTTTGTAAAATATCGAAAACAAGTGGTTCCATGCAAAAGTACTGGCGAAGAAGTTTCATTTGAATGGTCACACCATAGGATTTCGTTCACAGACTCAAAAGTTAGAACTACACTACATGTCTCCATAATTGACTCTGGGAGTGAAAGGGTTAATCTGATATCTGAAAGGGAATATGGCACTTGAGGACTCCGCAACCCTCACTACAGTTCTTTCATTGTGATTGGTCAGTTGAAACGGAAGCTATCAGAAATTGTTGTAAAAAGTTGTCAAAATTGTATCATACATACATATGTAAACTTTGTTTACACTCAGATTTCAGAGTAGCTTACAAAGCTAATATTTTGGAAAACAGAAAAGACAAACTAACGTAAAATATTGTCATGATTTTGCTAAAAGTGTTTAAGTATTGTTCCACATACGAACGATAGCAAACTTCATTGTTCTGCGGCATTGGCTCATTCCCACATAGAATATCTTTGATTTCAAGAATAGAGGAGGAGCTGATGGTTAATAATTATATTTCATTATAAAAATAAAGAAAATCCATTTGCGTCAAATAAATTTTAGGAAATGTTCGCGCTTAACCAATCAGAATAGCAGAAGACAATAGCTAATAATTTTGCTTCTTTGATGAAGTTCCCCAAATACAATTTCTTTTAAAAATTGTATGTTGTGCGATTGGGTCTCAAATTACTTGAAACCTTAAAAAAATTAGACAAAATGCACCTTGAACCTTAACTTTTTAGCGGTTTTTGAGTTTAGGCCAATGAGATCACTAGTTGTAACAATGAAACATCTTGACATTCCATCGTGCTTGACATTCCATTGCCGTTCAGCGCTATCCTTCTTATGCGGATCATTACTTAAAAAAGTAGCTTATGGTAACCTAATAATATATTGTTTTTCTTTATAAGCAATCCCCAACCTTCAGCCCTACCGTACTCCTACTACCCTGTGTGTACCTGATCCAGCATTCCATGATGTGGCAAGACATGCATTCAAGCTTCCTCAAGGCTTCCCAGTCCAGAAGCACTTACTAGCAGCATTCACTGGTTCATGGGTGGCCGCTCCTTCTGTCCCATGGTCGGGTGGAGTTCCTTTTGAACTGTGGAGACGATACTACTACCCAAACATAAGGGATCAGATGGTGGCTAAGGTAGGAATAAGTTGCCGTCTAACCACAAGACTTAATCTTATCACTCCCGAGGCTAGCCCGCATGGAAATTCAATCACAATCAGCAATTCCATTTTTCCTATACAGGCCAGTCTTCCACTTGCAAAGCTCTGTGCAATGGTGACAATGCAGAAACAAGGTGAAGCTAACATCCAGACGTTCTCCTTGCCACTGACAGTCCTTGCTGGCGATGAGATTCATAGCATGCGACAGGATAGGGTGCATGACACTGGTCTGCTTGATGTCACAGTGAAGTATCAGCAAGTCAGACCCACACAGCTTGCAGGAGGATGTACAGCCCAGAAAGAAGAAGACAACCATGTTTGTCTATCACTTGAAGTGATTCAAGCTTGTGGGCTCAAGGTAATGTTTCTTCATTTCTGTAAATTAATGTTTTGAAATGACATGAAACAACATTGGGTTGCAAGTAGTCACACATGGTGGGTCTCATACATGAGCAACGAGACAAAGACAACAGCTCAGAAGGAGATTTTTCTCACTCCCTCTCTAATCCCTCTCTAATCCTCACATTGGTACACTTCAATTACTGAACATGATCATTCTTTTAGCCTATGTGAGACATAAAATGTGAGCCTGATTGCAGGCTATCAGTCTATCACAACATGCAATTGTCACTTAATCCAGTTAAGGGCTCACCCCATTTAGTCAACTGCACACAGGACCCTTGCAGGTATGCTAACTTGAATACACCCTTTTTCTTAGGGTTTTAGCTTGTTATCAGTTGACTGTGTGGTCCTCTCACTTGCAGGCAGCAGCAAGTCTTCATGCAAAATCAAACCCAAGCCTATCGTACCCCGCAGAGGTTGGTGTCAATACATACATTGTGATCCAATTTCCATTGGGAAGAAAGCGTAAACATGTGACAAGGACTGTGGCACGGACATTTAGCCCTGAGTTTTCACATAATGCAGACATATTGTTACCTGTAGTGGTACCCTCTGATGTTGGACAAAAGAGAAATTTGAGCTTAGCAGAACAACTGGAAGATTCAGAAATGCTATTTGAAGTATGGTATGTTACAGTTTCTATTACACTATTTTACAGCCAATTGCATTTCCTTCAAAACAGCAAAAACAGCATTCATTCATGATCTCGACCCAACAGCCTAATTCATGAATGGTCAGATTAGGTTAGACCACAACGCTTAAGACTTCATCCCCAACTCTTTTCAAAGAGGTTATGGGTTTTTAGCAGCGATGGCACTTACCCTTTCACTGCCAAACGACAAAAATAGGCTCCCTTTGGGGAGCATGTGTCTACTGTATGCTGCTAAATGTTTGGATGTACAGTTAATTCAACCTTTCATTTTTTGAAATTTTGGCATCTACCCATTGAAGACAACTCTTCTACCATGGTGGGTAGCAATGATATTCTTAACCCACGCGGCAATCACGCGCAGCCTTTATTATCATTTTTTTTTATCTTCTTTGGCAAATTTTCATCAATTTCACGTCTTAAAAAAACAAGCTTTTTAAATTTTCAGAGGTGTCAAGTGTCGACCTTTACAGAATTTAGTCTGTAGAAAGTGTGGAAAAGTCTTTGCATGATTCAGGTCTATGTACCATTGACCTCTTCAGCGTTTTTAGATCTCTTTACAAGGGTTAAGGGTCAAGTATCTTTGCTATGGAAACTCATAAAGTGGTGTGATTTCCAACTAGGCATCAAATGTCACGAGGAATGAGTAGTAACCTGGTGATCACATCAGATAGTCAGGCCAGGGCTGCAAGGGAGAAAGATGTTCTACTTGGTGTGGGAAGAGTGCCACTTATCAAGCTTCTCACACATAAAACGGGTTAGTCCCAATGGTATATTGAATTCCCATCATGTTATTGTATGATATTTTAGCACAGTTAAGGTGACTCGACCCAGCTTTTTTGGGGGGTACCATCCTACTTTGAAGCTCTCTGGTATCCCCACCTTTACTTTTATCGTAAGTCTAACACATAGAATGGATAACATATAGATCAATCTACAATATAATATAAAATATTTGGCGATCGGAGTAAATGTCACGTGGTTATAATGCCACGCCCCTTTGAGGTCTGAGTCGAAAATCTGCTGTTACCTGCATTTTTTCGTGGAAATCTCTCGGCTACACAAAGTGCGCAAAGACCCAATTCGAGAAATTCAGTGGTTTCCAAATTTAAGTCATAATTGAAGCGAAAATGATAAGCAAACTTTACACGATTATATCTAATAAACTATGAGACTTATCCCTTTATTTTGGGGATCGTTATAACAGATGAGTCCTTGCAAGTCAGCAAAAAGCTTTAGGGCCTTGTAAATGCGCGCGATTTTGAGTAAAGGAAACATATAGAAATTATAGTTTTAGCTATTTCTTGACGTTTGTCAGCGTTTAAGAGTCCTCACGAAAAAAGCATTTTCTTAAAAATTCGTAGTTTCTTTTTCCTTCAAATTTTTCAGGGCCACAATTGATTAACTAACTGCCCGGATTCTGAATTTCATGGTCATTGAAAAACTGTGACATCTTCTATAAGCCCAAACTTGAGTAAACATTGAAGATTTTTGGGTGTTTCTTGGTGTTGCGGAAGCCATTGTTGGTTAGCTTTTGTGTTGCGGTGTGGGTATTGTTCAGAGTCTTTTGAATCTTTTGTTTTACGTCATTTGGTGATCACACCATCCGCAACACCAAGAAACTACCGTATTTTTAGCGTTTTGGCTGAGTTTGTGCTCTGGGAGTTGTCTATTGTTTCTAGTCTGTCATTATACAGCATTCTTGTTCAGCACGCGTGCAATGACCACGCTTGGCTGACTTCCGAATGCTCACCGAGATATGGTAATTAGTATGAAAAAATAGAAGGGATTCTGTGGTAATTTTGGTACGGCCTGAGACAGGCGATCGCGTGATACATAGAGGTTTAACTCATGATTTTTAATCAATTCTCGGCATGATGTACACTCCTGGCTGCAGACGTTACGTGACGGGAATCCGGTAACAG
Organism: Dendrophyllia cribrosa; assembly: GCA_024195265.1. NCBI lineage: Eukaryota > Metazoa > Cnidaria > Anthozoa > Scleractinia > Dendrophylliidae > Dendrophyllia > Dendrophyllia cribrosa. The sequence continues at coordinate 18,671,630 of JAJLRJ010000005.1, forward strand.
CAGATTTTCGACTCAGACCTCAAAGGGGCGTGGCATTATGACCACGTGACATTTACTCCGATCGCCAAATATTTTATATTATATTGTAGATTGATCTATATGTTATCCATTCTATGTGTTAGACTTACGATAAAAGTAATGGTGGGGATATCAGAGAGCTTCAAAGTAGGATGATACCCCCACAAAAAAACTGGGTCGAGTCACCTTAATGTTAGAAAGCAACATCAAATCTGAGCCCACAATCACCTCTGTGGCCCCATCCCACATGTTGGTCCTTATTTGGCACTTGTCTTCCTTATTTGGCTCAAGTCAATCAAACAGGTTATATAATGTGACCTTTCTCGATCACCCTTATCTCATAAGGCTGCAAGTTTACTCGCAGCAAGATTGATATCAGAGTTCACAATGGACGTTTCGGGTTTAAGTAACGAAGTCCTTCATTTCGTACTGGCTCAAAATAGCCCACCAATCCCTGGGTCGCGCCCAATTCACATGGACGTTGACCTCCCACCATCTAACTCGCAGATGTACAATTCAGTCGTAATTCATGGCATGTTATTATTGTGCTAGAAATCTAATGTTGGGGCCTCAGGTATGGAATTTCAGCTTCCCTTAATCCCCTCCCTAGACTTTCCTCCCATCTCCTGCATCCTTCCTTAGACTTCCCTTCCATCTACTGCATCCTTTCCTAGACTTACCTCTCAACTCCTGTGACCTTACCTAGACTTCCCTCGCATCTCCTGCATCCTTCTCTAGACTTCCCTCCCAACTCCTGTGTCCTTCCCTAGACTTCTCTCCCATCTAAGAAATCCTTCCCTAGACTTCCATCTCTCCCATCTTCATCCCTCCCATCTCCTGCATTCTTTCTTTTGTTTCCTTCCCTCTGCTGCATCCATTTCTAGACTTCCTTTCCATCTCCTGCATCCTTTCCTAGACGTCCCTCCCATCTCCTGCATCCTTTCCTAGACTACCCTCCCATCTCCTGCATCCTTCCCTAGACTTTCCTCCCATCTCCTGCATCCTCTCCTAGACTTCCCTCCCATCTCCTGCATCCTTCCCTTGATTCCCCCCCATCTCCTGCAGCCTTCCCTTGATTCCCTCCCATCTCCTGCAGCCTTCCCTAGACGTCATTCCCATCTCCTGCATCCTTTCCTAGACTTCCCTCCCATCTCCTGCATCCTTTCCTAGACTTCCCTCCCAACTCCTGTGTCCTTCCCTAGACTTCCCTCCCATCTCCTGCATCCTTTCCTAGACGTCCCTCCCCTCTCCTGCATCCTTCTCTGGACTTCCCTCTCATCTCCTGCATCCATTCCTAGACTTCTCTCCCATCTCCTGCATCCATTTGTAGACTTACTCCCATCTCCAACCTCCTTACCTAGACTACCCTCCCATTTCCAACCTCCTTCCCTAGACTTCCCTCTCATCTCCTGCATCCTTTCCTAGACTTCCTTCCCATCTCCGGCCTCCATTCCTAGACGTCCCTCCCATCTCCAGCCTCCTTCCCTAGACTTCCCTTCCATTTCCTGCATCCTTTCCTAGACGTCCCTCCCATCTCCAGCCTCCTTCCCTAGACTTCCCTCCCATCTCCTGCATCCATTCGTAGACTTCCCTCCCAACTCCAGCCTCCTTCCCTAGACATCCCTCCCGTCTCCTGCATCCTTCCCTTGACTACTCTCTCATCTCCAGTCTCCTTCCCTAGACTTCCCTTCCATCTCCTGCATCCTTTCCTAGACGTCCCTCCCCTCTCCTGCATCCTTCCCTGGACTTCCCTCTCATCTCCTGCATCCATTCCTAGACTTCTCTCCCATCTTCATCCCTCCCATCTCCTGCATTCTTTCTTTTGTTTCCTTCCCTCTGCTGCATCCATTTCTAGACTTCCTTTCCATCTCCTGCATCCTTTCCTAGACGTCCCTCCCATCTCCTGCATCCTTTCCTAGACTACCCTCCCATCTCCTGCATCCTTCCCTAGACTTTCCTCCCATCTCCTGCATCCTCTCCTAGACTTCCCTCCCATCTCCTGCATCCTTCCCTTGATTCCCCCCCATCTCCTGCAGCCTTCCCTTGATTCCCTCTCATCTCCGGCAGCCTTCCCTAGACGTCATTACCATCTCCTGCATCCTTTCCTAGACTTCCCTTCCATCTCCTGCATCCTTTCCTAGACTTCCCTCCCAACTCCTGTATCCTTCCCTAGACTTCCCTCCCATCTCCTGCATCCTTTCCCAGACGTCCCTCCCCTCTCCTGCATCCTTCTCTGGACTTCCCTCTCATCTCCTGCATCCATTCCTAGACTTCTCTCCCATCTCCTGCATCCATTTGTAGACTTACTCCCATCTCCAACCTCCTTACCTAGACTACCCTCCCATTTCCAACCTCCTTCCCTAGACTTCCCTCTCATCTCCTGCATCCTTTCCTAGACTTCCTTCCCATCTCCAGCCTCCATTCCTAGACGTCCCTCCCATCTCCAGCCTCCTTCCCTAGACTTCCCTTCCATTTCCTGCATCCTTCCCTAGACTTTCCTCCCATCTCCTGCATCCTCTCCTAGACTTCCCTCCCATCTCCTGCATCCTTCCCTTGATTCCCCCCCATCTCCTGCAGCCTTCCCTTGATTCCCTCCCATCTCCGGCAGCCTTCCCTAGACGTCATTCCCATCTCCTGCATCCTTTCCTAGACTTCCCTTCCATCTCCTGCATCCTTTCCTAGACTTCCCTTCCAACTCCTGTGTCCTTCCCTAGACTTCCCTCCCATGTCCTGCATCCTTTCCTAGACGTCCCTCCCCTCTCCTGCATCCTTCTCTGGACTTCCCTCTCATCTCCTGCATCCATTCCTAGACTTCTCTCCCATCTCCTGCATCCATTTGTAGACTTACTCCCATCTCCAACCTCCTTACCTAGACTACCCTCCCATTTCCAACCTCCTTCCCTAGACTTCCCTCTCATCTCCTGCATCCTTTCCTAGACTTCCTTCCCATCTCCAGCCTCCATTCCTAGACGTCCCTCCCATCTCCAGCCTCCTTCCCTAGACTTCCCTTCCATTTCCTGCATCCTTTCCTAGACGTCCCTCCCATCTCCAGCCTCCTTCCCTAGACTTCCCTCCCATCTCCTGCATCCATTCGTAGACTTCCCTCCCAACTCCAGCCTCCTTCCCTAGACATCCCTCCCGCCTCCTGCATCCTTCCCTTGACTACTCTCTCATCTCCAGCCTCCTTCCCTAGACTTCCCTTCCATCTCCTGCATCCTTTCCTAGACGTCCCTCCCATCTCCAGCCTCCTTCCCTAGACTTCCCTTCCATCTCCTGCATCCTTTCCTAGACGTCCCTCCCATCTCCAGCCTCCTTCCCTATACGTCCCTCCTATCTCCTGCACCCTTCCCTCTTTATTCCCTGCCATCTCCTGCATCCTTCCTAGACTTCTTTCCCATCTCCAGCCTCCTTCCCTAGATTTCCTTCCCATCTCCTGCATCCTTCCATAGAGTTCTCTCTGATCTCCTGCTACCTTTTCCCCACCTTTATTTTTGCCTTTTACAGCGTATTGTAAGTATTTATCCCTTGATCTCTTGTAAGCAATACCACTCCTGATTGCTAGAACAGTTGCATACAAGAGATGTAACTGTTATATGGTATCTCCACTTTGCTAATGTGAGGTGTGTGTTTACACAGGAGTGAAAGGCTGGTACCCCCATATACCTACCTAGTGAAAGTAATATACGTGATGCCTCTTCTTGCGGTGACACTGAGAAGGTCACTGGAGGATTGGAACTATGCATCAGTTTCTCTGAGGCAGAAGACAGAGATCATATCATTCACCTGTCAAGAGGAGTTGGTTGGTCACTGCCACCTGGGATGGAGTGTGATGATGATTGGTTAGACAAGGAAGAGTTGTCAAAAGAGAGGCACTGGGAGTTCTGCTTGAAGATCAATAAGGCTTGGATTCCTCCCTTGGAACTGCATTCCTTTAACTCTGCAGCGAAGAAAGCCGATAAAAGTGTAAAGGCTTATGCAAGATACAAGCTCTACAACAAAGGTACACTTCTTGATTGATGAAAATACTCCTATGATGGGTGAAATAGTGTAAGTGCTTGGAAAAAGTCTTCTGGTATATTTCACATTTTTCATGTATGTTTTTGTAAAGTGTTGTATGAAGCCTTGGCTTCGGTACCTCCCAGTATCTGACAGTGTGCCTCTCTAGCAAGTCACACCCAGACCCACCAACAAAGACAGTTCAACAGCTGTCATCGTCAAACCTGATAATCATCCAAAAGCCCTGTGTTTTGCAAAATAAAATTTCACATTTTAACTTGTTTTTTTTTTTATAGCTCCTATATGCTCAAGAATATCTCCTGTAAAAGATTCTGGTGATGGTAAACTAGTCTGCGAGCTGAAACATTCCAAAGACATCATGTTACCAGTTACACCTTCTCTCGCCTGGCACATGAAAGAAGAGTGTTTAGAGATTCAGTTGTGGCTCAGTAACAGAAGACATAATGCTGATAGCAACTCAAGAAAAAGAGACAGATTACTGGGCTCTGCATTTGTTGATGTTTCGTCACTGCTTGTCAGCCAGCAAAGAAAAAACAGACAAATCAGGTGTGAACAATAATTGAAACTATTATGGGCCACTTAGCCATCCATTACATTGGCTATTACCCATTTAAAATCCTCCCCTTATATTACAATATTTAGACGTTTTTGTTGTTTTATAACTTTCTAACAAAATTGATATTTTGCTTTTATTCTGCAGTGGATTGTATCCTCTGTTCCGATCTGGAGCAAGTGATCTGCTTGGTGCTTGCATCCATGTACAGGTGTCTCTTAATTGGTGCTCTGAGGGTGGCAGTGACCCTGAGGTAAGACTCATTTAGATTTAACTCTACGGTGGATTTAAAAGTAATATACACACTGCCTGATAATCTACAACACAATACAGTTCATAAGTTCATCCCCAGGGGGTTTTCAGGGGTCCTCAAAATATGAAAAATGTATCTTGCCAAAATTTCAGTTTTCTTTAAAATCTTCTCGAAAACAACTAAGGAAACCAAACAAAGCTAGCATTTAACCGTTATTGTGGCTACCGTTTAAGAACTTCCAGTCACGTGATACTCTTTGGGAATTGCACATGGAACCGTTTTCACCAGCAATGTAAATTTATGTCAGTTCTGAAGGGATTATCATGACTTAAATTAAATAAAAGCATCTATCTATTTTCAGTTTTGTATGCTCTTTGCGAGAAGAAACAGTTTTCAAAGTACATGTAGTTGAGGAGGAGTACATTTGTTAATCGGGATTCATGGTACATTTGAGGAGGAGTACATTTGTTAATCGGGATTCATAGTACATTTGAGGAGGAGTACATTTGTTAATTGGGATTCATGGTACATTTGAGGAGGAGTACATTTGTTAATCGGGATTCATAGTACATTTGAGGAGGAGTACATTTGTTAATCGGGATTCATGGTACATTTGAGGAGGAGTACATTTGTTAATCGGGATTCATAGTACATTTGAGGAGGAGTACATTTGTTAATCGGGATTCATGGTACATTTGAGGAGGAGTACGTTTGTTAATCGGGATTCATAGTCGTCTTCTGCGGTCAACTTTCCTAGATAGGGAAGTATTGATTCATATTAAAGTACATTTGTTAATTGGAACTCACAGTGATAATGGTAATCTGTACGCACTGTTTATTAGCAATTGAAACACGCTGTACGCCACTGTAGCTACATAAACGTGTCCGTACAACTCTTACCTGTTACAATACGACTTTAGAGAGTCTCAGATAGTAACCACAATCCTTTGATGATCCTTAATGTTGTGTTCAATAGCTAGAAAGTCCATTACTCTGACGGTCCTCTCTCTGCACAGGTGTACAAATCGTCAAATCTCGGTTATAAGCCCCCCCCCCCCCCCCCCCCCCTCTCCGATATATTAGCACACCATAGTTCCTTAACAGCAATTCTTTACAAAAATTTGCACCAAATTAACTAAAAAAAAACCTTATTTATCACAGCATTTTTGCTTGACAGCCACAAAACCCTTACAAAGTTGTACAAGCCCATGGTTTATAACCGGAATTTTATGGCATAGGTACAGAGGAGAAACCAAAATATCTTCTGGAGTTTCTCTGATGAACTACTAGCATTCCTTTTTGGGAATGATAAAACCACATTCATGGCAATCCTTCCGTGTTGGCTCTTCCTATCATTGCGAAGAACCTGGTGCTTCATGTTACAGAAACTAGTGTCAATTGGTAGCTGTACAGCAGACTTTTTCTGCACTTGCTATCTTGACTTGAGCTGAATTATGAAGTTGTCATTCTTTTCCTTTCAGCCTGACCTTGAGCAGCATGTAAGCTCAGATGATTCTGTTTATGTTGGTTCGCCTGTGGAAGATCATGACACACACAGCAGTACCATGATATCCAGTCAGGAGCACTCTGCTAAAACCACACAACATTATGCAAAACGACAGCTGCCAATCACTGACTCAGATAGTGACGACACGTTCACAGCTCATGTTATTATTGACCAAGCCCTTCATCTTCCCACTGTGCCAGGAAACAATGGTGAAAGGTATTATTCCATCACTGGGATTCAGTAATTGCGCGATTTTCTATTGAGTGACCTACAATCAAAACGAAAGTTATCATTCTCCAATTAACCATTCAGGACTCGAGGCAAATACATGTGCAGAGAAGAAATGTTGACAAAAACGCGAACTTCTGATTTTATTCCTTTGCAGATGAATGCGAAATGTTTACAAAGACATGAACTTCTGATCTTACTTTTTTTTTTCAGATTAATGCCCAGTGTGTATGTTTCCTATCAAACACTTCCCTCTGTACCCCTGTCGTGCACATCAGTTGTTGTCTCCTCAACCCACCCCAGCTGGGAGTTTCAGAAACTGGAAAGGATCAGCTATACCTCACTTAAATCACAAGTGAGTTAAGGCCTATCAATTTAGTATTGCTCCACATAAGAACGATAGCAAACTTCATTGTTCTGCGGCATTAGCTCTTTCCCACATAGAATATCTTTGATTTCAAGAATAGAGGAGGAGCTGATGGTTAATAATTATATTTCATTATAAAAATAACGAAAATCCATTTGCGTCAAATAAATTTTAGGAAATGTTCGTGCTTATCCAATCAGAATAGCAGAAGACAATAGCTAATAATTTTGCTTCTTTGATGAAGTTCCCCAAATACAATTTCTTTTAAAAATTGTATGTTGTGCGATTGGGTCTCAAATTACTTGAAACCTTAAAAAAAAATTAGACAAAATGCACCTTGAACCTTAACTTTTTAGCGGTTTTTGAGTCTAGGCCAATGAGATCACTAGTTGTAACAATGAAACATCTTGACATTCCATCGTGTTTGACATTCCATTGCCGTTCAGCGCTATCCTTCTTATGCGGATCATTACTTAATAGTATTAACATTGTGTTTCTGGTGCTATAGAAATCACAAGTGATTTAAGGCCTGTTAATTAATAGAATTAACAGTGTGTTTTCTGGTGCTTATTTATATGTCGGCAACAGTCTTTAAGACAATGGTTTCCTTTAGAAGGCAAAATCTGCCAGAGCTCAGAGGTCTATTTCAAAAGCCATCTTTATCTTGGTTTTTCACTCAAATGCGTAAAAAAGGCATGTTCAGATGGTCAACTATATTGTTTGTTTACCGACTTACAAAACTTTGGAAATCCTCTCTGCAATAACCAAGAAAGTTTTTCTGAGGGAGACCATTTTAAACTCGTGAATACGCGAAGCTTAATGAATGGTTTATGGCAGATGGTGACAAATATGCAAATTTTTACTCCTTCCTTCCTTCCATCCCTCCATCTATCGATGGGCTGTAACTTTTTCTTAATTTGTTATAACCAATCTGCGGACTTCAAATGGATTTTTCAAGACTTAGGAAAGCGCTACAGCACGGTGAATGTTGTTTGTAATTGTGTGAAGTTTTTCTGCCATTTGTAAAAGTTAAAATAAACCAAATTTATGTCTTTCATGTCTTAGCGTGAAACAAATACGCATTGTTTAAAATAGGTGAGAACTGAACACGGTTAAAATATTAAAATTTTACCCCACAGACTGTCTGTGACCTCGTGGCGCAACGACTGGCGCGCTGTTTACTTTAACCAACTCCTGGCTCCTGCGTTCAAATCCTGGTGGAGACGTCAAATTAACCTTTTTCTTTCTTTTTCCCTTTCTTTTCTTTTAACGGAAGTTTGATGAAGTTGACAACCTTTATGTCTTAATTTACGTACTTTATTCCAAAATTGCCACCCAAAACATTCAACTCTGATTAAAACCTGTGGCGATTTTTGTCATTAAAGTTAGTATCGTGGTAACGCCGCTATATGCGCTTAAGATCAACTTTCATGTTGTCGGTGGATCTGTTCCTATATATTCTTGTGTTTTTCTACTAAACAGTGTATGCAGACCTTAAATATCACACATATCATATCGCGCGGCTTACGGTATTTTAAAAGATATCGAGCCGAGTTTATAATTTAAACATACCGCACGTTGCATTACGTGTTGCATAGATAAATTTGGCAATCTTATCGAAAGTAGTAATTGATAGACTAAGCACATGTCTAAATTCAAATTTCTATTTGACTACATTTTGACACCTTTTTTGTAAGGAAGGGACGCTCAAATATGAGCTAGCGATGTGTAGCGAACTTCTTACTCATGAGTTGGCTCACACAGTCCTTTAATTATAGAGTGGTTTGACTGTATTGCTAATAATAATCAAAGCAATTTGCCATTTGAGAGATGTTTGCTTTTTTCTCATAGGGTCTTGTGTTCAAGGTGTGTCACACCTCAGGAGGCACACTTGATGAAGGTACCTTCCTTGGATCGTAATCACTGTTCGAACACTGCATGGCACTAGTCTGATGTGGTACACAAAAGTAAAAATAATAAAAAAACAAAACAAAAATATGCTTGTCTACTGTTCAGATTAGTAGATCAACAGTCGTACTAGAGCAGTTTCTCATAAAAACAAAACCAAAGTGATGGGAAAACTCTGCACATTTGACATATCTTTATTTTGTATTTACTGTACGGGCCTATAACAAAGGATAGGGATAACATGTACAGAAGTTGACTTAAAAAGATGATAAAATGAAAGTAATCAAACATGCACAAGATTTCCACGGAGGAGATATATAATAATAACATCTGTAGAGGATTGGATTGGATTGGATTGGGACATTTGACACGTTTTTGACCAAAACATGACTTTTACATTACTCCCCTCCCCCCTGAGCAATGTTGATACCAAGATCAAGACAAACATCCTACATTTGATGTAATGTATGGACTTCAAAATTGTATAGGGGATTGGGGGGGGGGGGGGGGATAAATTTCTAAATTATATTTTAGTGACATAAGTTATCAGCGATTTTGAAATTGTCGACCAAAAGTATCTGAAAACAGCAAAGTGTCCCTTAAGCAACTGGCCAGGATTGCAGCATTCCTTCCCGAGAGAAGGTAGTAATATACTCCTAGTCACGCAAAAACAAGGCAGGCACTAACAAGGTATTGGAGACTTTACCTTTCTACTGAAAAAAAAAGTTGCAGTTGATTGGATGTGAAAGATTCTGGATATAATTTGGTTATACAGGTGTACACACCCAAGAACCAGGGTCTGCTGAAAGGAAGCAAGATAGCTCCAATGGGGACCGTGTTATTGGGTTTGTATCATTTGACCTGTCACCACTGTTAGCCGGTATGAGGCAACTGATTGGCTGGTACAATGTGACAGATTTCAATGGAGACTGCAAAGGCCAGATCAAGGTAATTTTACTCTAAAAAGTCGATCCAGTCATCTGCAGACAAATAGAAACTGTAATTGATAGCTTCGAATTAAAAACAGACTTTATTTTGTTGTAGTTGTCATCAAACCTTTGCGTAATGGGGTTCTTGGGTGAATGTCAAAGTTTATTCTTCATTTTGTGTTGAAATACACCTAATTGCAATAACGTTGTCATAGAAAAATGTAAAAACGAAAAATGAAAACAAAGGCCAATAGGAATTAATTAGACATACAAAGTACATTCTCGCCGGATTTTAATAATTCTCAAAGCATGCACGAGAACTATGTTTAAGGACAGGTTTTTGCACTTTTCCTTTTTCGTAGTGCAGCTGTGCGCATGTAACAGTTATTCTCAGAGAATAACATCAACCGGGCAGCAACATATTTTCAACATGGACAGTTACCATATGATTTCAACCTTTTCCTAGGTAAATTTTAAATAACAATAGCTGCTGCATGCTTAATTTAAATTAACAATAGCCACTGCACGCTTAATCGTGCCGCGTGTCGCTGTGATGATTAAGCTATTTCATTCCTATTTGGCTTTTTTCATTTTTCATTTTTCTATGACAACGTTATTGCAATAAGGTGTATATCTGTCCTTTGTGATTTGTGTCCATTTGTTCAGGTCTGAGTGGCCTAACGGGTTGGATCACATTAGAAAGTGTTCAGTTTTTGTGCGGGCCTAAGCCGCATAAACAATGTTAAAAAAGCATATTACAAGGCAGTGCAAACTACATTGCAAAATCTTGTCATCTTATGAGAGTAATCGGGAAGTTAAATTGGATGAATGAATGTCCTACCGGTATTTTTATTGATAGAATAATTGTGATTTTCAGCTTGGTGTTTCACCGGTTATCCCTGTGTCTCCACCACGATCCTTACCTTCTTCAAGCAACCTACACGTCCCTTCAAAACAAGATGTAAGTTGAACTGTATACCATAATATCCTTGGTAGAATGACAATTCATTTTTTGACCCGGGATGTTTTGTATCTTTGTACGACGCTGAGCTCAAAGTCCCCAAGATAAAAATCATTCATAGCTGGTTGATATGTCTGGTGCCTTGCCTCTAGCGTGGGTTCCATGGATCCACAGCAAATTGACATTGATGTAAATAAATCATAAAAGGACAGATGCGTAAAAAACTTGGCTAAGTTACATAAACATTTAAAACCCGAATTCTTTGCCTTGAATGCCTGTTGAATGTTATTCTCCAAGCAAACAATAATTAACCTTCACACTATTCTTCGCCAAGCTCAGCAAGAATCTTGATATTAACAATTAAGACTTACTATTAATATTCCCTATGTTTGATTCTAGGGTGCTTTAGCTGATTCATCTTTCCCGGTCAATCATGGAGAACCTTGTCAAATGATGCGCCAAGATGGCTCAGACCTCAGATCCCACACAGATGATATGTCTCATCACCCAAAAGGACTCCAGGAGGATGATCGTATTGGTTTCAGGTCACATGCACGTATTGGCATTACATTGGACACAGATGGAGTTGCAGAGACGCCAGTTTGTTCCACGTCTCTTCTGTTTTCTCAGTTAAGGTGTGTAGATAGCTTGTTATTTTTGCAACTATCTGCATTTCTGGACTCTGACACTTTATGTGGTATGTTGTGGTGAGATCTGACGAGAGCTGTTTCAGTAGCCTGTTGATACTGATAAAGTATAGTGGGGTGGGGTGGGGGTGATCACAGTCATGTTGAGAATGAAAATAAGTAAAGCGTCTCTTCCAATCGCTGTCTGTCCTCTTCGGATCTCATGTTACCCATAAACCTAATCAATAACTCAATCAATCAGTGAAACAATCAGCCATCCATTTTACCAATCAAACAAACAAACAATTAATCGTTGTTTACTGGCTTTAAATTTTGTTGTTGTTTGTTTATTGGCTTGAAATATATTTTTTTGGAATGTTGGTTGTATAGCGATGCTTCGTGTTATACCAACCAGATGTTAATTGGCTATTAAAACAAACCTCTTTTGTTCTACGATTGGCAAATCTGAATAACAAAGGTCAATGATTGTAAAACATAAACGTCGATGTGTTCTCAAGTTAATAAAGGGGTTAGTTTAAGAAACTGCGGTGATGTGTCGGTGGGGGAGTACAGCACGTGGAATCGCTCTGACGAAGGGCTTGTGCTTGAAACGTCAGCTTTTGAATCTCTTTTTCAGTGGTGGTCAATTTACCTTATCAACTCCTCAAGTTAGACATTGTACAGGGAGTGTCATCTCTGTGGCATCTTCCACGGTACAGATATTATGGAAGTGGTCATAACAAGTACGCTCGACGAGGACCCACCTTGTGTAGGGGTAGGGGGTTATGCAAGATACCACCTACCTGATGAATGTAATGGACTAAATTTCTTGGCTTAAAAATTGGAGATGAGACTTTAATATTCTGTGTGCATGAAGCTTGCATTGCTAGTAAAACGGCACAGGAAGATTTAAATCTTCCTCTCAGTTTCTACTCCTGATAGAATGGGGGCTATGCCAACAAGACACCATCTTTTTAGGTGGGGGAGAGGGGGTACATAAAGAGACCACCAGTCTTTTTGTGAAATGGTGGGTCCTGTCCGAGTACAATAGTTTTGAACATTTCCCTTATATATATTTGCAGATATTATAGAAGGCAGCACGTACGTTCTTTCATTAACGTGGCATATAAATTTCCATTGTGTTATAATCTCTGTCTGTGAGCTGACCATGTTAGTACCATGTTTGAAGACCAAGCTTTCCTGTTGCCAAACATTCTCTCTTTCAGGCATAACATGAAGGAACTGGATACTCTTCAACAAAATTTAAACCTCAAGTTGAGATCAGGTAATGCGTGGAATGATGCTGTTCTAGGAGACTCGTCTGTTGACAATCCACCGAGTTCTTCCTTTCCAGACAGAGGTGTCATAGCAACGTCTTCAAAGACTTTGGAAACATTGAGAGCGAAAAACACAGGTGCTCAAGGTCCTGATTTGGGTAGTAGGTTGTCAAGAACTGAATTTGGAGAAACGGATTTCAGGCACGAGGTGGTTTCTCTAGATGGTAAAAAAATCAGTGTTCCTGACGATGGGCAATTACTATCTTCTCCGCATCATGCTCGTGACTTAGAAAGTCATGATCAAATTGTTGAAAGAACAAGTGTTGCCAAGAAAGATGAAGAAATGGAGGCAACTAATGGCAAAGACATTTTCGCTTTTGATAAAGGTGAAGTAGAACATTTACAGAAAAATGCAGAAGTGGGCAGCTTCCTCGGCTTGCAGGGAAACATGTCTTCAAAAGGGGCAACTAATGCCAGAGATATTTTTCCTTTTGATAAAGAAGAACAAAAATACTTACAGCCTAATACAGAAGTTGACAGTTTCTTCAGTTTGGGGACAAACAGGTCTTCAGCTGAAGATCGTCGGCCATCTGTTGATAGTGAGCTCAGTGTCAGTGACATCTCTGAAGATCTTTCTGTTAGTGGATATGTCCAGGACAACTCAAGAACTGCACGGTTTACTGATATTAAAGACAGTTGGCTCAGCAGCGAAGAGGAAGAAGGAACCACAGAAAATGTGGACCAGTCTGATAAACCTGGTTCGTCAAGTTTTCCTTCTGCGTTTAACTATGCAGAAATTGGTGCACTGGACAATGCTACAGAGTCACAGTTTCGTTGTCGTGAAATAGATATTCATTCTAGTGATCATGATGATGGTGGCAGTGATGATGGTAATGGTGACAAAGTGAAGGTTTTAGATAATGCTGTAGCAGGGAGTAAAGCTCATGAAGAAAACTCTTTGGAAGGCATCAGTGATAAGGTCAATGCAGGTTCTGAAAAGGAGGCTGGCTTAGTCAATGATGAATCAGATGGTAAAGTCAAAAGCTTTCAAACTGATCAAGATAATGAATATAACTCGTATGCGTCTTATAACAAAACCCAATCAAGAGAACTGCCAAGACAAGCTCCATTATCGGGTTTTCATGATAGCTTTCAACTGACAAGCACTGCTTTACCAAATTTCTTTATGCCAACAGAACAACTAGCAGAGTCTATGAGGGCACTTAGATTGGGTACCTCGCTTCACAAAGCCAATAGTTCGTATTCCAAACTATTGGCTCGTTCCAATCATTTGAAAAGTGACCCACAGACAAAAGGAAAATTAAGTGAGAGATTTGCTAAACGGGAACCAGTTTACAAGGCGAGAAGAGATGAGCGACCTCCAATTTCCAATGCAGAGGCAGATCGAATAGCTAGAATTTTCAATTCTGGGAGTGTATAGCAAGTCAAGCAAGAAAAGTCAACTCCCGCTCGCCTTTCAGATACCTTGCTATCGAAAGTAGCTCCAACTAAACTTAATATTTACATTTTATTAAAGAAAATATACATATATTAAAGGCAGTGAACCTTGGCGGTGGTTGTTGTTGTTGTTTTTTTTTTTGTGTTCCAATATGTCAACATTCACCTTAGAGTAACTTCACAATACCCCTGAAACAAAATTAAAGGGACAGTACGCAGCTCTTACAAGGTCTTCTTTGATTTGCTGAGAAAACAATAGAACAAACATTACAATGGACCTTAACCCTGAAAATAATAGAGCTGCGTGATACCCAGGTCCAATGAAATTAGAGGTTGAAAAGAGCTGCGTGGTATCTGAAATTAAACAGGCACTTTTTATAGACAAAGGAAACAATGGATTGAGCGTCTAATATATATTTGTCTAATTTTTATTTCACGGGTTATACAGTTTCACTGTACTTGTCACGATAAATACCATACAAGAACTCGTGAGTTTAAGTTTCCCGTGGATGTAATGTCCTTAATTCGTGTAACCTCTGTACTGGATTGTTTTCTAAGGTTTCTAGGTTTTCCAAATGGCTGCGGCTGGAGAAGGCAGATCACGTGACTAAAATCCCTAACTACATGTATATTTGAGATTAATTCAAAATGTTAGTTAACATTTTAAACTGTAGTTTAGTTGACATTCTCTATTTTTTTCCCAACATTAGAATTGAGTTTTGTAGCCTGTTTCAGGCGTTAAGATTGTAGGGGTGGGGAACAGCTAAAAACCAGCGCGCGAACGAGCTTCTCTCGCCCTCTCGTCTCTCTCATATTGCACGCCTCCCATGTCTCATATTTTCACTGCGAAGTATTTATAAGTTTTACAATGTGTTATTTTTTGTGTGATTGAAATTTCGAACAGCAATCCCCGTTTGCTTGTCATCTATTTTAAAACTTTCATGTTAAGGTCCATCCAGCATGGTGAACAATGGAAAATCAAATCAGAGGATCTCTCGCGGCTTCGCCGCTCGTTTTAAGGCTCCGCCGGTAGCCCGACTTCTCGCGAAAGCGCCTCTGATACCCGGGGTATTGCAGGATTGGCTATAACGATTTACCAAAAAATGGGAGGGGAACTAGATCTGCCATTGGAAATGAAGAAGTGTATATCTTCTCGCCCAATCCCCTCTCGTCGGTGCCCACACCGTCACGGGGTAAGGAGAGAAAGCGGCTGACACTTAGACTTTAACCGCGGTCAAACGAGAGAAATTTGCAAAAGTTAAGCAAAGTACTTAAAAGTTAAGGTTGTCATTTTCACTGTTTAAAGTTTAATATATTGCCAATACACTCAATTTACCAAACGATTTGAATGTTTTATTTGTTTTTTTGTTTTTTAATAAAGTTTTATTATTACATATACTACTTACAATACGATACTTACACTACTTACAATACGATACTTACACTACTTACAATACGATACTTACACTACTTACAATACGATACTTACACTACTTACAATATGATACTTACACTACTTACAATACGATACTTACACTACTTACAATACGATACTTACACTACTTACAATATGATACTTACACTACTTACAATACGATATTTACACTACTTACAATATGATACTTACACTACTTACAATACGATACTTACACTACTTACAATATGATATTTACACTACTTACAATATGATATTTACACTACTTACAATATGATATTTACACTACTTACAATATGATACTTACACTACTTACAATACGATACTTACACTACTTACAATACGATACTTACACTACTTACAATATGATACTTACACTACTTACAATACGATATTTACACTACTTACAATACGATACTTACACTACTTACAATATGATATTTACACTACTTACAATACGATACTTACACTACTTACAATATGATATTTACACTACTTACAATACGATACTTACACTACTTACAATATGATATTTACACTACTTACAATACGATACTTACACTACTTACAATATGATATTTACACTACTTACAATACGATACTTACACTACTTACAATATGATATTTACACTACTTACAATACGATACTTACACTACTTACAATATGATATTTACACTACTTACAATACGATACTTACACTACTTACAATATGATATTTACACTACTTACAATACGATACTTACACTACTTACAATACGATACTTACACTACTTACAATACGATACTTACACTACTTACAATACGATACTTA
Source organism: Dendrophyllia cribrosa (assembly GCA_024195265.1). Taxonomy (NCBI): domain Eukaryota; kingdom Metazoa; phylum Cnidaria; class Anthozoa; order Scleractinia; family Dendrophylliidae; genus Dendrophyllia; species Dendrophyllia cribrosa. The sequence continues at coordinate 18,687,979 of JAJLRJ010000005.1, forward strand.
CACTACTTACAATATGATACTTACACTACTTACAATACGATACTTACACTACTTACAATACGATACTTACACTACTTACAATATGATACTTACACTACTTACAATACGATATTTACACTACTTACAATATGATACTTACACTACTTACAATACGATACTTACACTACTTACAATATGATATTTACACTACTTACAATATGATATTTACACTACTTACAATATGATATTTACACTACTTACAATATGATACTTACACTACTTACAATACGATACTTACACTACTTACAATACGATACTTACACTACTTACAATACGATACTTACACTACTTACAATATGATATTTACACTACTTACAATACGATACTTACACTACTTACAATATGATATTTACACTACTTACAATACGATACTTACACTACTTACAATATGATATTTACACTACTTACAATACGATACTTACACTACTTACAATATGATATTTACACTACTTACAATACGATACTTACACTACTTACAATATGATATTTACACTACTTACAATACGATACTTACACTACTTACAATATGATATTTACACTACTTACAATACGATACTTACACTACTTACAATATGATATTTACACTACTTACAATACGATATTTACACTACTTACAATATGATATTTACACTACTTACAATACGATACTTACACTACTTACAATATGATATTTACACTACTTACAATACGATACTTACACTACTTACAATATGATATTTACACTACTTACAATACGATACTTACACTACTTACAATACGATACTTACACTACTTACAATATGATACTTACACTACTTACAATATGATATTTACACTACTTACAATATGATATTTACACTACTTACAATATGATATTTACACTACTTACAATACGATACTTACACTACTTACAATATGATATTTACACTACTTACAATATGATATTTACACTACTTACAATATGATACTTACACTACTTACAATATGATATTTACACTACTTACAATACGATACTTACACTACTTACAATACGATACTTACACTACTTACAATACGATACTTACACTACTTACAATATGATATTTACACTACTTACAATATGATACTTACACTACTTACAATATGATACTTACACTACTTACAATATGATACTTACACTACTTACAATATGATATTTACACTACTTACAATATGATACTTACACTACTTACAATACGATACTTACACTACTTACAATACGATACTTACACTACTTACAATATGATATTTACACTACTTACAATATGATACTTACACTACTTACAATATGATACTTACACTACTTACAATACGATACTTACACTACTTACAATATGATACTTACACTACTTACAATATGATATTTACACTACTTACAATATGATATTTACACTACTTACAATATGATACTTACACTACTTACAATATGATATTTACACTACTTACAATATGATATTTACACTACTTACAATATGATATTTACACTACTTACAATATGATATTTACACTACTTACAATATGATACTTACACTACTTACAATATGATATTTACACTACTTACAATATGATATTTACACTACTTACAATATGATACTTACACTACTTACAATATGATATTTACACTACTTACAATATGATATTTACACTACTTACAATATGATATTTACACTACTTACAATATGATATTTACACTACTTACAATATGATACTTACACTACTTACAATATGATATTTACACTACTTACAATATGATATTTACACTACTTACAATATGATACTTACACTACTTACAATATGATATTTACACTACTTACAATATGATATTTACACTACTTACAATATGATATTTACACTACTTACAATATGATACTTACACTACTTTAAAATACGATATTTACACTACTTACAATATGATATTTACACTACTTACAATATGATACTTGCGCTACTTACAATATGATATTTACACTACTTACAATATGATATTTACACTACTTACAATATGATACTTACACTACTTACAATACGATACTTACACTACTTACAATACGATACTTACACTACTTACAATATGATATTTACACTACTTACAATATGATACTTACACTACTTACAATATGATACTTACACTACTTACAATACGATACTTACACTACTTACAATATGATACTTACACTACTTACAATATGATATTTACACTACTTACAATATGATATTTACACTACTTACAATATGATACTTACACTACTTACAATATGATATTTACACTACTTACAATATGATATTTACACTACTTACAATATGATATTTACACTACTTACAATATGATATTTACACTACTTACAATATGATACTTACACTACTTACAATATGATATTTACACTACTTACAATATGATATTTACACTACTTACAATATGATACTTACACTACTTACAATATGATATTTACACTACTTACAATATGATATTTACACTACTTACAATATGATATTTACACTACTTACAATATGATATTTACACTACTTACAATATGATACTTACACTACTTACAATATGATATTTACACTACTTACAATATGATATTTACACTACTTACAATATGATACTTACACTACTTACAATATGATATTTACACTACTTACAATATGATATTTACACTACTTACAATATGATATTTACACTACTTACAATATGATACTTACACTACTTTAAAATACGATATTTACACTACTTACAATATGATATTTACACTACTTACAATATGATACTTGCGCTACTTACAATATGATATTTACACTACTTACAATATGATACTTACACTACTTACAATATGATATTTACACTACTTACAATATGATATTTACACTACTTACAATATGATACTTACACTACTTACAATATGATATTTACACTACTTACAATATGATACTTACACTACTTACAATACGATACTTACACTACTTACAATATGATATTTACACTACTTACAATATGATACTTACACTACTTACAATACGATACTTACACTACTTACAATACGATACTTACACTACTTACAATATGATATTTACACTACTTACAATACGATACTTACACTACTTACAATATGATACTTACACTACTTACAATATGATATTTACACTACTTACAATATGATACTTACACTACTTACAATACGATACTTACACTACTTACAATATGATATTTACACTACTTACAATATGATACTTACACTACTTACAATATGATACTTACACTACTTACAATATGATATTTACACTACTTACAATACGATACTTACACTACTTACAATATGATACTTACACTACTTACAATACGATACTTACACTACTTACAATACGATACTTACACTACTTACAATATGATACTTACACTACTTACAATACGATACTTACACTACTTACAATATGATATTTACACTACTTACAATATGATATTTACACTACTTACAATACGATACTTACACTACTTACAATACGATACTTACACTACTTACAATACGATACTTACACTACTTACAATACGATACTTACACTACTTACAATACGATACTTACACTACTTACAATACGATACTTACACTACTTACAATACGATATTTACACTACTTACAATATGATATTTACACTACTTACAATATGATACTTACACTACTTACAATACGATACTTACACTACTTACAATATGATACTTACACTACTTACAATATGATATTTACACTACTTACAATATGATACTTACACTACTTACAATATGATATTTACACTACTTACAATATGATACTTACACTACTTTAAAATACGATATTTACACTACTTACAATACGATACTTACACTACTTACAATACGATATTTACACTACTTACAATATGATACTTACACTACTTACAATACGATACTTACACTACTTACAATATGATACTTACACTACTTACAATATGATATTTACACTACTTACAATACGATACTTACACTACTTACAATACGATATTTACACTACTTACAATATGATATTTACACTACTTACAATATGATATTTACACTACTTTAAAATACGATACTTGCGCTACTTACAATACGATACTTTTTTTAATGCAACGTCTTTTTTACATATATATGCGTAGTGTTACATACATTTAATGCAATACTTATAATTAACATTAAACTCATCGATCAATGATGAGCTTGGGAGCTGGTGCCTTAAAGGATGGTGGCGGCATGGCAATTGAGGTAACCATGGCAACCCTGCGAGCGTCAACCACCAGGCACCGTCACACTGATGGAATCAGTGGAATACCTACCTGATACTCACCTGCGTCTGGGTGGGAGGAGTGGGAGCAAAGATCCGCAAAGATCGCTAATGCTTGACAAGGATCCGCAAAGATCGCCAATACTTGTGTGATCCGCAAAGATCAGCAAACTGAGCTGCAAACACGTGCAAGAGGCGAAACACCTAGCCGCCCCTTAAATATCCCAAAGCCACCCCGCATGAAGCATACTCGCAAGTAGCACCACCGCTGACCCAACTTAATGTCTCGAGTTTAACCTAGCCTAAATTGCATTTAGCCCCAATAACATAATTTAATGAACACTCAGTTATAAGTGAAATAGTAAATATATATATAGAAAGAGCACATACAGAGAACTAAAAGCTATCCACTTCAAGTACGTTATACATTGCTTTGCCACAGTACTACAATGGTAATTATGTCGTCTCATTTTGTGAGGGATTTTTCTTAAAGCGAGACCACTTCTTTTGAAAGGAGTTTATGGTGTTGTTGTCAAACGCAATTTGTTTTTCAAGTTCCATAGAGTTCTTAAGAAATTGTATATATACCTGCAGCTCAGGTAAGGTATTCCCAAGTTTGCATGTGTATAAATAATGTCTAGCTATAAGAAGTAAGTGGTGGAAGAGCAAATCTTTTATGTCGTCAATTAAACCAAGACAAAAAGATGGGGAGAATGAAGAGTCCTCCATTCCAGTAAAGTTTTGAGTTATCCACTTAGACATATTTTTCCAAAAGGTTTGGGTATGTTTACAATTCCAAAACAGATGAACAAGGGTTTCTGGTGTTTCTTTGCAGAATGAGCAGGAATCCACTTGTTTTATACCTATCTTGCAAAGAAAATCATTCATAGCTATTCTTCTATGAAGCAGTTTAAATTGGAACACTCTAAGTTTTGTTTCTATTGTACATAAAAATGGTAAATAATAGGTGTTTTTCCAATTAACCGCTACAATAGAATTACCAAATATTTCCTCTTCGACTTTGATTGGGTCGAGCATGATGGCGGCCGGTTGTGTCCGTGAAGCTCCGTGATCATCAACGGGTGGAAGCCTGCGTTTCAGTGCTAAATATTGTTTTTTGTAAAGTGGCAATTGGGGACAGCATAGACTTTACAGCAGTCTTAATTTGATGGCAAAAAGAACTGACTCGGAACGTTCATCACCAGTGCAAAGTTCCTCCCCTAAAAGAAATAGATTACGAAGCGACGAAATGGGAGTCGGCAACCAACCTGGAATCTCTGCTGCCTCTGACCCCGAGTCTTTTAAACTAATCATGGACAAACTTGCATGCATGGACAATCGAATGTCCTAAAATTGATAAATACATTATGATCTGTAAACTAAAGAAATATAAACGCACGGCTAAAACCCGTTCTCTGAGAATTAATCGCTATCTTTATCCAACATCTTAAACACTCTCAGGGATTTATGTTCTTCCCAAATAACCAAGGTAAATTTTATCTTTCTTGTTGTGTGTATCTTTTTGTTCTAGTTACGTCTCAATTTTCGCTAATAATTCATGTTGTTTTGGTGTTATTTAAAAACAAACTTTTATTATTCTGGATGTTAACTGTTAGGCATAATTACGACTTTTACGTCTATTGTATATTGGCACCTTACAATCAAGCAGCAAAGCAGGCTAGCCTTTGTTTTTATACACACGAAATTTCAATGAAATTAAAATAACTTCACTCAATGTGCGGGGTCTGGGGAGTAGCGAGAAGAGAAGAGAAATGTTTAATTGGCTCCGTTCAAAAAATATGTCAATTTACATGTTACAAGAAGTCCATTGTTCCTTTGAAACCTCGGATTTATGGTCCGCAGAATGGGGTTACAAAAGCCTTTTCTGTGGCTTTTCCAGTAAAAAAGCTGGCGTTTGCATTCTATTTAATAACAACTTCGATCTTAAAATATCGAAAACTTTTATGGATGACGAAGGCCGTTACATTATATGCGACTTAGCAGCGAACGGCAAGAGTATTACCATTGCGAATATATATGCACCAAACGATGACAATCCAAATTTCTTTGAAAATTTGTTTTCTCATCTTTTAGATTTCCAATGTGAAGAAATAATCATTGGCGGCGACTTTAATCTTGTTATGGATATCGAAAAAGATAAAAGAGGGGGCCTTGCCAAAACACATCTCAACGCTCAAATGGTCGTAAAAGAGTTCTGTGAAAATATGGATCTTAATGATGCGTGGCGAACCTTAAACCCGGATTGTAGAAGATTTACTTGGCGGCAAAGGCATCCTGAAATACACTGCAGACTTGATTTTTTCTTAGTGTCCCGAAACATACTGAGCAATGTTACCTTGGCTGATATACTTCCTGGCTTTCAAACAGACCATTCGATGATATCTCTAAATATATCTTCTCATACCAACCAAAGAGGCCCAGGTTTTTGGAAACTCAATATTTCTCATTTGAAAGATGATGATTATATAAAGCTAATAAAATCAACTATCGAGGAAACGCAGGAAGAATATCAAGAAGATGAAACAGTGAATCCTACTTTACTTTGGGACATGATTAAACTAAAGGTGCGTGAAAAATCACTTAAATATTCCGCGGACAAAAAACGTAAAACTAATAATAGAGAAACAAGCTTAGAAAAAAAAATCTTCATACTAGAAAAGGAGCTGGAAAATCCAATTTTAGAAGAAATACAAAAGAAAGATATAATTGAAAACCTTGAATTCTCAAAAAGGGAATTAGAAGAAATTGTTAGAGTGCGCACCAAAGGGGCTATCTTAAGATCAAAGACTAAATGGTATAACGAAGGTGAAAAGAATACATCTTATTTTCTCAATTTAGAAAAAAGGCACTTTAAACTCAACACGATAACTCAGCTTAAAACAAGCGATGATACCTTTATTACTTCGGACAAAGACATTCTTATTACTTGTGAAACGTTTTATCGGGATTTATACAAGACACGAAAGCCTATTAACGGAGAATGTGAATTCTTTGAGAACGTAAACACAAAGAAGTTAGATCCATTTGAAGCCAGTTTCTGTGAAGGGCTCTTAAGTAAACAAGAATGTTTTGAGGCTTTAAAAGACATGGAACCAGAAAAATCTCCTGGTAGCGACGGACTTCCCGCTGATTTCTATAAAATGTTTTGGAACGGGTTAGCCAGTCCGCTGTTAAAGGCACTCAATTATGCATACGAAGCAGGTAACCTTTCGATCACTCAAAAGCGTGGAATCATTAAACTAATCCCTAAGAAAGATTCTGACCCACATCTGATAAAAAACTGGAGACCATTAACACTTTTAAACTGCGATTATAAGATAGCAACGAAAGCTATAGCAAACCGTTTGAAGAAAGTGATTCCAAAACTGATCAACAACGATCAAACCGGTTTCATCAAAGGACGTTTTATAGGCGAAAACATACTCTTAATCGACAGTGTCATCAAATACGCGGCTGAAAAAAACATCTCAGGCCTTCTTCTGTTTGTTGACTTTGAAAAAGCGTTTGATTCGTTGGAGTGGACTTTTATTAACAGAACTCTTGAGTACTTTCGTTTTGGCCCTTCCTTCACTGAATGGATCAAGCTATTTTATAGAGATATCGAAAGCTGCGTTTTAAACAATGGCTGGTCCACTAGTTTTTTTAAGCCACAAAGGGGTGTTAGGCAAGGCTGCCCTCTTTCACCTTATCTTTTCATATTATCGGCAGAGGTGTTAGCTAATGCAGTCAGAAAAAGTAAAATAATAAAAGGTATTTTTGTAAACAACGAAGAGATCAAATTAAGTCAATATGCAGACGACACTACTTTTATCCTCGATGGTACAAAAGACTCCTTGAGTGCGGCTTTTAACCTACTTGAGCGCTTTGGTAGTGTCTCTGGCCTCAGACTCAACTATAAAAAAACTGAAGCCTTATGGATTGGATCAAACACAGGTAAAAAGGAAAAGCTCTTCCCAGAAAAAGACCTGAAATGGCCTGAAACCAAAGTAAAATCCCTTGGTGTTTGGCTCTCAACTGACCCTTATATCACCATGAAAGTAAACTATAGAGAAAAATTGGAGAAGATAAGGTGTGTTTTAAATTGCTGGAAATACCGACGATTGACCTTTGTTGGAAAAATTCTTGTCCTCAAAAGTCTTGCTGCGTCACAACTAACCTACATACTAGCACCTTTGACAACAGATGATAAAACACTCAAGGAGATAAATGATTTATTTTATACCTTTCTATGGAATAATAAAGGAGATAAAATTAAACGCAAGATAATGATTAACGATTACGGGAAAGGAGGATTGAAAATGATCGACATTTTTTCGTATAACAAATCGCTTAAAACTACATGGATAAAGAAATATCTTGATGATGAGAACAGTGGAAAATGGAAACTTTTTCTTGAAAGAGAGCTAGAAAAATATGATGGAAAGTTGATTTTTAGTGGTAACCTCAATAGGAAGGATACTTTGGAAACATTCCACGTTACTGACCCTTTATTTAAAGAACTTTTATGTATATGGGCTGAAGTTAATTTTAATCCCCAAATAAACAGTAAGCAGCAGTTTCTAGAACAACCCCTATGGCATAATTCATTAATCAGAGTAGACAACAAACCCATCGTTTTCAAACAGCTAATTTCGAAAGGCATTTTGAAAATAAAACACCTAATGAAAGATCAGGACAAGTTCTTCTCTTTCGCTGAATTTAGGACCACCTACAACATACAAATGCAACCCTTAACTTTCCATGGCCTCATATCATCAATTCGAAGTATTTCAATTTCTTCAAAAGCTGTATCTAATGAAACAGATTATGAAGATTTCTTTTCTGCTTTCATCAAATGCATAAAAGCAAACAAACTTGTTTATAGAAAGCTCGTATCTTTGAAATCTTTTAATCCTGAAAAAAGTCAAACAAAGTGGAATGCTAATTGTGAAATCGATAACTGTTGTAAACCAGATTGGATAAAAGCATATACGTTGGCTTTTAGCTGCACCAAGAGCACTAAAATTATTAATTTTCACTTCAGATTTTTGCATAGAATCTTACCAACGAACAGCTTTTTATCAAAAATCGGCATTAAAGACAATCCAAACTGCACTTTTTGTGGCAAAGGTTCTGAAGAACTCACACACCTTTTCTGGCATTGCAATAAAACTGCTTCTTTTTGGGATGATTTACTTCTATGGTTGAAAACAAAAACACTTATCCCCAATGATTATCAAAAGAACATGGCTATTCTCTTGGGTCTGAGGCCAGATAACTCTCGACACTATTCAGTACAGCTCAACTTATGTTTCCTCTTGGCCAAATATTTTATATGGTGTTGTAAGATTAAAGAAACTTTCCTGAGCATCAGAGGATTCTTGTTCGTCTTGAGCACTCAATACAAGATAGAATTGAACGCTACCAGCAATAACAATAAGAAATGGGCTCCTTTAGCACAACACCTAAGATAAAAGCACACAAACTTAAAAGTGTATAGTGTACTTAACCTTTTCTTCTGTTTTCGCTACACACCCTTCTCCCTGCCACAATGAGAGATATAAATTTATTATATATATATATATATTATATATATATATATATATATATATTGTATGCCTTTTTTATTGCTTTGCTCCTACTTATTAAGTGCCAATAAGCTAAACATTTATACTGTTAACAATGCACTGTTGTAAGTAAAAGTCTTATTGTCTTGTAAAAAAAAAAAAAAAAAAAAAAAAAAAAAAAAAAAAATATTTCCTCTTCCGCCAACCATTTTCCCTGACTCTTTGAAGGTATGGAAGCCCTTTTATTTACAAGATGTTGATAGAATTTTTTGCACACTTTTGAGTTAGACAGAAAGTTCTCAGCGGAATCTTTTTGGGCAGGGCTATTGTGAACTGGGGAGTATTTTTTCCTGTAATGCTTTATAGCTGATACTACTTTGTAATACTCCAAATAGTTGGTTTTAATGTTGTATTTGCCTATAAATGCATTATAACTTAAAAAATTCTGATCATTATCTAGCAAATCTCTAATCTTTTTTACCCCCGCATAAAACCATGATTTGTAAAAAAAAGGTTGGTTCTCTATTTTAATGAGCGAATTATGCCAAATACACGTGGAAGCAAACTGAAGGTTCTCAGCACTGAAGTTGAAATTGGTCCAATATTCTACAATCTCATTTAAAAAAGGGTCCTTTAGATTAAGCTGTGAAGTATCCTGTTGTTTTAGATTACTTTGAAACAAAAGCCTGCCTCCGTGCTTCAATAAGTAGTGATCAAAAAAACGTTTCCATTTCCCTTTATTATCTTCATTTAAATACCCTTGTATCCATTTCATTTTAAGAGATTCATTGAAACTTTGAACATCAATCATCTTTAGTCCTCCTTTCTCGTAATTGTTTATCATTTCTGTCCTTTTAACTTTGTCGCCTTTTCCATCCCATAAGAAATCATACAATAAGGAATTGACTTCTTTAAGTGCACCCGAGGGCGTTGGAAGAGAAGACAAAACATAAACCAATTGTGACACGGCCATGGTTTTTATGATTGTAATTTTACCCAAGAGGGTTAGTCTTCTTGCTGACCAATTATACAAAATGCTGCGAATTTTTTCGATTTTCTCGCTTAAGTTAACATCAAGATACTTATCTTCCAACGTGGAAAACCAAACTCCCAAGGCGTAGACCTTTGTTTCAGCCCGTGTTATAGGTTTTATTGAAGGGAAAGTGATGTCCGAACTTTTAGATGATCCGATCCAGAGGGCTTCAGTTTTGTCATAATTAACTTTAAGACCAGATATGGAAGCAAAGGCATCTAGTAAGTATAGGGATCTTGAAAAGGAAGATTCTGAACCATCTAAAATCATAGTCGTGTCATCAGCGTATTGAGATAGTTTGCACTCAGTGCCAAGGACCTTGATTCCACGGATCTCTTTGTCATTCCTTATCGCGTTACCTAGTATTTCGGCACATAAGATAAACAAATATGGGGAGAGCGGGCATCCCTGTCTCACTCCGCGACCTAAGCTAAAGAAATCTGAGGACCAACCGTTGTTCTGGATACAACTGCTGATATCCGTATAGAATATTTTTATCCAAGATACCAGAGAAGCTCCGAAGTTATAATATTTAAGGGTTTTCTCTATAAAGGACCATTCTATACTATCGAAAGCTTTTTCGAAGTCAATGAACAGTAAAAGACCCGGTATTTGCTCATTATCTGTGTAATTTATTATGCTCTCTATAAGTCTGATGTTTTCCCCAATAAAGCGATTTTTTAGAAAACCCGTTTGGTCATTGTTGATAATCTTTGGCAAGACTTTTCGTAATCGACTAGCAATGGATTTAGTTGCTATTTTGTAATCACAGTTAAGAAGAGTAATAGGCCTCCAGTTTTTTAAAAGATTAGTAGATTTGTTCTTCTTTGGTATGAGGGTAATCAATCCTCTCCTTTGTGTAATTGATAGAAGGCCCTTTGCATGTGCACAGTTTAAGGCGTTTAGTAGGTAATGATGGATATCATTCCAGAATACTTTATAGAATTCTGCCGGGAGGCCGTCACTTCCCTGACTTTTATTTGATTCCATTGATTTTACGCTTTCAAAACATTCAATTTCAGTCAAAGGGCCTTCACACTGTTTCTGCTCTATCTCATCTGGTGTCAAAGTATTTCCTTCTGGGAAGAAAATTGTTTCGTATGCAGCATTAAATTGTGTATCAGTTGAAGAATATAAGTTCTGGTAGAAGGTTTTTGCTTCTTGTAAGATCTCACTATCCATGTTAATTACGCTATTATCCGCCAGGGTAAGGTGTTTGATAGATTTGAATGTTTACTAAGAAAGTTCTAAGCGTTTAAAAACTGTGAACTGCAGAATTGTCGGCGTCATTTGCCAACGTAATTTTGATCAGGCGCAAAGAGTTTTGGTCAGTTTTTAAGGGAAAAAAGCTCATCATTTTGAGAAAAATTAAAAGATGGTAACGTCAACTAATTTTTTTATTCATTCTTGCTCATATTTCCATTCAATATTAAATAACATCCCACTAAATAAAACGAAAAACGCCTCGGACATTTGACCGCGGTGGACTTCAGACTAGTGTAGAAGAAAAACCAACCTCGTTCCCAGGGCCTTTCTCTCTTCAGCTACGTCATCATCGGGAGAGAAACAACGCTGGAAAGTCAACGTTTGGTTGCGCCCTTTGTTTTACAACCAGTAAAAAAATTACAGGTGTTGGAATTTGAATGAACAAAAACGTTCATAATGAAACTCTTTGTCTAAAATTGAAAAATAACGAAAACCATGCAATTCTTCTTACGGTTAAATGTAAGTATCTTTTACACCGAAAAAATATCTGCGTCTTTCCAGTTTTTAAGGGAGTCGTATCGTTTCTGTCACGCTCACCAAAATCAAAGTTTGGGTATTTCATGTTGGTGGTTTGCAAAAGAAGGCTAAGAAATGTACCAAGATTGTTAGATTCAACCTTTATGAAAGCAAAGCTTACCATATAAAAAGAAAATTTAACCTGAAAATTGTTGGGCAAACTTTGGTTGCATCTGGAAATTTATGCAAAGCCAGAATGTTTTATGACCTTTGAACAATTTCCAACTTTGACAATCTTTAGAAATGGTTTGACACGAGGTAGTACACAATGGCAGATCCAAAAGTGTTTGAAGGAGGGGAGGGGTGGGAGGGGGAGTCTAAGCTAAAAAAAAAATTCAACACCTCGCAGTGTGCTTGTATTTATTTTCTGGTGGATTAAGGGGACCATGCAGAATGGCTAGCCACCCTATCCACACACCCCAAATCCACAACAACGAAGGAAAAGATTGCTAATGTGAAGCTTGGTCATGATAAACTAAATTTAGCATGAGTCTGAAGATGGGACTAGGAGGAGGTATGTTGCATGTTGGTGGGAAGGTAAGGTTTGTAAAGTTGAAAATAAGCCACAGATGGCCCACATTGCTTAAGCATAATGAAGTAATATTGTTGCATGAAGCAACTAGTATTATTAAAATACTCCCACTGGATGGGATGAAGACAGGATCGCCCCAACATCTTTTCAGAATACTCTAATGGTTCACTGGTACTCATTTATACACCTGGGTGAAGAGAAACAATGTGAAACACAACCTGTTTCTCGTCTATAATATATATGTTTAACTCCGTTTTACTGTATAGGTAGGTATAGTTTGGTATAGGTATAGGTAAATCATTAATTATGTATCAATCGTTAAGGGAATGCCTTTTGTATTATTATGAATACTAATAACTGTGGGGGGGGGGGGGGGGGGGGGGGGGGGGGGGGGGGGGGGGGGGGGGGGGGGGGGGGGGGGGGGTGGGGGGGGGGGGGGGGGGGGGGGGGGGGGGGGGGGGGGGGGGGGGGGGGGGTGGGCACAAAGTGCCCGCGCTAACTTTCAACATTCATAACTTATTTAATATGTATTCAAACGCCATCAAAACTTTGTGACTTTTCCTAAAATTTATCTGGCAACAATTTCATATGACAAATTTTTAATCACGTGACTTGATGTTTCCATGGCAGCAAGATTTTGACTGCCATGTTTTCTGAAATTTGCATATTTATACCTTTGAATGAAGAAAAACAATGTTTATTGGTATAACTTTTGTATTTTTACGTCATTTAGCGTTTATTTATTGGTTTTGATTAATTTTGCGTCAATTTGGACGGTTTTTAAAAGGTTTTAAAACATTTCAGAAATCCAAGATGGCGGATCCAAGATGGCGGCCGTATAACTAATTAGCTAATAATTACGTCATATGACATCATCGTTCCATTGTGCGGACCGCAAAGGAGACAGTTTTGGACGTACTATGTACCCTCTAGGTTTCATTGTCATAGCCGTTACGAAGGGGGCGCACAATGTGCCCCCCCCCCCCCCCCCCCAGGCTAAGGAACTCAAAAAAAGCCCAGGCTGAATAGGATTAAGGGAATGCCTTTTGCGTTCCGTGTGCGTTCCCTTTATTAATATGCATAAGCGCCTTCCTGCATGTGAAATAAACTGCCCTCACCTGTTTAACTGGATGAATATTAATAAACGGATTCCCTTTACAAAACTGAATAGAAACAATACACCGACCCAAACTTGCCCGCTTTATTCCAAACTTCAAAACAAAACACAACTGAATCTCCTTCATAAGTCTCGTTGTCGGATTCTTTTTGTTATTGATAGATCTTTTCTTTCTCTAAAAGATCCGGGACTCAACAGTTTTTTATTCTTGATTGAACGCTTATCAATTTCCAACTCTGCGAGTCCATCTAAAAAAGTATTAAGCGCACGGGGTCGGGCTACATCATCGTTATGCGGAAGTATAGCACATACTCAACCAGCTCTGCGATGTTTGTCACGGGTATAATGCGTTGATTTCGGAGTAATTGGCCTCTAGGTGCCCAAAACAGGATATCTTTGGAAGCGGCCATGTTATGCAACAAATCAGAAGCACGTTCTTTTGACACCGCTTTGATTGCGTAAAACATCTTTAATTTTTGGCTCCTTCGGTTGTCTTCCTCGTCATCGTTGTCCTCATCGGAGGTTATAGTGTTTTCCATTCCGCTCTCCATTCCTTCTTCATCCCAGTCTACTTTTCTCTTTATATCGATCCGTACTCGTAAAAGACAAGCTTCAAATAATCAGTGTAACGATGCATAGTTTCTTTTATAGCATCAAAACGCCCAAGCTTGTAACAACGGGGGCCAATAAGTCTTGTATAAAGCCACCGCCCTCTTGTACAAGTATTTTCTTCTTTGTTTTGCATGTAGGGAACGTTTCGCTTGGCCAGATTAATAAGAGGATCCTTATGTGGGAGCAAAACACGCTTATTTGTTTCAGGACAGGTAATGTTTTCCGTAAGAACATTATAAAGAATATGTAACAAAGCGTGAACCTGTTTTGGAGAAGCTGTCCTTAAGAGAAATTGGCGGCTGATGATCGAGACCATTAGCTAAGAGCTGTAGAAAACCCCGGTTGTTCTTTACTACTTGAGACATAACTGTAGAATGAGCTAAGAATAGTGAGTTACTGTCTTATATCGTGGAATAGAAGGGGAAAAACAATAGAATTGTGGTGGTGGTGAAAACAATAGAATTGTGGTGTGGTGGTGGCTGTGGTGGTGCAAACAATAGAATTGTGGTGGTGGTGGTGAAAACAATAGAATTGAGGAGGAACTAGCCTATATAAGTGAACAACATTCGTATTTTCTCATTGCACATTGAGCTTTCATTGAGTTGACATGAATTTGTCCTGTCCCGTTTGTGAGAAGAAATTTAGCAGGAAAGATAGTATGCAAAGACATATCACCAACAAACCACCAATCCTACTTTCACTCCATTTAAAGCAATGCCGATTTCTACACAAAAGTGTCATCGGTTTCACTTCGAGCACCCTTTTACTTGTATGGTTGCAGGGATGACCGGTTCGGGGAAAACGTTTTGGGTTCAATCACTGTTACAACAGGCTTCAGACGTGATAAACCCACCACCCGAGAGGATTGTCTGGTGTTATTCACAATGGCAGCCCGCGTTCATACAAATGCTAGTCACAATACCACAAATTGAATTTGTTAAGGGTATTCCTCCCGCGTTGGAACACGATTCCTATTTCGATGTCAACAAACGGAGCTTAATCGTCTTTGACGATCAGATGATTGAAGCCGGAAAAGATAAACGAATAGTAAACCTTTTTACACGAGGTTCTCATCACCGCAACCTGATTGTCATTTATATCGTACAGAATCTATTTCATCAGGGGAAGGAAAACCGAAGCATCAGTCACTACTTGGTCCTTTTCAAGAATCCCAGAGACAAACTGCAAATTTTGACTCTAGCCAAGCAAATGTATCCTGGGCAAACGGCTTTCTTCAAACCAGTACGAAGAGGCTGTACGAAGACCCTATGGTTATCTCCTGGTGTATTTAAAAACAACCACACAAGATAATTGTAGACTGCGAACGAATGTACTACCCGGTGAAGAACAATTTAATCAAACAGGGGTACAAGAGAATATTTCTCAGACAACAGAACCTTTCGACATCTCGAGTTCTCTCAGCCATGCAGAGACTACAGGACGGAATGGACAACCTTCTCTCTTGTACAGACCTTAGAAACAAAACCGTTTTTGGATGGTACCCCGTGTCGTTTGGGGTCACATGACCAGCCACGCCCTAAATTATGCAATATTTGGAATTTTCAGATTACGGCATGAAAATTCAACTAAAAGCGTCCGTTTTTCCTTCCTTAGTCTTTAATTTACAGAGTAATACGTCAAATTAAACGGGGAATTTCGAAAACTGTTATTGCTGCATAATTATTCATCGTTTTCCCCTAGTCCCAGTCCCTCTCTAAAATGAAAATGTTATAGTTTACAGAAAACAAATAACTTTGGAAAATCCCGATTAGTTCCATAAACCTTGTGCTAATGGTCATTGATAGAAAACAAATTAAGTAAAAAAATATTTTTTTTCAATATCTCGTAAATTTGGATCGAAAAAAAATTGCTAAAAATTGGACGTGGCAAGTCACGTGATGTAGCAAGTCCATTCATGTAATGGAAAACTTTTCTTTTCAACAATTAAAAGCTTTTTAGAAAGTTTAAAGCCAATAGGTCAAATATGTTTAAAGAGACCCATTCCTTAATTCACCCGAGAAACAGTACCTTGAGCTGCAAAACAGATATCTGACATTTAAACATCAATTGAATGGAAGATCTCAACAGTCTGATGAAATGAAAAGAAGATTTACAAGTCATCCGGAAGATAATTTACCCATCATTATGCAAGAACCCACAGCAGTAACAGCCGTGACAACCTCTACACCCTTAAATCCATTTATCGCGACACCCTCTCCGAATGTAGCGCCCACCATACAAGAAACTTCTGCAGTAATGCCATCACCTTTAAATCCCCCCCACAGTACAAACACCCACGACCTCGAATCCATTTAGTAAATTACTTAGATGTTGGTGACGATAAACCTAAATGGCGATCGCGGCGTTGCAGATATAGAGCTGAACCTTACAAGTATTCTAAGAATCAAGAAAATTAATTTCATCTGTTGGGATGATTGCATTGCGGTGAGGCACAGAAAACCAAGGGAATCAAATACTTTGTGTAAACATGATGAAAAAGAATAAACCTCTGTCTGTTCCTTTCCATCTAAGCTTTTAAATTGTCTGTATAATTATGAAATTGTTTGTTATCAATAAATATAGTTTGAACTTAAACAAAGTGTGGGTTTGTTTTAGCACGCGCGTGTAATTGTCTGCTAACTAGAAAACATTGTTGCGGAGGCAAATGTTTCCCAGTTTAGCCGTGTGGGAAACATATGTTGCGGAAACAAATTTTGCTGCTCGGAAACAAGAAAATGTTTTTGCCTCAGGTCAAAAACATTTTTTCTTCCCGTACACAAATTTTGCTTCCGCAACAAATGTTTTCCAGTTTAGCCACCATGAAAGCAATGTTGACTAGATTCCAGTGCTGCTCATTAAAAATGTTTCCCAGCAACGGCGAGCGGGCCGGCGAGTGTACAATAATGCGCATGCGTAACCTTTTGTTTCCGAAACAATGTTTCCTCGTTTAGCCACTGGGGCAGCAAAACATCTTGTTTGTTTCCACCTAATTTAGCCACCCCGGAAATTAAAACTTAAAGCAGGTGATGGCTGGGAAACTGAAAATCGATATAGAGTTTAGCGATGAAATAAGAATGTTACGGTAAATAAGAATAAGAAGCGGTTTTTCATACTGTGCAATTTTATTGCTTCTAAACTTGAATGTTTCGCCGGGAACCTTCTTATCCACAGCTTTGATGGTCTAGTGGTTAAGACACTGCATTGTGTCTGCAGTAACCCAGATTTGAGTCCTTGTCAAGGCATGTTGTTTTGCTCTCTTTACTGTAACAAAAAAGGCGAATGGCACCTTGGGTTTCTTGAAATCTCAAAATAAGTTCGGTCACTTTTAAGACTCCCATACAAGGCGTTAGTTCATGTTCAGCTGATTTTGCAACCCTAGACTAGACTTGGCTTGCTATTGCTATTGACTTCCAGACTTCCTTTTTTTTCACATTTCTGAGCCATTTTGTAGAACCATTTTTTTTACTGGACAATATTGCCGAGATGATTTTATTTCTGTTTAGCGAAGGCTCATTCTCTTCTGAGTTTTACTTCCAATTCTAGATATAATTCTTCATGCCACTGATCAGTTTCCTGGCAAATGATACTGTTCTAGAACAAAACTCTCTGATCTCTATACCATATCCCAGACTAAACTGCTTGAAAACCATACCCTTTACTGTGGCACATACACATATAGCATATTATATATGAGAAATACTCCTCCCAGGGGAGACATTAAGTTTATCAATAAACCTTTTCAATTCCAAACTCCTCAGAGCCTTCAAACAAAGAAACCTTTGTCTCAACCCTCCAATCAAGACATGCTAGACTCATTAATAACAATAACTGAAATCCTCATATAAGCTTACTACACGTACATCTATTTTTTAAAAATCAGAATGACTTGCACAGGTGTTTTATAATAGAATGGCAGTTTTGTCACTTATATGCACTGCACAGAAACTTATGATCAAAAGCGAAAGCTATTAACAAAGACATTTTCTTGAACAAACATCAGAGATGCGAAGGAGTCGTGCGAAGAAACCACTGCATGCGAACATGTACAAGTTCCAAAGTAAGTATTTAAACATCATTTTCATATGAGAGTCCAAAGTGTAGATGAAGGGAATATGAAACGACAGCGTAATAAATCTTGTATAATTTCTCCATGGCGGCACTGCACGACTGCGGCATCAATGTTTGTTTGAAATATTCGATGTTGCTATGTAAATCCACCTTGTAATTTCTGTTCTTGTTCTTGTCTCTTTACAGCTTCTTGTGCTTCTTTCTGCATAGTTTCCAGCTTTTCAAGCGTCACAGACTTCATTGGCATTATTTTAGGTTTGCAAAGAACCGGCATCGGTGTCTGTTCAGTAAAAAGGAGCCCTTGTTTAGGAAGAACTTCCTTGAAAACAATTCTTTCACCCGCCGCCATATTGGTCCGATCCTTCTCTTTGAAGAGATCAGCCGCTGACCAAAATGTCGAAAAAAGCAGGGGTAATTAATTTTTCACTAATCGTAAATTGATCAATCCTGATGAGGAAATTACAAGCCAGCCATTCAGCGAAGACTTACAACTCCTCCACACAACACATCAGGGCTTTCAAATCAAAGTTAATTTAGGTACTTCTTCCGACTCATAAAACTAAATTGCAAATAAAAATATTTCATATTTCCAGAATCAAAATTTTCGTTCGATGATTCACGACCATTCACCGGGCGCGAATCTCAGACACTTTTGTTTTGATTTTTTATTTTATTTTCAATTGTCAAGTTTAGAAAAGGAATTGCTATGTTACTTTATAAATATGTAAAGTAGTGACGGTATTTTTTAAATATGTAAATAATAATTGGCAACCCACGTACACCTATGGCAAAATAACAATTTGCTTTTTACAGCGCGTTTATATAAGCTGACCAAAGAGTCAGAGGAACAAAAAACGCCTTTCAACATCTAAAATCATCTTTTTTTTAAATAGATTTCTTAGGTGCTCGAAGTTTCACGACAAGAAAATTCCCGGAAGAAATAGTTAGGTAAGTATGTGGCAATATCTCGATTTTCCAGCTATTTCTTTCAGCGAGAATTGTCTGAAAAATGTTCTATGGAATAAAAATCTATTGCCTTGCTAACCTGTCGTAGACGGTTTGGTGGGCGCGGCGAATTTGTGGTCTGACCGGCGGATGACGTTCTTGTAACATAGCGACGCTGGACCAATCACATCGCGTGAGGATTCAAAATAGACCAATCACGGAGTTTCCATCACGTGCCCTGAGGTGAGTTTTACCTTTGCTTTGCTTCAGAGAAGCCTTCGTGAAAGGAGTGAACTAAGGGATTGTTTCTTTGAGTTATCAGTGTTTGTTCGTTGCTGTACGGCGGCAAAGCAGCAGCGATCCAGCTCTCTTTCACGGGCACAATCAATTTTCTCTCGAGTATCAAACTTGAGAAGCTCGCGCAGTACTGCCGACCTTGCGTCCTGTAGTGCTCTAGTTTCCCGTGTGCTGGGTTGGTGTTTTCCATTCTGTTATTGTTCAAAGCCGCTTGCTGGTGACAAATTGCGTCGCTGTCGATCAGAAAACGTGTTAAAGGTATAAAACCTGCTCTGAAACGATGTGAAGCTGGTGTGATAAAGCGATTGGACCAACAGACTTGCAAGCAGGCATCAACTTGTTGTTTTGTCATTTTGTAGGAGTGACGCTTTGGCCTGGAAGCATTTGAAGGTGGACGTCTTTTATATGCATGCTCAGTTGTTCGGGTGAACGTTTGTGAAAAATTTCGTTTTCCAGCGAATTCCCTGGTGACTGATCTTTGGTTTTCATAAGGGCTTTGCAAGCATATTTTCCAGCCCAAGCGGAACATCTGGGACAAACTGTTTGCGAATTGACTGCTATTTAACAGCGAGGAGGAACGGTTGAGCTTGCTATTGTGCGCTTAATTAGAAGGTATTTCCCACGAGGCTTGATTTTGAGAGCTGTATAATATTTTTAACATAAATAGACCTTAACATCGCATAAACTAGTTTTTACCATGGCCGACGCAGCTACAAAGAAAGAGGAACAGCAATCGCTGCATTCAATGGATTCGATGGATTTTAGCGCCGTCGCGGATTTTTCAGATGTTTCCATAAGAGATCTTACATTGCTTATGGAGCACAGAGGACGAGAAGCAAAAGATTACATAGATGCAAAGTTTGGAGGATTAAACAAGCTTGTCCATAAGCTGCATACTTCAGCTGAGAAGGGAATCGGCGGCTTTCTCGAAGACCTGGAGAATCGTAAGAATGTGTTCGGAGTGAATTATATTCCTCCTAAACCTCCTAAAACATTTCTCCAGTTTCTCGTAGATGCTTTCAAGGATACTATTCTCATAATTCTTACGATTGCTGCAATCGTGTCCCTTCTGTTAGGAATTTTTGCCCCTGAAGAATGCGAAGGCTCTGAAGATAACACGGGCTGGATCGATGGATTTGCCATCATCGTTGCTGTGATTATTGTAGCATTAGTCACTGCAGTGAACGATTATCAAAAAGAGCAGCAGTTTCGCGGCCTACAAAGCAAAATCGAAGGCGAGCACAAGTTTACAGTAGTGAGACATGGAGAACCCATAGAAGTGCTCAACAGTGAAATAGTGGTTGGTGATCTTTGCCAGGTCAAATATGGTGATTTATTGCCTGCTGATGGTGTTATTGTTCAATGTAATGACCTTAAAGTTGATGAAAGTTCTCTGACTGGTGAATCTGACCTAGTTAAGAAGGGAGCAGAGAGAGACCCACTGTTACTCGCTGGTACCCATATCATGGAGGGAAGTGGTAAGATGGTTGTAGCTGCCGTCGGTGTCAATTCCCAAACAGGAATAATCTTCTCATTGCTTGGAGTGCAAAATGAGAAGGAGGCTGAGAAGCAAGATAACGAAGACGCCGCACCCCAGTCACCCATGATAAAAGCCAACCAGGAAGATTTTGAGGAAATCCCGTTGGAAGACAATGAAGATTCTGATTCAAATGGCAAGGAGAAGAAAGACAAACAGGAGAAGTCAGTTCTGCAAGGAAAACTGACAAAGCTGGCTGTCAGCATTGGTTGGTTCGGTGTTGCTGCTGCACTCCTTACAATAATTGTCATGGTCTTGCAGTTCAGTATTAGAAAGTATGTAAACGAGAAAGCTAGTTGGCAGAATAAACACCTAAATGCTTATGTCAATGCTTTTATTACTGGCCTGACTGTGTTAGTTGTAGCCGTTCCGGAGGGTCTTCCCCTTGCAGTTACTATATCCTTGGCTTATTCTGTAAAGAAAATGTTGGATGACAATAACTTAGTCAGGCATCTTGATGCTTGTGAGACTATGGGAAACGCAACTGCCATCTGCTCCGACAAGACTGGAACTCTCACAACAAACCGGATGACAGTAGTGCAAAGTTACCTAGCTGATAATCATCACAAGGATGTGCCGAAACAAGGAGAGCTCCCACCGACCTTGGTTGAGGTGTTGTGCAAAGGAATAGCTATAAACAGTAGCTATGCTTCCAATATTCTGGTAAGTAAACATTGTGTTTGTGCAGTTGTGTTTGTTATTACATTCCAAGATGTTAATTATGCCATTAACACCAGTAGAGGTTAAAGAGAGTCATATTTGTTTACACGAGGAAATTTCTTGGCAAATAATATCAGAAGAAACTTAGATTTAGTGAGTATGATTTGTTGCTCATGAACTATGAGGCTATCGGTTTGTGTTGTGTTTTCTCTCTGAATGAAATTTGTTTATATCACAGTGTTGTTTTGCTATAATTTAAGCAAGACTGTATCAAAAGATGATGAATTATTTAAAGAAAAAAATTAAATTGAGAGGTCATTTTTCTGTTTACAGAAATGACAAAAAAGAATGATTTGTTTAAAACAGGAAAATACAGCCACATTTTTTTAATTGTAAATTGAAAACAGTTACCAAGTATTTATCTCTGTATCCGTTTTACAGTGGTACTTTGAGGATTGTCTTTGTGTTTTAACTTTTATGTTGAACCAGATGGCATCATTGTGCCAAAAAATATTATTTCTCAAGGTTATTTTTCTCTGTCAGTTACCTATACTTATTTGCATTTTTATGGGTTTTAAGATGCTTGTTCTGCAGGTTATGCATCGCTCAAACTCAATATAATGGCTTGATTCACAGTTACTGTCAAACAGCAATGTCACTTTAATTCAAAAACACTCGGATAAAATTCCTTCTTTGTGTGGTATACATGTGATGAAAGAAACATCTGTCAGACACAATTCAAGATCAAATTATTTTTTACCTTGACAATATAAAAACATTTAGATTGCCTTTTTAGATTTGTTTATTATTTCAGCTCTTAAGCTACTCCAGAGATTGCTTCATGGAAATGAGGGGAGTAGGGAAACTCTGCCAAAATGTGTTTTAGAAGATCTGTGGTCAAATGTTGATGTATTCGAAGTTGCACTGACTTGTGAGATTTTACAGAAGCAGATGACTTGTGAAGTGCAAAAACCTAAGAATAGAACAGATGCGAAGCACATTACACCTTTCCATATGTGCGAGACACAACCAATGCATAGTAATTTTTTTCCTTCTTGTTATTGTTGTCTTTTTTTAAAATCTGCTTTCGTTATTTCCTTCTCTAACATTTGTCAATCTTTGTGTAGAACAGGATTTTAATATTGAAATAAGTCCTGGAAAAAAATGGTTAACCCCAAAACCCATTACCTAGCAAAAGCAATTAACTCTGTTTTATACCGAAAGCAAAAAAAATACCAGATGTTTCTCATACACGTAAATGTTCTTGAAAAAATGCTCTGATTTATTTATATTTGGGAAATAATTTTCTCTGAAAGTGGTTCAAATTTATGTTGGTTAAATTAGTTGCAGTAAAAAGAGAATTCACTTTTAAAACTTTAAAATGGAATGGAATGATGGAATGTTTTTGTGATTTCTTTTTATCCATGCAATTGAAATGAAAATTGTAATTTTTTTCATAATCACACCTATGATAATTAAGTGAAATAGCAATTGTTTCAGGATAAATTAATTTTATTATCTTTAAAACATTTGGATGGACAGTTTGTGATCCTTTCAGTCTAATAATCAAAGTGTCATCTGGTTTTAGTACTTAAAGTTTTACTTTTAGTTAAGATGTACCCTAGAGGACTTGCTATGTTGGACTGGATGTACATTTTTTCAAAATATTTGATTTAAATCTCAAAAAGTAAACATGATTATTGTCTTTAGGGTCTTTTTTTTCTAATTTTGTGACTGGTGTGACACCAGGAATTGAAATGTGAATGATATTTAGATATTAATTATCATGTCTTGGAGAACAAGAAACATTTAAGCTGTCAAATGATGTGAGTTGGCAAGAGTTTGAGTTAATGTTTGAGTTGAGTTGTTGAGGCTCTATTTTTTTGGCTACTGAATGAAAATCAGAGGACAAAGTTTCTTGTGATGTTTCAAAATTATTAGACTTGATAAGTGACAAATGTGTTTTGTTTTATTACATTTCTTGTGTTTTGAAAAGTTGACGTAGTCCAAGTTGCAAGTTTCATAGCTGTTTTATTTTCCCTCAGTTCTGATAGACTCTGCACCTGTGTTCTTCCCCAATATTTCGTGTTTTCTATTGTGTACTGTTTTACACTGCACTTAAAAAATGGAATTCGAACCTGATGTAAGCTCTTGCATCTTTGATTCAGGCAAAGTCAAGAAAGAAGGGATAAAAAGCACTGTAGGCTTGACTACAAGCCGCTGTTTGTGAAATGAGCCCGCTGACCTCCCCCGAAAAGACGGCTGAACGCGTGAACTTGTTATTGTTAATTCCTCCAATCAGAAGCTTGCCTGCTTAAATTGAGCAGGCGAATAAATTATTTTTCTAGAGCATAATTTCAAAATGGTGGATGCGATGAGTTGTTTGATTTGGCGTGCAATCGTGTTGTAGAGAGGTCAAAACTTGAAACGGAAAGCGCTGGAAAAGCTGGTTGACGGTGAAGATTTGTTTGTTATTCAAGCTACGGGATCAGGAAAGTCCCTTATTTTCCAATCCACACCGATGATTTTCGATGTTGCTGTCGTTATTTCACCCCTGACTTCGCTAATGGAAGATCAAGTAAAATTCGTAAAATCAATAGGCATTGCTGCCGAGTTTATTGGCGAAGATCAAAAGGACGAGGAGGTGAAAAAAGCCGTTGAAAGGGGAGACTGCGAGATCATCTTTGGGTCACCGGTGTCATTTTTGTGTTCTGATCGATGGAGAAAGATGTTGTAGAGTGAGGTCTATGAAGAGAGATTGTGCTTCATTGCTGTGGATGAAGCTCACACTTATTTTCATATAGACATGTGACCTCACACGGGAAAACGTACACTAACGCTTATCCATTAAACGGATAAAAACTAACGGCTAACGCACGGATAGCTAACGGCCTTCAAAGCGTTCTAACGGTCGACGAAAGCATTCTAACGGATAGCTTGAAGCGTTAAACGCTTCTGTTGATTCGTCTAACGGATAGCTTGAAGCGTTTAACGGTATGACAAATTCATCTAACGGATAGCTTGAAGCGTTTAATGGCATGGCAAATTCGTCTAACGGATAGCTTGAAGCGTTTAACGGTATGACAAATTCATCTAACGATAGCTTGAAGCGTTTAACGGTATGGCAAATTCGTCTAACGGATAGCTTGAAGCGTTTAACAACGCTTCGGCAAATTTGTCTAGCGGATAGCTTGATAGTTTCGAAAAGGAACGGCTTCCGAGAATAATTATTTATCAGACTGTACCGACAGTAAATATTCAGAGCGCTATAACTTTGGAAACATTTTGCCGACTCAGGAAATAATTGCGCTGGATAATCTTCCATAATAAAACAGCTAGTTTTTCTCTCCCAGAAATGTTATCTAGCATCTCAAGCGACAAATGTTTTTCTCACTTAGATGGAGATCACGCGGATGGATCGATGGAACGCTTGCAAAACCAAATGCGGCTTATGTTTATTCCCAGCCCGAAGACACTCCAAACTTTCTGTGATGTTTTAACGCGGTGGAATACTTGGAAATGAAGGCTGAGAGTTTGGAAAAGCTTAATCTTAATTTGGCGAGCGAAACCACAAAGAAAACAGAGGATTTTTAGAAGCGCATAGTCTGTGCCAGTGTGTTTTCAGGTTTCAAATTACCGTTTTGACATATGCAAATTTGGTGCACTTTTACCATTTTTCCCAAGGGACCGCCAATCCTTTTTTTTTTTTACCGACAACTACAACAAACTTCAAAGGGTTTAATTTTTTTTCTGCTGCCCAACTTTCCCTACTGTCTTTAATTTCGATTATAATTTTTAGTTCCATTCAAGATTTATTTTAACAATAAGTAAGCATGAAGTGCAGAAAGAATTTTACACGTGAATTTTGCATGACTACTGCACTTGGGACTCCGGGCCGCTTGTTTACATTCCGTGAGCGAGCAGCGAAAAAAGAATTAATGTTTTGCAGTCTCATAAAAGAAATCACGTTTATCATTCCCTGGCCTTGAAGTCAAAACATTGCTCGATTCAAATAATTGGTAAAACGAGCGTGACTAATACTATTAGTTTGTCTTCTCGCGGACTGCTGGCTACGAATTATATACCGCCAGTCCGTCTGTCATTCAGCCACTCGACATTCACGGCGAGCCGTTCGAAAGAATCATTGATTTTTGCCGTTCGATAATGAACGTATCAGTGAAAGCGACTCTTCGTAGACTGTTTATAATTATGGATTATTGGACGAAACTTCGCTCCGTTTTCAACGAGTATTGCTGGGATATTAGATTTATACCATGGAAATAGTAAGTGAAGGTTGCCGTCACTGAATGCCAAAAGCTATTAAAAAGCAAACGAAAAGCACTATCACCTCTAGAACAGTCATTTCCAGCACCTCTTGAATGGGTGCTGGGATAATTCTAACGTTCAGGCTAGTCCTAACGGATGCCAAACTTTAGCTAACGGATGTTAATTCTTTGCTAACGGTTACAGTATTCGTTCTAACGGTTCAATACTAACGCCTAACGGACACGCTATCCGCTCTAACGGTTAGAAACTAACGCCTAACGGATGCGAAATCTGTTCTAATGGTTGAATACTAACGCCTAACGGATACGCTATTCGTGCTAACGGTTAAATACTAACGCCTAACGGTTTGGTGAAAGCGTTTAACGGTTTTCAGGAAATTTTATAACGGATATCTAACGGACACCTAACGCTTTTAGCCGTTTAACGGATAAGCGTTAGTGTACGTTTTCCCGTGTGAGGTCACACATATTGACAAGATCTGGCACTACATCATGTGTGTTTGACATATTCGGTGACCAGTAGTGATGCATAAATTAAATTGTGAATTTACGTCATGGACGCGAGAAAGCGGTGGAAATCGAGCCTAAAAGCACTGTTGCTTATATACAAAATGCTTTTAGAACATCAAGAGGAATCTACAGTGTATCATGTGATTTCTTAAAGGAAGAACCAACCATAAACAATTTTTTTTATGATTTTTCTAAGCCACAAGGGAAGTACTTGAAAAAATTTGACCTGATTTTTTCCAAGTTTTAATCTATACCCATCCTAATACTTTGATGGTTTTTCTTTACTTGTCATACTCATACAATGCGCCGTTAAAATGCAATGCACATTTGCGTGAGTATGCTTCTTAGTTCTATTACAACTTCAATGCAGCTCAGAAATAAGCGACCACAAATATGCTCTTGAGGCATGTTAGGTAGAACATGTTAATGCAATTATGCCACAAAAATGTGTTTGCAGCAAAGCTAATTAGTATATTATAACAAAGTTTATTATTCTCCCTTAGGAGCTTTTCAGAACAATTGAAGGGCTCAGGGCATATCCAGCCTATGTTGCTTTTGAGGTCGTTTTTTATTTTTCTCGCTCAGATTTGTCCATTTTTGGCATGTGAACTACAAATTCGTTGCAAAACATTGTTCAAATTTTTTTTCTGTTGTTTTTTCCCGTCGTTTTCGTGAATTAACGTATGCAAAAAAAATAAAATCTCCATGTCTCCCGCTGAATCCCGCTCGAAAAAATGAATCCCAAGGTTTACCCGAATTTCTCAATTTTACGTTGATTTTTCGCTTCAGATGGCCAAGTTTGGGCCCGTACCGCTGAATCCCGCTCAAGAAAAATAAATCCTGAAGTTCATTCCCTCAAAATCGCTTCATTTTTATCACCGATAGTCAGCCACTTAAATTCGCGCCATCTCCCTTATCGTTACGGACCTTCTTTAGGAAGCACTCCGGGTCCTCCGCTCTCGGCTCATAGTCTTTGCCCGCCTTGCTGAATTTCACCCGGCCGCAAGAACTCACTTTGAGCTGCCCAACGCTGTATTTCAATCTCCCGCGCGACCACGCAAAGCCGACCTATCTGCCACTGTCGCAAAGCATGTCGGGATATCAATGGCGAAAAAGAAAACGGAATGTCCGCCAAACGAAATACGGAAAATATTATAAGACTCGACACACTTCGGAAATCGGGCATTTCGACTACGACACGGGATGGGAAATGGCCCACAACTCACAACGCTGCCCCTTTTCTGATCCGAAGTGATTCCTGACTTTCCCGCCGGCTCGCCTTGTCCACCAACGTCTATTTTCACCTTCGAGCGTGAAATTAGAGATTTAGGCAAGAAACACGACTCGTTTCTTTGAGAGGTGCTAGAGACTTACGGATTTCCGGACTTAATGATGTCCTTCGATCACCGGACGGGCCTTAAACATATTGGCTCATACGCACGCTACAGACGATGTGTTTGCCGTAGCGAGCTCGCGATCGATAACGAACCAGGCGCGCGTAAATAACGGTATTTTCGTTCATGTCGTTGGCGCGGGTCAGGAGTATTGCGGTCGCATATTCTCGCAGCCAATCTGCTGTAATGGCGTCGAAATTACGCTCTGAATGTAAACAACCACTAGAAGACCAGAACTCTGCTTTTTTTTCAGGTGAAATTAGTCCAGTTTCTTAAGATTAGTGCAAATTCAACAAGGGTTTGTGATATTATTCGTTGTACGATAAAATTAGGCAAATCTGAGCGAGAAAAAAAAGTAAAACGCTCAAAAAGCAACATAGGCTGGATATGCCCCGACCCCTTCAATTATAAAATGTACATTAATGTATAAAAAGCTAAAAAACATATATGTATCTAAATATGTAAACCAGTTCAGACAATATAGTCTAAACAATGTCTATAGGAGATGGTGATGCTTGAAAAATTTGAACAAATGCAGCAACATTGTTTATAGTTTTCAAAGATATGTATGTACATTTATATCCAAAATGATGCAATTCAATGATACAATGATACAATGCTACTTGAAAGAATAAATTTGAGAACGTTATTGCTGAACATGTGAAACAAAACAGTTTCAACTATAGCCGCCTTGAGGAAGAACTTCTATGAGTTTCTTCATCGGCACGCAATGAAATTTATTCACTTGCTGTAATGTGAATATTAGGTGGCAACAAATGATCTTCTCTTGAAATGACACTAAAAATTACACTTGCTCTAAGTAGTGAAATGACCAATAAAGGAATTTCATGTAATAACCATGCTTTCAAGTTTATTTGTAATATTCTTAGCATTACACGTACATGCAATCAAAAAAGCTTTAAGTTTCGATTGCAAATTATGCAAATTCTTGTGCGCTTGAATAAAATATAAATCCTGGAGAATTGTTTACTGTCTCTTGTCTTTATGTCTTTCATTCATTATTTGAACGTCAGTTTTATTTCATTTCAAGAAGATTAGTTAGATTTACCAGTCAATTCTACTGCAAGACTTTCATTGTCAGCGAATGGGGCAATGTGACTATTTGTTTTGGTGCGACAAAAGTTTTTCCACCTATGTGATTGTTACACAGAACCAAAAACTTATTTCAAATGGGTTCTCTGGGCACGGAACATAACTCCACTGACGACCACCTTCAAGCAACAGCCTTGTCCCTCCAACAGCCAGGTTTCTTTGTTCCAACAGAACCACTAATCCATGTAGTTTAAAATCAAAGGGATTGCAAGACCGTTTTCTTTAAAATTATGTTTTATTTTCTTCTTTCCATTACATGCTCACTTGATGTTAATCGTCTATTACAGACGTCCCCCCCTCAGGCAGGCAGGTTTACTTGCTCCTATGGCACCACTAATCATTCACTTAAATCCTCTTATCAAAACTTCCTTATTATGACCACCTTCTATACAATAGCCTGAAAATCCCCTCCCCCACCACCACCCTCTAGCTAAGAGCAGCTA
This sequence comes from Dendrophyllia cribrosa, assembly GCA_024195265.1. Lineage (NCBI taxonomy): Eukaryota > Metazoa > Cnidaria > Anthozoa > Scleractinia > Dendrophylliidae > Dendrophyllia > Dendrophyllia cribrosa. Next base: position 18,718,181 of record JAJLRJ010000005.1, read on the forward strand.
TGTTAATAAGCTCGAAATGTACTTTACATTCTGTGTTTTCAGCCATCAAAAACTGCTGATGGCCTCCCAACACAAGTCGGCAACAAGACTGAGGGCGCGTTGTTGGGTTTTGTCCTGGAAATTGGTGAAACATACCAAGATTACAGAGATCGCAACCCTGAATCAAGTTTTGTAAAGGTGTACACCTTCAATTCTGCACGGAAATCCATGACCACTGCTGTTCGACTCCCTGGTGGTGGGTTTCGTATCTACTCTAAGGGTGCTTCAGAGATTATTTTAGGCCGTTGTACATCAATTATTGGCAAAGATGGTGAAATCAGGCCGTTTACAGCTGCTGATGCTGAGAAAATGGTGAAGGAAGTTATTGAGCCGATGGCATGTGATGGTTTGAGGACCATCAGTTTGGCGTACAGAGATTTCCCTGCTAATGGGGTTCCCCCTGAGAAAGGTGTGTAAAATGTTTTATGGTAGTACAGCTCTGTTTGGAAGTAGGTCGAGAAATGACAAAAGAGTCACAAGAGTCAAAGATGTTGCCTCTGAACACACAGTAGTACATTTCTCAGGTGTCATAACCGTTGCACTTCATAGTGCAATGGTTATGAAACCTGAGAAATGTCTTTGTTCCATGTTTTCTTTAATCGTTTTTCAGCCTTGACCGTGCACAGCCACAGTAGATGTTGACCTATTGTTCTAGCAACTGACAGAAATAGAAATGGTGCTATTAAGTTATTCAGTCATAGCGTGTGATCCAAAAAACAAAAGATGTGCAGGGTCAAGTACGGTTCAACATAAATTGTAGCTCCTTTGTTATCGCCATTAAAGTCTGCAAGGTTTCATAACCAGTCCCTCGATTAACTATGCTTTAATGGATGGAATCATGCTCAGAGATCTTTATTCTTGCTAGCATTGATATTTGGTGTAAAAAAACCGGCATTTTTGTATGGAATTTTTAAGGAGAAAATTAAGGCCCCTACTGTAGAAATAGTTTTCTTGCTTTGCAGGAGGGACATCTGCCCTTTGAGATCTTTGTTTTGATACATGTAGAACACTTTTTTTATCACTCATTTGCCCTCTTGGATTTTTAACATGGATTGCAATCAATGACATACATGGCACCTTATATTAACAAGTGCATCAAAGTACTGAATTTATGACATTCTTCAGTTACTGAATAAAAAATATCTTATGTTTCAAAACACTTTCCTCAATGAATTTGTTTATTTTCCCATTATTGAGATTTATTCATGAAAATGTTAACACCAGAAAAGACATTTGGAGCAAATCGTTTAGGTAGAATTGGAGTCGCTCTGGTGTTTAATTAAAGAAATGTTTTTCATCTGTTGCATGAGATGTTATTTATGTTTAGCAGGTGATGCCAGTGCAGAGAGCGAGCCAGACTGGGAAAATGAGGGTGAAATTGTATCCCACTTGACTTGCATTGGAGTCGTTGGTATTGAAGATCCAGTCAGACCTGAGGTAATTACAATGAATTCTCTCTCAGCCAGACACTCTTGGGAACAATCACAACTGTCAGCCTTTGAGAGGTGTCATCCTTATCGCGTTCGAAGAACGCAATTCTAATTTCGTGTTGGTTGTCCTGTGGTTTATGTACAGTAAAATTTGAGATTTTTTGGTAGACGGTCTTCCAAATGGCCGCCCCTATTGTTTTTTCAGGGGCTCATTTCCGCCGGAAATTCCTTCGAACGCGTCTCCATAATCTGTGATTACTGCTAGTAGATAGTTTAATTATTACAGACAAGCAAGTGAAATTCGGCCAGAACCAGCCAAACGCTGATGTCCACTGATGTGAAATTAGTGATAAGTGCTGAGCTATGCAGCGCAAGTGATGCAAACAAGAAATAAGGGAAATCATGCACTAAATTTTACAACAGAGTTAATTATCTACATGTATGATAATTTTTTAACAGCTACAGCAGCAACTGTCGTCGATTTGTTTGAAACTTTTTCACAGGATGTTCACTATTGAAAAAAATTTCCTTTCTTACATGTAGATGCACAGAAATGCAAAATTGGCTTTCTTGAAATGACTTCTTATCTAAAAGTTGTTTTTGTACTCACAAATACACAACGGAACTATTTTTAAAATTATCATGTGGGAATGCTTGGCATGCATTTTTGAAGATACAGAATTTGATAAACTTGTCACCGTGTTTTACCGTGAAGAGCTACACTTCAACCCAAAAGTAAGATATAGCACAAAGGTTTTATTATGTTTCAGTTTCTGAAAACATTTCATTTTTATTACTGTACAGTGATATCTTACCAAAAATGACTTGTGTCATCTACCATCAGGTACCAGATGCTATCCGTAAGTGTCAGCGTGCAGGTATTGTGGTGCGTATGGTAACTGGGGATAACGTAAACACAGCAAGGTCTATTGCTCTTAAGTGTGGAATCCTGCAAGCTAACAGTGAGTTTTTGGTGTTGGAAGGGAAGGAATTTAACAAACGCATTCGTGACTCTTCAGGAAAGGTATCTTAAAAATGAATTGTTTTTAGTAACGAGTTAGGTCTTTTGCTAGATTTCTGTTGTAAACCTTTGAAAACAATCAAAGGCTTCTATGAGCCAACTTGTGAATACCAAACACTCTAAAATAAAAATGAAAGATTCTTCACCAAATTTGCAGAGGTTATGAGTACAACCCAAGTGCAGTACTTAGGTATTTATTTTGTGAATAGAAAAAAAGTTCTGTAAAGGAATATTAAAGGATTTTGCATTACCCGATTGCAAATGCAAGTTGAATATTTCATTGAGTCAAGTCTCCAGTCTCCGATGGGAAAAGAATCCTTACTTTGCTGGAGCCATAACTGTTGTTAAAAATGGAACGATATTACAAATTAAGTTTGTGAAAAACACTAAAGATTAAAAGCAAATTTACAGGCTTATCTGAATGCTGGAACCCAAAAGTGTATAAAATCTGCAAGTACTATTGTATCCTGGGGAAAGCGAAAGTTGTGAAACAAGAATTCTACTGAAATTAATTTTTAAGGTGAGCCAAAAGAAGTTTGATGAGATGTGGCCAAAGTTACGAGTACTTGCTCGTTCATCACCTCAAGACAAGTATACTCTGGTCAAGGGGATCATTGACAGCAAGCTTAATCCAACACGGGAGATTGTAGCAGTTACTGGTGATGGTACCAATGATGGGCCAGCATTGAAGAAAGCTGATGTTGGCTTTGCTATGGTATGATCCTATGAATAACACTGATCTGTTGTTTGAAGTGCAAGTTGATAAGTTGTAGTTAATGACTAAGAACTTGTCACATTAATTTTTATACATATGAATCCATATTTTTGTTACTTCCTGTTTAGGGTATTGCAGGGACAGATGTTGCCAAAGAGGCATCTGATATTATCCTCACTGATGACAACTTCAGGAGCATTGTAAAAGCTGTTATGTGGGGCCGTAATGTTTATGACAGTATCTCAAAGTTTCTGCAGTTTCAATTGACAGTTAACTTGGTTGCTATTATTGTTGCTTTTGTTGGAGCATGTGTTGTTCAGGTAAGAGCAGAACATGCCTTGTTTGTTTTAACTGAATTACTGTATAAGGACCCTTTAAATTACTTGTGAAGACGCGATGGCCTATTGGTTAGCTCATTGGACTGTCAATCTGAAGGGTGATGATTCAAGCCCTGGTCTCTGCCATCTGTATGGGCCATTCCCATTAATAGCATTTCCTGTCACGTGCACTAATTGAATTTTTTGAACTTTGAATGATAGGTGAGCCCCTTAACAGGTACACAGCTCTTGTGGGTTAACCTTATCATGGACTCATTTGCATCACTGGCCCTGGCTACCGAACCACCTACTGAGGATCTGTTACAGCGTAAACCTTATGGCCGTACCAAGCCCCTCATCTCACGGACCATGATCAGGAATATCGTTGGTCATGCCATTTACCAACTGATCGTCCTGTTTGTTCTTGTCTTCCTGGCTGACGATTTATTTGACATTGTAGATGGCTATTCGGAGACCGCCCGCTGTAAACCCACAATTCACTCAAGCATTGTGTTCAATACATTTGTCATGTTGCAGCTTTTCAATGAAATTAACTCGCGTAAAGTTCATGGTGAGAGAAATGTCTTCTCGGGCATCTTCCGCAACCCAGTGTTTCTAATCATCATGGGTGGGACCTTTGTTGTTCAGGTATGCACCTATGGTACATGTAGCTGATAAATAATTAAAAATACCAGGTTAGTGTGTAACATGGTAGCTGATAAATAATTATGATATGTGACCTCACACGGGAAAACGTACACTAACGCTTATCCGTTAAACGGCTAAAAGCGTTAGGTTTCCGTTAGATATCCGTTATAAAATTTCCTGAAAACCGTTAAACGCTTTCACCAAACCGTTAGGCGTTAGTATTCAACCGTTAGAACAGATTTCGCATCCGTTAGGCGTTAGTTTCTAACCGTTAGAGCAGATAGCGTGTCCGTTAGGCGTTAGTATTGAACCGTTAGATCGAATACTGTAACCGTTAGCAAAGAATTAACATCCGTTAGCTAAAGTTTGGCATCCGTTAGGACTAGCCTGAACGTTAGAATTATCCCAGCACCCGTTCAAGAGGTGCTGGAAATGACTGTTCTAGAGGTGATAGCGCTTTTCGTTTGCTTAGCTTTTGGCATTCAGTGACGGCAACCTTCACTTACTATTTCCATGGTATAAATCTAGCATCCCAGCAATACTCGTTGAAAACGGAGCGAAGTTTCGTCCAATAATCCATAATTATAAACAGTCTACGAAGAGTCGCTTTCACTGATACGTTCATTATCGAACGGCAAAATGATTCTTTCGAACGGCTCGCCGTGAATGTCGAGTGGCTGAACGACAGACAGACTGGCGGTAATTCGTAGCAAGCAGTCCGCGAGAAGACAAAGTAATAGTACTAGTCACGCTCGTTTTACCAATTATTTGAATCGAGCAATGTTTTGACTTCAAGGCCAGGGAATGATAAACGTGATTTCTTTTATGAGACTGCAAAACATTAATTCTTTTTTCGCTGCTCGCTCGCGGAATGTAAACAAGCGGCCCGGAGTCCCAAGTGCAGTAGTCACGCAAAATTCATGTGTAAAATTCTTTCTGCACTTCAAGTTTACTTATTGTTAAAATAAATCTTGAATGGAACTAAAAATTATAATCGAAATTAAAGACAGTAGCGAAAGTTGGGCAGCAGAAAAAAAATTAAACCCTTTGAAGTTTGTTGTAGTTGTCGGTAAAAGAGGCTTGGCGGTCCCTTGGGAAAAATGGTAAAAGTGCACCAAATTTGCATATGTCAAAACGGTACTGTGCGCTTCTAAACATCCTCTGTTTTCTTTGTGGTTTCGCTCGTCAAATTAAGATTAAGCTTTTCCAAACTCTCAGCCTTCATTTCCAAGTATTCCACCGCGCTAAAACATCACAGAAAGTTTGGAGTGTCTTCGGGCTGGGAATAAACATACGCAGTGGCTATTCGTACGGCACCCGTGCGTACGGGAGTCCAAAACTTTCGGCAATTTTCGATGTTATTCTTCACTTTTGTTGATCCACAATATTAAATGTTCGTTTAGCTTTACGAAGCGCTTCTGGTAAGCGATGTTGATTTGGCTCAGACTAATTTGCCGAGTCTCTGTATACTACGCGAGCGACTCATTTCGTGACACTTGAAATTTTTCTCTTCATAGAATACTCCCGTACGGCCGACTTCGATTTGCTATTCGTACGGGAGTCCAAAACTTTCGGCAATTTTCGATGTTATTCTTCACTTTTATTGATCCACAATATTAAATGTTCGTTTAGCTTTACGAACGAACATTTAATATTGTGGATCAATAAAAGTGAAGAATAACATCGAAAATTGCCGAAAGTTTTGGACTCCCGTACGAATAGCAAATCGAAGTCGGCCGTACGGGAGTATTCTATGAAGAGAAAAATTTCAAAGTGTCACGAATTGAGTCGCTCGCGTAGTATACAGAGACTCGGCAAATTAGTCTGAGCCAAATCAACATCGCTTACCAGAAGCGCTTCGTAAAGCTAAACGAACATTTAATATTGTGGATCAACAAAAGTGAAGAATAACATCGAAAATTGCCGAAAGTTTTGGACTCCCGTACGAATAGCAAATGGCAGTCCGCGTACGGGTGCCGTACGAATAGCCACTGCGATAAACATAAGCCGCATTTGGTTTCGCAAGCGTTCCATCGATCCATCCGCGTGATCTCCAGTCTAAGTGAGAAAAACATTCGTCGCTTGATTCTTACTGTTGTCTGGCTTGAATCTCGCTCGTGTCTGGCCAAACATATGCTAGATAACATTTCTGTGAGAGAAAAACTAGCTGTTTTATTATGGAAGATTATCCAGCGCAATTATTTCCTGAGTCGGCAAAATGTTTCCAAAGCTATAGCGCTCTGAATATTTACTGTCGGTACAGTCTGATAAATAATTATTCTCGGAAGCCGTTCCTTTTCGAAACTATCGAGCTATCCGTTAGACAAATTTGCCGAAGCGTTGTTAAACGCTTCAAGCTATCCGTTAGACGAATTTGCCATACCGTTAAACGCTTCAAGCTATCCGTTAGATTTATTTGTTATACCGTTAAACGCTTCAAGCTATCCGTTAGATGAATTTGCCATACCGTTAAACGCTTCAAGCTATCCGTTAGATGAATTTGTCATACCGTTAAACGCTTCAAGCTATCCGTTAGACGAATCAACAGAAGCGTTTAACGCTTCAAGCTATCCGTTAGAATGCTTTCGTCGACCGTTAGAACGCTTTGAAGGCCGTTAGCTATCCGTGCGTTAGCCGTTAGTTTTTATCCGTTTAACGGATAAGCGTTAGTGTACGTTTTCCCGTGTGAGGTCACATATACCACGTTAGTGTGTAGTTTTTGAAAGCAAATGCAATCTTATATCATTTCTAGCAGTTCATAGCTTGGCTGACTTGTTTGAGCAATTTTTTGAGCAGTTTGATCCTCATTAATAGTAGCAATTACACCAATATGAACTTTCTCAGAATCCTTTGCCCCTGAAATGTTTTCAGTGCCAAGTCACTGTCAAGTAAGAGTCATTGGTGATTATACCTTTGACGTTAGACTTAAAATCATGATGTCATTAGTCATGTAACTACTGTATGGCCAAAAAATGAATTTTTGCATACTCATGACCATAAAAATAACCTGTCCATGTCTCAATATCAAAGCTAAGTAAGTGGACCATGTACTTGCTGTTATCCTTGTTGTCTTTGCCTCTCTTTTTTCCCTGGTAAATTTTTTGTAACACGCATGCATGGAATACAAAAAAATAGTTTCACAATAATGATCGTTTGTTACTGATTTTTTTTAAGATCCTGATCATTGAGTTGACTGGCAAGGCATTTCATGTGACAGGCCTTGGCTTGGAAGAATGGCTTTGGTGCATATTCTTGGGATTTTCTGAGCTGGTGTGGGGACAGCTCGTCCTTACACTTCCCAAGACAATCTTACCTAAAATTTGTCGGTTTGGTACCAAAGAAATTCCTCCTTCCATTATCCTGGAACCAGATGGGCCCAAGGACAGCAAAGCTCGACTGCTGTGGATACGTGGCCTTACAAGACTGCAGCATCAAGTAAGATATTGTAAAAGAAGAAAGTGAATTTCCGATAATTGATAATTTATCTCATAATAATTGAAGGGCCGAGAGCATGTCCAGCCTATATGACTTTTTAGGCCTTTTTTTATTTTTTCTTGCTCAGATTTGTCCAATTTTGGCATGTGAACTAGAAATTAGTTGCAAAACATTGTTCCGAATTTTTTTCTGTTGTTTTTTTCCGTTGTTTTCGAGAAATACCGTATGCAAAAAAAAAAAATCAATCAATCAAAGGCTCCTATTGTAACGCAATATTGCGGTAAGCTTCTGTTTTCACACTGACACGGTTCGATATTTTTTTAAAATTAAACGTAAGGAATTTTGACGAACGCAAAAAAAGTAAATCACTTTCATAATGTCCAGATCGGAAAAAAAAAAAAAAAAAAAAAAAAAAAAAGATACTGAGCGTGATTCGAACCTGGAGCCGTCCGAGCGCAAATCCCCGACCAAACCACTAGACTACCGAGGAACACATGCTCAGTTCAGGCTAAGTTTTATTATTTACAGCTTGATACGCATCAAAACGCATATCTCGATTTCAAAATCCTTTTAGATCGAATTTAATGTTGCATTAAAGACTCCAAATGCGAAACATCTTCCCGCCGGCCAGCAACAACTCACTTCGAGCTGCCCAAAGCTGTATTTCAAGTGCCCGACCACGCACAGCGGACCCATCTACCACTGTCGCAAAGCATGTCGGGAAATCCTACAACAAAACCGAAATGGAGTTCCCGCCCGAAAGTTATTGCAAAATACTATAAGTCTCAAAGCACTTCGGATATCGGGCATTTCGACCATGGCACAAGATGGGAAATGGCCCACAACTCTCAACGCTGCCCCTTTTCTGATCCGAAGTGATTCCAGACTTTCCCGCCGGCTCGTCTTCCCGACCAAGGTCCGTTTTTCACCTCGAGCGCTAAATGGCGCTTCAGACACAAGGAAGGTAAAGAAACACGACTCGTTTCTCTGAGAAGTGCTAGAGACTTAAGGATTTCCGGACTTAATGATGTCTTTCAATCACCGGACGGGCCTCATACACGTTGGCTTACACACACGCTACAGAGGCGATGTGTTGCCGTAGTGAGCTCACGATAGATAAGCGAGCCAGGCGTGCGTAAATAACGGTATTTTCGTTCAGGTTGTTGGCACTGGTCAGAAGTATTGCAGTCGCGTATTCCCACAGCCATACTGCTTTGAAATGGCTTCGAAATTGCGCTCTGAATGTACAGTCAAAGCACTGGAGGGCCAGAACTCTGCTTTTTTCAGGTGAAATTGGTCAAATTCCTTAGGGTTAATGCAAATTCGACAAGGGCTTGTGATGTTATCCGTTGTACGATAAAATGAGGCTATTCTGAGCGAGAAAAAATAAAAAAAGGCCTAAAAAGTCATATAGGCTGGACATGCTCTCGGCCCTTCAATAACAGTAGAGTAAACTTCTGCCAAAATATTTTTTGCAGGTAATATTATTGGTTGATTGGCTCAAAAACCCATAAAACCTTCACCCTTTGCACTCTTAGGAGAAGCTGTGATAAAAATTCAAGGAAAGTCCTTAGTTTTATTATGTTGAATCTGAAAAATAAACAGTTACATTTCAGGATTTCATCTGCTGACTCAAAAGTTGGAGCCACCAAGCATTGCCGTAGGAAAGTACTGCTCAGTTGCTTTCATTTTAATAGTCACATTTCAGGATTTTATCCACACGCTCGTACACATTATAGCCACCTTTTGCAGCATAGGATAGTAAGGAATTCATTCACAGCTCGATGTTTAATTCAGGGGGTGAGAGGATAATAAAAATTATTGCCATGTGGCTTTAGAAATCATTTATATTGACTACTCTTCTCAGATCCGTGTGGTGAATGCATTCAGAAGTGTTATTGATGGCCGCAGTCAGCGAGCAATAGCGTCTCCTGCTGTGTTCAACTCATTGCTGGCTCCTGTACGTACGGCAATGGTTTATGATGAATCAGAGTATCCTACTGCCTTGGATAGTGCTGACGGTGGAGCTGCGGCAATACCGCGGTATGCAAGTGTGGAAAGCTCTGTATAACAACCATAATGCAAAAAATAGTGTAGTGTCTAATTTTTAGGCTGATGTAACAAGATTTCAGAAATTATATAGTTTAAAGTCAGTAGTATGCATAATGTGTTTTACATGTAATATCATCGTTAATCACCACCAGCAGTCATCACGATCATCTGGTAGTCCGTACTAATCTGAATTTTCTTGTGGTCACTTTTATTGTTGGGTGGGCTTAAAAAACTCTGCACTGGAGTAAAACAGTTATTACATGCACTCAGTCACCTTATTAATGTGCACTACGAAGCTACATACATCAGCCTGCCCAACAACATTGCTCAACTGTCAACTTCTTACTTGTACTTTCTCTCATAAATCACTTGTGCTCATAATTATGTGGTAGAGTTTATTAATTTGTACTAACTAACCCTACAATAAAGTAATGCAAAACTATTTAAATCTTTTAATTGACATTTTGTTAATCTATGGCAGGTGATCATGATTGCTGTGGAAGTCCCTGCAGGGAGTTTAAATTCTCCTCTCCTATAATAACTCTTTTGACGGAGTATCTTGAGTTCATAGGAAGAGACTAATGTATTCACCAATGTACACCAGCAAGTGATGGTTAATTGATTTCATGAACCCTTTCGCTCCCAGCATTGCCCAAAATCAAAGAAAAATGGAACATTTTGTTTTGTAGAATATGGAAAAACAAATGATACCATTGAGAAGTCCTGCTGAAGAACTTTCATTTGAAATGGTCACACCACAGGATTTCATCTACAGATTTGAAAGTTAGAACCACCTTGTACAGCATAATAAACATCACCACGGGAAAGTACTGCTCAATAGCTTTCATTTGAATGATGACACCTTCGGATTTCATCCACAGACTCAAACGTTTGAACCACATAACTTTCTGTTAAATTAACTTTCATTTGCTGGTGTACTCAGTGAATTATCTTCTGCTGTGTATTTTGCATTTTAATTAACATCTTGTGTCAAATATATGGTGGATCTTAAAATTAATAATATTATATTACTTGTAACTGGCCAAGCTGACTGTTTCTTTTTTTTACAGTATTCTGATTCACCCCTTTTGTGTAAGATGCATTTTTGTTTGTTCTTGCTGTTAATTTTCCAAAAACACCTTCAATATTCAGGGTGTTCATTAGGCATCGGAGATCGGAGAATTCTCCGTCTACTACGCAGAATTCTCCGGCTAAATTTTGATGGCAATATGTAGCTATCTTCGCTCTTTCATAATATTCTCCTGTTACTTTACACTATTCTCCTGCTACTACAATTCTTAATGAAAACCCTGAATATTAGAGAATATTTCTCTGCTATCAGCAAACACTGTATCTAATCTTTTTGTGTATGATTGTTGTATTAGTGTTTTGATGTAGGTTTTTATTATCATTGGTATAGATGCCTGTGTTACTAGTCTAGAAAATGATACTGTCTGTTGGGGTTTCCTTATAAACTGAATTTTGATCTGCTCAGAGTCTTTTGTACATGTAAGTCATATTTTTTTATCCAGACAAAACATTGTTTGCTGTTAAAGTGAGAATCCCACTGATCAAGAATGATGAAACTAGCTAAAAAACACAATCACATACAATGTTCCAGATAAGAGAGGAGTCTCGGGTCAAAAACCCGACAAGGCTGACTTCCTGACCTGACAAATCAATTTGCTAACTTAAGAAGATTTAGAGAGACCCACAACCTGTTGACCTCTTAAAATTCATTGACTCTCTGCCTTTGAAAGTTAACTTGAACACTGCACATAATCATTTTGTTGGTCATGGGGCAGTAAAATTGATCTTGCAACAGATATTTTAAATCTTATTTGGAGGTTGGAGGTTGGAAGTTCAAATTAAGGGAGTGTTGCTGTCAAAATTGTGGTGTGATCATTAATTTTTTTTGAAAATGTAGAATGAAGCAAACAATGACTGAAAAGGGATGATTTTCCAGGCTTTTTTGATTAATAATAATCAGGCAATTTAAAAAAAAGGTCTTGCTTTACTTGATTACAAAAGGGAGTTGTTCATTTTGGTATTTCAGTTTGACCTTTTTATGAGATTGAGACAGGTTGGGTAGGAGTGACTCCACGGGAACTTGGATAGATTGTTCAGTTACTTTTAGATAGCCTTTTTTGTGGGAGAAATATTAAACAGCTGACCATGTTTTATGGTTTAAAGTGGTGCTTTTCTTTAAAGCTTAAACTCAAAGTTTGTTTGTTTTTGTAGTAAAGGGCAATCAAGTTCTGCACATTTCCTTGAAACCTGTGGATTGGAATCCTGCATTGAAACTGTTGCAAATTTAAGCTTTTCACCAATAACAAGTGCACAGTTAGACTTTTCTATTTTATTTTTGGAAAGACATCATCTTGAACGGGCATTTCAATGTTTAGCAATTAAGGTGAACAATTTCTATTTTTAGTAATTATTTATTATGTGTATACTGATTGAAGGCTTTAAATTCAAGATTCTGTATGTGAATTCTGAGTTATGTCTTCAAAGATAAATATTTGTTTTGAAACATCAAGTGTTATTGACACTTTTGATTAGTATATTTTAGCATCTGTATTAGGGTTCTTCGCGTTACAGATATAAATATGAAGTCAGTTCTCATAGAATTAGTGTAGGGAGCTTCGATTGAATAGGCATAATAAAGGTGATTATTATCTTGCAAGTTGTCTTATATTTGCTAGTGACTGTTTAGTTAGAGAGTTGAAGCTCTCGGGCGTTGCACCCTCTCTGCTCCCATTTCTGTGAAGGTGTGATGGTGATGTGGGTGGTTTAAACCCTGATCTCTGCTGTGGTGTTGTGTCCTAAGGCAAGAAACTTTGCTCTACATTGTTTCTCCACCCAGATGTATATATGGCTACCAGTGAACATGATGCTGGGAGTAAACCTGTGATTAGCAAGCATCCCTTTCCAGCTCCAGAGGCTGGGTTAACCCGGCATGTGGGCTGCCTTATGTTCAAAATAGAGGAAGGCTGGATAAGAGAACGGAGGAGGGTCTGGGGACTACCCTGTTATACAGTGTATGACTGCTTGAGGGTCGATGTACATTTAAGCGCGGTCAAACAAGAGAAATGATCAGAAATTTGCAAAAGTTAAGCAAAGTACTTAAAAGTTAAGGTTGTCATTTTCACTTTTTAAAGTTTAATATATTGCCTATACACTGTCAATTCACTAAACGTTTTTAAAGTTTACTAAGAAAGTTCTAAGAGTTTAAAAACTGAACTGCAGAATTGTTGGCGCCATTTGCCAACATAATATTTTGACCAGGCACAGAGTTTTGGTCAGTTTTCAAGGGAAAGAAGCTCATTATTTTGATAAAAATTAAAAGATAGTTACATCAACTATTTTTTATATATGTTGTAGTTAATTTTTTATCTCGGGTAATTTTTATTTTTCCATTGTTTTTTGGGTACTGTAATATATGCTAATGAAATTGAAACAAAGGAAAAACAAAAATTACCTTAAATAAAAAATTAACTACAACATATACATCCTTGCGGCATCCTTGCCCATATTTCCATTTTATATTAAGGGACTGTGCACTAATTATCAGCAGGAGGGGGGGGGGGGGAAATGGGCTTCAAGTAGGAAAACTTATCTAATACCCCTCTTCTAAGGGAGTGAATTTAGTTATTGCCCCCCCCCCCCCCCGATCAGTCAGTATTTTGTATGACCCTCCCCCCCCCCCCTTCACACACCTTTTATATACAAATACCCAGTATTCTCCCATATAAAAATGACGGGGGTGCTCGTCGGAAATTTTCGTTTGATGGGCGTGGCTCAAAATCTTTTTTTTACCCCTAAGAGGTACCAATTCTAAAACAACACATGTCATATTCTGTCATATTTTTCGGCTCATACCCTAAAAGGTACTTCGATAATTCTAACGGTGGTCATTTCAGATTTTAGTACCCTAAGCGGTACCAATCTACAAATTTTAACCCCTAAAAGGTACGACAAGCACCCCGTCATTTTTATATGGGAGTCCCCCCCCCGCCCGGGAGCACTATCAGGCTGGTTAATGCTTATCCAATTCAACGGGCAGAACTTTTGTTTTGTTGCAACGAGAATATCATCGAGACACGGAAATATGACCACTATAACGAGGTTAATCTCATAAAGGCTTGTACCGCTGAACTTTTGTTTAAGACGCCAGGATCCACTGTATTGGAATACTCACAATCTGATTGGTCATCCGAGGGTGGTCTAAATTTTGGTAGACTTCGTGTTTGTGCAGGCCTGGTGTTTGTGTGTGTGTGTGTGGAAAATTGGTAAAACCACTAAGCACACAAAAATTAAAACATTTCATTCCACATTTTTTGTTGTTGTTGATTAGATTGGTCACTGGCTGACAATAAAACAGTTAGACTGTTTACTTTGTCTCTATCAACTGATCATGATAATTGACTTGGGTTTTTATCCCATGCCAACTATTTGACAATTATTTATATTCGCGGCCATAAAAATATTGGTGAATAAATTCATTTTTTTAAGATCTCTGCAGTCAAAGTTTTGGGGTAAGATCACATTATGACAGAGTTGTATCCTTTCCAGTCTCGTCCAAGTTCAAAGGAAAGTTCTCGAAAACCGTGAACCAGTCGCGGTCGCGTGCTACCACCTTGGACTTGGAGTCACGCAAGCAAAGTACATGTATTAATACTAAAAAAAATAAATATAAAGACATGTCCCAACATTGGGGAACCGAAGTTGCAGTATTTAACACTTCGTTGCTTAGAATATTTCCCATGATAAACTAGGGTTGAGTAAATTGCAATTTTAAAAATCCAAATAAGGATCGAAGTTTCGAGCACTTGCAGACTCTCTGACTCTTGTCAGTTGTAGAATGATAGGCACTAGTACTTAGTCTCCCCACGGTTTATTTGGCAACGAGCTCAAAGGGGTGGTCTTGTGGGCATGAAGTAAACAGCTTTGTTCCTGCTTTGTTCAGCATTTATTGAGCTCTTCTCGCGAATGGAAGCACGCTGTCTTAATTTGTGTCATTTCAAAAAAGGACGAACTGTATCCTAAAGACAAGGTGAGTCTTTTAAAAGGAACATTTGCTGACCTTTATATCTCCTCCTACTCGCAGCAGTGATAAAATACAACATGTACTGTACAGTGACACCCGTCCTTTCCCACTTGTTCATTTTGAGCTGATGGATTTTACATTTGCTGCCGCCCTCTTTAGCGAGCAAAGTTGATGATTATTTTTTCATTTAAGGACGCCCTTAGCGGTAGGATAGGTCTAAAAAATAGATTTTAATTGTTGTAATCGTTTCGTCGTTTTATCTTGTTATTTTCTGTTGTTGTCGCTCCTTTAAAGTAAGTTATAAGCTATGAACAGCCTATAGTCGAGTCGTGTTCGCCCACAAGGCGTTGTCTACGAAAGGTTAGAATTTTTTGGCATCACAGGGTGGAAAATTATTGTAAGTTTTATTTCCATTGTTCCTTTGCAATCACTTTTTGTGTGTTGATATAAGTCCTAACAGCTCAACCGCAGCCAAACAATAGTTGTATTATATTTTTCTTTAAGCTAATTATTGGTCAGGTCTGAACTTGAATGGCAGCTTCGTCCATAATTGTTCAAAGCTGTAAATTTTATTTCGTCAGGTCGATCTAAGCATCTGTTAACAGTTTTTTTGCATCATGGCGGACGAAGTAGACAAATTTATTCCTGACTTCAGCAGTACGCCAAAGGAGAAGCTGATTGATGTAATTAACAGCCTGCGAAGTTCGGAAGTAATCACTGAGAAATTTGGAAGTGTTAATAACATCATTCACGAGCTTCACACCTCAACCACCAAGGGAATAATTGGTATACAAGAAGCCATAAAGCATAGGCAAGATGTATTTGGAAGCAACATTATTCCTCTTGATCCACCAAAAAATATCTTGAACTATCTTATTTGTGCAATGAGAGACTGGGTGATATTGGTGTTATTTATTGGTGCTTTGATTTCTGTGATTTTGGGTGCTGTTTATCCAGAGAAGTGTGAAGGTCAAGATACCTTTGTTGTAGCAATGTACGAGGGGATTGGAATCATGAGCACGGTGGTTATCATGATTCTGTTGATAGCTTTCAGCGACTACCTAAAAGAAGCAGACTTCCGCATCTTGCACTCCAAGATCAACAGAGAGCGTAAAGTGAAGATCATCCGAAGTGGGAAAATATCAGAGATCCTTGCCAAAAACATTACAGTAGGTGACCTGATCCAACTGAATAATGGGACCCTTATCCCTGCGGATGGAATTATTGTGCATCAGAATGACCTCATAGTTAACGAATCAGCATTAACAGGCCAGACACAAATGGTACCTAAGGAATTACACTCCATTGCATTTGCAGGCACCCATGTCATAGATGGTAGTGGTAAGATGATAGTCATGGCTGTTGGGGTTAACACTCAACTCCACCTTAGGAAAGTCCAGTCTCCTACCACGCCTTCAATTATTACATTTAAACCAGCATTCCCTGATGACGAGGACATCGATGAAGAGGCAATTTCATTTGAGCGTAAGGAAGCTGAATCTCAACTGCAAGGGAAAATTAACAAGATCCAAGTGGCTCTGGGCCGTATCAGCATCTTTCTGGCATTGTTTGCTATTGTTGTTATAATAATTCGCTTCAGTGTACACACCTTCTCAACACTAGGACTACCTTTCGATCCCAGCCACATCAATGAGTACATTAGAGCACTGATAATTGGTGTTGTTGTCCTCATCATTGCTGTTCCAGAAGCGCTGTCTCTGGTGATATCTACATCACTGGCATTCTGTGTCAAGGAAATGTACCATGACAAGGCTCTGGTGCGACATGTTGACATGTTAGAAACCATGGGAAATATAACAAACATCTGTTGTAACAAGACAGGCGTCCTCACCCAGAACCGTATGGTTGTTGCAAAAAGTTATCTCGGAGAACAAACTTATGAAGGGGAACCAAAACAGTACAAGAACAACATCCCAAAACCACTGTTCACTGAACTTTGTAAAGCCATCTCTATTAACACCAGCTACATGGCAGAAATCCAGGTTTGAATTTTATTTTTGTTTGATATTCTACTGTAATAATGCATGGTAATAATAAAAAATGGAGAAATAAAAAAAAATGCATGGTAATAATAATTTATTGCTAATATTTTTGGTTGAAATGCCAAAGAAATTTAATTGCATGTAGCTCTTAAGGTGGCTCGACTGGGTTTTTTGGCGACATAACACCCCAATTTTGAACGGCTGATACTTTGAAGCTGCTTCAAACATATACTAGAGATGAAATGAACTTTCCAAAAAAGTAGATTTGATTGACATCGGTGTTACCATAACAACGATCTGATGACATCATGGTTTTTGCATATTAGTAATTTTCTCAACATCTAGACCTAAACTTTTAAAACGACTGTATGCCTCTCATAGTCTAGATGTATGTCTTCAAGACTGCAAAGTTTGAAAAAATTCTATGAGAGCGTTTTCGAATAAAATTGAGTTGAATATTTTCCATCAAAAATTTCAAAATTCGCATTACTTTCTGTTATTTCGTCGATGCCAGCGTTTTCCTGACAAATTGAAACAATATTTTCACCATATATTATTCATGTGCCATAAAACTACATTCCCTGAAGGTTTTATCCTGTTTGCTTCACTAGATTTCAGTTGATGTGATCGGAAGCAATGTCTTAAATATGCTCATTTTACTCACAGAAGTAACACTTTTGTTAGGGAAGCGTTTATTTAAAAACTAGTCGATGAAATTTTTTTAAAATCTTTTGATCTAAAGTTGTACATGTGATGCATTATCTCTGCAAATTTCAAGTGCATTGAATCATTTTAAGGGCGCGAAATACAATTGAAAGTATAGGGGACTTTTGCATTCGTCTTCCAAAGTTTCATTGCCGTATGATTTGTTGACTGAGCTGGTTTATTTCAGGACTTTGCCAATTCTTGCTGAACAGCATGCAAAAAGAACTAAAAATATCCTGATCTGTGATGCTATATATAAACTATGTTTTCACCTCTAATCTTCTGATTAATAATGTGTTGTCTCATTTCTCTCAGGACTTAACCCCTACCTTTTTTATGTTGTATTTATGGCAAAAAAAATGCATGCATGATGTATTTAACCTTATAAAATTCTGCAGAAATTGGTTTTATTTCATTGTTTGTTTTTTGAGTAGCTCAGTATATGCAAATGAAATAGAAAATTGCCATACCATCCAAAAAATACATGATGTATTTATTGTTTCACTTTCTAGTATAGCACTGGACAACTTAAGATAAAGTTTAAACAGTTACTTGTTGAATTTCACATGACTATTGTGTTTTTGAAAAAAAAAAAAAATTGTCTAGTAAGCTTGCTAGTTAAGGTGGAGAATTCATGTCTGGTCTTTAGTTTTGAGAAAAGACTGATTTGGGGTAGCATTTAAAATACACATGTACATAGCTGATATTATCATTCTGACTTGCTTAAAGTGCACCTAACCCCCAATTTTTTTTTGCTCAAATCAATCAATGTATGTACCTCGAAAAGTTGAACAGTTAAATATTTCTTGTTTGTAACGTCGTGTTAGTGAGTTATAGAGATTTGAGTTTACAAAATGCTAATTAGACGATGTAAATTTGGGATTTTGCTCTTATTTCTATGTCAATTAACAATACGCAGTATACAACATAAGGATTTCAAAATCAATTTGAGAAACACTAAATATAAACTGTGGATAGTCAATTGATTCGTAAAAAATATTACTTGGAGGTAAAAGTAGTTGTATAATAAATGATTCCCGAATTTACATCATCTAATTAGCATTTTGTAAATTCAAATCTCTATAACTCACTAACGCGACGTTAAAAACAAAAAATATTTAATTATTCAACTTTTCAACATACATAGAGTTGATTAAGCAAAAAAAAAATTGAGGGTTAGGTGCACACATTCGCGCTAATTGTTTATGAGCATAGATTTAACTCACCGGCTTGGATGGTCAGTGACCCCCATATTTTTTTTTACAGATAATTTTCCTTTTTAATTCTCGACAGCCTGTGACAAAAGGAACAAAAAAATCAATGTAGGAAGTTTAAAACTTTTCTATTTTTCTACCCGCGTGACATCGAATGCTGCCAACTTGCGGCTGTCAGAGTTTGCAAATGATCTCACATTCCAAATTGATCATTTTTTTTTAGCAAGAAGCAGAGGACAGAATTCCAGTACAGGCTGGTAACAGGACAGATGCAGCTCTTCTCCAGTATCTGTTTGAGTTTGGTGAATATTATCAGACATGGAGGGATGACTATCCGGAAGACAAGTTACTCAAGGTGTTTGAGTTTTCTTCTGATCGCAAGTGTATGACTACTATTGTAGCAGCAGATGAGGCAGGAGGATTCAAGCTTTATTCCAAGGGAGCTGTTGAAGTACTCCTGGAGTTATGTACCTCTGTTGTTGGGACGACAGGCGAAGTTAAAGAATTTACTAAGCAAGATGCAGAGAATCTTTTCACTGATCTGATTGACCCATGGCAGAAGGAGGGGCTGCGTATACTCTGCCTTACCACAAAGGATATCTCTCCTTCAGGTGTGTGATTCAAGACATTTCAGACTAGAAAACGTTTATACCTTTTTGTTGGTCACAGTGTGTCTATAGAGCTATTAGCGATTTCGAATAAATGTCTTTGTATATTTCAGATGGTGAAAAGCTTTTGGAGAAGAAGGAGATAGAAATGTTGTCAAACTTGACACTCCAGGGAATTGTTGGCATAGAAGATCCAGTTAGAGAACAGGTTCAGTGCTGTTCATGTCATAAAGTAATGTTTTTGAACATGAAGATTGACAGGTCCTAGGCAGAAAATGTTGCTAATGTTACTATTATTTTAAACCTTGTTGTTTTGATGTGCCCCTTAATAATGTCTATTAAGATTCACATTTTAGGTGGTAGAAAGTTTTTTACTTTATAGAACATTATTCCTATAATTTAAAATCAAGCTGCAGTTGCCTTTTCAAAAATCCCAGCTGGCTAAAAAAAAAACAACCAAGTTTTACCCCCCTGAAAACAAAAGGTATTATTATTTTGGAAATTATATTATGTTACAAAAGTTACAAATGGCATTTGACTAAAGAAATTTAATAAACCCAATCCTGCAGATTTAGAAAATATCTATACCCCCATGGAGGGTCAGTGGAAATTCCAAGGGGAATGGAATTTCTTGGTTGGGGGGGGGGGGGGGGGGGGGGGTATTATCATCAAACCTTCCTGTTCCACCACCTGTAATCGCTATATTTGAGACCTGTTGTGTTATAAGCTATCATTATTTGCATTAATTATTGGTCAATGATGAATTTTTAGCCACGATTGATTATCTTGTTGACCTTGTTGCTTTTTACAGGTGCCAGATGCAATAAGGAGGTGTCAGAAGGCTGGGATTACTGTGCGCATGGTGACAGGTGATAATGTCATTACTGCCAGGTCTGTGGCAGTCAAGTGTGGTATCATCAAACCAAACGAGGAAAGCCTTGTGTATGAAGGGGAGGAGTTCAATTCCTACATCAGAGATCCTGACAGGAAGGTAAAATATTAAAACTTAAAGGGACACTGTCCCGCAGAAATAGCAAAATTTTGCTTTGGCTATTTCCATGTTATATCACCAAATACCACCAAATATACAACTTCATTGGATAAATAGATTCTATAGAGCAAAACAAAAGCAGTAGTTTGGTGATAAAGTGCAGGATTGCAAGGATTGAAGTGGATTACAGTTCATAAAATTTGATTTATATTGACAAGCGGTCAAAAAACCAACTTGCCATTCTTGTTAAATTTTGACTTTTCTAGCCGTTATTTTGTCTGTTTAGTTAATTTTTCTTTGTTTCCATCACTTTTGGTGATAGTTTCCTCCAATTTCAAGATAATAACGTAAGCTTAAACCAAGCTCCCAACCAATATAATCATGAAAACACAATATTTCAGCAGGGACAGTGTCCCTTTAAGGTGGCTCGATCCTATTTATTGGCACATTGGTTACATTTACTGTAACTGTATACAATATAGGGCAATAAACTAAACTTGAAACTTGAAGCTTTTTGGTAACAAAGATTTAACCGTTTTCTACAATTTTTGCATTCTAAAGTAATGAAGAATGTTTGAATTTAAAGAAATATTATTTGCTTTTCTGTGGGAGTAAAAATGTTTGAGATATGAGCATATTTTTAAAACCTCATTTTAACACAAAATGCCTGCAATTTTTTTTATGCGACGACATATTTCTTCCTAATGTGCAGTTCCAGAAAATATCCATACTCCCCCCACGGAAGGACTTGTTTTTTGTTTAGCACCTCGCGTCCCCCCAGGAAATTCCTGTTTAGCTTCATACTTTGCTTCTAAAATGTTGGTTTTTAAGACCCCCCTCCCCCCTAGGAATTTCCAATGATCTTCCATGGGGTGGGTATGGATTTTTTCTGGAACTACACAATTTCATCAAATAAGCCTTGCAGGTTTTGTGTTTGCAAATTTCATGATGATCGTGACCATGCATGCATGCAACTCGCTGCACAAAAATATGCTCAGCCTGGTAAAATTTTCTCTGAAAATGCTATCTGCTAATGCATTTGTGTTAGTTGTTGTACTCATAGCTGAAGAGTGCAGCCAGACTATCTCCCATCTCAAAGCCTGATGCTACCCAAAGCTTTATTGAAAAAAAAAACTGAGTAATCAGAAACACATAGCAAATGCAGTAACTGTTACTGTAATTAGTGCTACAACAAGTAGCATTTTATGCTGCATGCAAGATTAATTAAATGTCTTATATTCATCCGACTTATCGGGTGTTTGCTCCTTTATACCCGCCAAAAAAATATTATCATGACAAAATACATCTTCTACAGGGGTTTTTTTATCTACAGTTTTTACCAGTTTTTAGCACTGTAGGTTCTCTTTCTAACAATCCACTTTTGAACTACAATGAAAACCCTTGTGCTATAGCTTGATAACAATATTCAAGATCTCTGACTTTGCTGTCACATTCCCCATGGGCAGTTTGCCACTTGAGGATAACGAGGCTTGATACATGAAAATCTCTTTCAGTTAAATTAAAGTGATAATTAATTTATTCTTTTTTATGTCAATGTACATGTATCACATTTTTTTGCTGAAACTTATCTGTGATAACAATCATAATCTCTTCTGAAAACATATCTGTTTCATAATCTTGTTTTTGTACAGATCAATACTGATCGTTTCAATGCCATGTGGCCTAAACTGTGTGTTCTAGCAAGATCCAAACCATCAGATAAGTTCACACTAGTCAAGGAAATGATGTATAGTACTAAAAAGCCTGCTGGCGAGATTGTAGCCGTGACAGGCTCAGGAGCTAATGATGGGCCCGTGTTAAGAATGGCTGATGTTGGATTCACTATGGCAAGTTGATATATATATATTTTTTTTTTCAAAAAATATAATTAATTTTTATACCTTCCCAGGTCAATATTATGATTGAAAGTTAGTAATAGTTCAATATAAAGAGTTTTGTTGCAAGTTTGGTAACCTAATTTCCAAGACAAACTTAATTGGGTGCTGAAAATTATCTCTGCTTTTGTTATCATTCAGGGAGTGGCTGGAACAGATATTGCTAAGGAAGCTTCAGACGTCATCCTTTTGAATGATGACTTCAACAGCATTGTGAATGCTATCAAGTGGGGACGCCATATTTACCACACCATCCTGAAGTTCTTACAGTTTCAGTTTACTGTTTGCTGGGTTGCTGTTATTGTTGTGATCATTGGAGCTTGTATTTTGGGGGTAATTAAGATCTATGATACTTGTAACCAGACTTCAGAGCATAATAAACCAGCTGCTATTATGCACACACCTGTGTTGTATAATCTAAGTCTCTATATCGTAACACTATACCAGATAGCTCTTGCGCCAGCACGAAAACCATACCAGATAGGCCTTTCGTTCACACATGAAACAATAGTTTCGGAACGAGTTTTGTTCCGGAGCGCCGCTGCGACGCAGCACTGACGATCATGAAAGTGAATCGTCACATATCGGATAGATTCTCGTGCCACTCTCTGGGGCAGTGTGAACAGGCAATCGAACCAAACCGTAGCGGAAGTCAACAACTTAAGGAGTGAGGATTGAAACCCACTGAAAAAAAAGTAAATATCCAGTTCTGGGTTGTTTCTGTTCACACCAGACCGGAATATTTTTTCATGTCGACATGATAAGCTAATCCGGTATAAACAGTTCTCTGTATAAAATATTTTTCATAGGGACAGTTTACATTACTGAGTCCTGTTTCAAAGTAAAGAGTAATTATAGAGCAGGATATTTGCCTCTCAGAGATTATTCATTCTTTCATCCATCTGATATAAATTATTTCAATCTCTTAAAGGAAGTAGCCAGGAAACCGGCCAATTAAAACTCAATAGGCTTACAAGATTTTGGGCTTTGTCAACACAGTAGAACTGATTTGAAAATAAACAATCATTAAGCTAATAACATTAAATATTATTTAAATAATATGTAAAAAAAAGAGAACAGGTTAAGTTTAAGATATGAGTTATTAAATTGAGATTCCAAGCCAGATATTCCCAAATACTCTAGCTGAAAAAACATGTCAAGGTATAAAGGTTTGGATAGAAATTTCCTTCATGCATAGCTTTTCATAGACCGTGAATAGTCTAATATTTCTCTCAGGGAAAATGTGCTATTCTTGAGCAATTTTGCCTGTGTTTTGCTTACTTGACTAGCCCTGAGAGAAACAAGAGACTTCTTGTGATCTAAGAGTTTGATAGCTAGACCATTCTACTGTACATGGCACCTTCTTAGATTGATTTTGATGTTTTGTGCAGCGGAGTCCACTGGTTGCTACTCAGTTATTATGGATCAATCTGATTATGGACACACTAGCATGCTTTGCCTTGACAAGAGACATCCCAATTGATGACCTTCTTAACTACAAGCCGTACGGTCGTCACAAGCCTCTTATCTCACGCACTTTACTCCGCAATGTGATTGGTCACAGTATCTACCAACTGATAGTCATGTTTATGTTGATTTTCAAAGGAGGTGACTTGTTTGACATCAAAGATGGCTTCCATTCAGATACCTTCTGTTTGCCGACTCAGCACGCTTCGATCGTGTTCACAGCATTTGTGTTTATGCAGCTGTTTAATGAGATCAACGCGAGAATGTTGCAGGAGAGAAATGTGTTCACTGGAATCCACAGAAACTATGTTTTTCTGATCATCTGGGTTGGCCAAGTTGTGATGCAGGTAAGTAACTGCTGCTTTTAGTTTTTTTTATTGTTAGTAGTTTGTAATAGTAATTGGACTGAGTGGAGTACAATTCAGGGAGTAATCGGGCGAGTAATTTCAAATCGGTCGAGCGCGTAGTGCGAGGACGATTTGAAATTACGAGCACGATTACCCTGAATTGTACGACATGAAGTTCAATTACTAATTAATCGAACCAATAACAAAATTTGAGATCAAAAAGTCTAAGTGGAGTTTTTTGTACTCATAACGTCAAGGTTATTTTCTATCAGTTAATGAAAGCAGGAAGAAACAGCGAGAAAAAGAACCCATTTAAGTGCACCTGATTGACGTGCGCGCAACATAGGTGTCCAATTGCAGCTATCCAATTACAAAAAGTTGTAATTGGATAGCTGTAATTGGACACCCACGTGACTGTGCGCTAATTACGTAAGAAATAGGTGCGTGGTTGACCAATCACAATTGAGAATTTTGTTATTGATACGATTGACTTTAATATACAGTTGAACCTCTCTAATGCAGACACCAAATCAGGATGAAGCCAAGTGTCCATATAAGAGTTGTTTTCAGTCATAGATATGATTACATCATTAAAAAAGGCTCCAGTATACTTACAAATGGTCTAAACTTGTTTCATTTTTGTGGTATATTTAACCCATTGACTCGTGGAGAATTTTTGCAGAAAAAGGCAATTTGAAGTCATTTAAAGCCATTTTTTGATTGCTGTGGAGGCAAATTGCTAGCAAACTGCCCAAAACGTTGTTTGTAACATGAAAACTAAGCTTTCTTTTTGTTCAGGGGTTATTATCGACCTTTGTTTTAGGGCATGCACATAAAGCAAAAGTTTGAGATTTTTGGACAAGAAAAAACGCCAGAAGCTTGACTTTTCTTTCTTTCTTTTTTTTTTTTTCATTCTACTCCCCATTCTTTTTTGTTTACTTCATTTTTTTCCCTTGTTGCTGGCCTTTCACTAGACTTCATTTATGAAGTAAAAGTTTCTCAGAAAACGCTGAAGAAGGTGAAATTTTTTAACAAGAAGTGGCAAATAGTAGGAAGACCAGATTTTCCTTCGATTTTGCCAGGCAAAGCTGTTAGGTTTTTTTTGTGTGTAAACCTGGTCCAATACATGAGAGCTCATCTCATTTGGGCACTTTTTGAAAGATTTCTTTCTTTCTGCTTGAGTTGGGTACAAAAGACATCTTTTATCATATAAAGGGATGACATCGCAAATGTTAGAAGGACCGTGGTTCCCTCACAGACGGATTTGGCCAGTGTAGGCCAGGAGTGAATAATTTAACAGTTGAAGGGCCGAGAGCATAACCAGCCTATATGACTTTTTATTAATTTTTTCTTTTTTCTCGCTCAGATTTGCCCATTTTTGGCATGTGAACTACAAATTAGTTGCAAAACATTGTTCAGAATTTTTTTCTGTTGTTTTTTTCCCGTCGTTTTCGAGAAATTCCGTATCCAAAAAAAAAAATGAAAGGCTCCTATTGTAACGCAATATTGCGGTAAGCTTCTGTTTTCACACTGACACGGTTTGATATTTTTTAAAATTAAACGTAAGGATTTTTGACGAACGCAATAAAAATAGTAAATCACTTTCGTAATGTCCAGTTCGAAAAAAAAAAGGATGCTGAGCATGAATCGAACCTGGAGCTGTCCGAGCGCAGATCACGGAGCCAAACCACACCGAGGAACACATGCTCAGCGCAGACTAAGTTTTCTTATTTACAGGTACATACGCATCAAAACGCGTATCTCGATTTGAAAATCCTTTTAGATCAATTTTATAATGTTGCATTAAACACCCGATCCAAATGCGAAACATCTTTTGGTCGGCCAGCAAGAACTCACTTCGAGCTACCAAAGCTGTATTTCAAGTGCCCGACCACGCACAGCGGACCCATCTGCCACTGTCGCAAAGCATGTCGGGAAATCTTACAACAAAACCGAAATGGAGTTCCCGCCCGAAAATTATTGCAAAATACTATAAGTCTCAAACCACTTCGGATATCGGGCATTTCGACCACGGCACGGGATAGGAAATGGCCCACAACTCTCAACGTTGCCCCTTTTCTGATCCGAAGTGATTCCAGACTTTCCCGCTGGCTCGTCTTGCCCAACAAGGTCCGTTTTTCATCTCGAGCGCTGAATGGCACTTCAGACACAAGGAAGGACAAGAAACACGACTCGTTTCTTTGAGAGGTGCTAGAGACTTAAGGATTTCCGGACTTAATGTGTTTCAATCACCGGACGGGCCTCATACACATTGGCTTACACACACGCTACAGAGGCGATGTGTTGCCGTAGTGAGCTCACGATAGATAAGCGAGCCAGGCGTGCGTAAATAACGGTATTTTCGTTCAGGTTGTTGGCACTGGTCAGAAGTATTGCAGACGCGTATTCTCACGGCCAAACTGCTTTGAAATGGCTTCGCAATTGCGCTCTGAATGTACAGTCAAAGCACTGGAGGGCCAGAACTCTGCTTTTTTCAGGTGAAATTAGTTAAATTTGTTAGGGTTAGTGCAAATTCGACAAGAGTTTATGATATTATTCGTTGTACGATAAAATGAGGCAAATCTGAGCGAGAAAAAATAAAAAAAGTCATATAGGCTGGTTATGCTCTCGGCCCTTCAATTATTTTTAACATTAAAAAAATTGTATTGCTTTAAACACATATCATTGTAGTCTATTGTAAATTATTCAAAGATAAAGAAACCTATGACAATTCAAGATATTACATGTATGTTAATGTATGGTACAAAATACATACCTGCAGCCCAAACTCAGTGACCATTGTCTATATTTTAGAGTTTATTTCAGAAAACATATACAGAGATTTTGTTACCTGTGTGAAATGAAGTGTCTGTAAATAAGAGAGGTGTTTGCATTAGGAAGGTATCCCTATTGAGAGGTTCGACCTCTTGTTATTGCATTGTTTTAAAGCATGTGCCTTGCACAGGTAAAAATAAATAATAATTTATTATTATATTGTTACTACATCCATAATATATATATATGCATATTAATAATAAATTCAAGCTTTAGATTTCCTACAAACACCCCAGTCACTTTAATATGGGGGTTTCTACCCTCCCCAGCATACAATGTATCTTAATATTATTTTTAATGTTGTGACTTCCTGTTTTTCTTATTTAGATCATCATAGTACAGTTGTTTGACACAGCATTCCATGTGGAAAGCATGGACTGGAATCAGTGGATGTGGTGCTTGTTTCTTGGCTTCTCAGAACTGCTATGGGGTCAGTTGATCTTCACCATCCCCAAGAATGTTATTCCTGCTGCATGCCGCTGTGTTTCTGTTGGTGTGGCTCAAGGAAGAGGCATTGCTTATATCAGGAGCTGCTCCCGTGTGGAACAACAGGTACAAATCTAAAGTATTTCACCATCCATCTCCTGTCAACTGACCTTCAGACTGAATGTTCCAGTACACTACATGTAGGTATTTCACCATGCTAACTCCACTGCTGGTGCTGCTGTATGTAGGTTAATTTGTGTTGCTTGACATGATGATCAGAACATCGCATAAAGTAATAATTTGTGTTTTGGTTTTGTTAATCAGGACAGTGGGATTAAGGCTTTAACCTTGCTGAGTCCAGTAGATGAGCTGACAACAGAACCACAGTTTCCTGAGGTGAAAGAAGAAAGGCTTCCAATGAGTGAAGATTGAACAGTAACAGTAGGCATAAATGATAAGTACTTGTTACACTAAAGCTGCAGTTAGCCATGCCATTTCAGCTGATTCTGTTAAAAACGAGTGAAGGTTCAAAGTAATGGCGTAAATTAGATTAAGGAAAAGAAAAAGGTAATTATACAGTAAATACCCACCTATAAGAGGGCTAAGAGCCTGTGGGAAAAGAATCTGCATACTACTATTGCCAGGCTTTATCTGACTAAAATTATGCTGCAAAATTTGACAGCATGTATTTATTTAGAATAAAGTCAATTGAAGCAAGGGGCCATGCCAAGCTTTTAGCCAGCAAGGTGTCTTTTGAAAGTGTGTGTCTTAGGTGTCTTAAATGTCTTTGGTGCAATTTTCATGAAGTGAAAATTGCACCTAATCCTTTAAAAATTTATGATTGGAAATATCTTCAGGACACCCACTTTTAAATATCAGGCTAAAAGCCTGGGCCACGCCCATATTAAATTACTTTTCTGGCCACCAACAAGAAACAAGAACCTCAATGATTTAAGAACCTAAACAGCCTGATGTCTTACTTAAATTAAATAATGTCTTGTTAAAAAGCAGGTTCTCTTATATGCGGGTATTTATATTGTTATTAGGGAGCTGAATAGGAAGACAGATGGTCAAAACTGGACAAGATTGAAACAGATTATGAAAAGCTCCATAGATAGCGTATGGTACAACACAAAGCACATTTAGGTCAATGTGAGTGAGATTACATCATGTAATGTGCATGTAACAAAGATTTAATCGTTAACTTTAAATGTTCCAATGAATTGCCATTTCATAAGCATTACAGAAAGTTTAACTGTTGAGAGTAAGAACTAAAACATGATTTGTAAAAGCAGGAAACAATTGCAAGTTTTCAAGTAATTGTGCTCATGTGGATGAACTGAGCTAATACTGTTTTAAACAATACAAGCAAGGTGAGATATTTGCATGGAGTTTTGATCGATTTATTTGTGGGTGTTTTTATAGGATATATTTTGATTCAGTTTATGATCACCATAAAAAAATCACTCAAACAAACCACTCACCATCTTCTCCTTTTACTCCTGGTAGTATTCAAAATCAAATTCAAGAGAAATGCAAAACTCCATTTGTAACTGAATGTGGAAAAACTGTTGAAACGTACTGCTAAAGAAATTTCATGTGAATGACCAAACTGATAAGGGTTTCATCTAAAGACTGAAAAGTTAGAACCACCTTGCACAGCATAATAACCAGCACCACAGGAAAGTACTGCTCAGTAGCTTTCATTTGAATGGTCACACTTTCGGACTTCATCCACAGACTCAAAAGTTAGAACCACCTTGTACGGCATAATAAACAGCACCACAGGAAAATACTGCTCAATAGCTTTCGTTTGAATGGTCACACTTTAGGACTTCATCCACAGACTCAAAAGCTAGAACCACCTTGTACAGCATAATAAACAGCACCACAGGAAAGTACTGCTCAATAGCTTTCAATTGAATGGTCACACTTTAGGACTTCATGTTAGAACCGCACAATGTCATGACTCAAGGTTTGATTGTTTGAGTGAGGGCTTTAATGGTGTTCATTATTTAGTCATGTCTTGTGCGTTTAATAAAAGTAGATGAAATTAGTCCTAAAAATCAACGTTAGCATTTCAAAGTGATTACTTGATCAGCCCAGCTTCCCGGCTATTTATAGCGATGTAAACCGAGCAGTGCTAAGTTAGTATTCACATTTGTTGTTCATTTGTTTTTATTGCTTGGTGTGCTACCTTAATAATTGTTTTGAAAGTAACAGCTTAAAAAATGCCTTAGAGCGATTTTCGTATGACCATGAAAAACGGTTCGGAGAGTGTTTGCGATTTGTTTCATCCGCCAATGATTGAACAGATCGAAACAAAAGCCTCGTTTCGTTTCCCGCGTAAACAACCCTAATATGGCAAATGCGCTTGTTCGATAAACCAATCGGAATGTCGAAAACAGAATGACGTCAAACAGAATTCAGAAAGTTCTCGGACAAAAGATCAAATGTGCTGTGTTGTGCGTGTTTTCGAAAGTCGGTGGAAATTTAATGCTGTTTTTTTGTATCTGGGTTATTTCAGAGGAGGAAAAATGAGAAACGAACGACTTTGAGAAAGTTTAATTTATATGCTGCTTTATGATTTAATGTTGAAACTTTAAAAGTGTAATACATAACGTTTTTGTAATTGTTAAACAATCAGATTATGACTTCTAGATTTCTATCGCGTGGTAGTTGATGAGAGCGAAGCCTGAATCAACTATCACGCATAGAAATCAAGAGCGAATAAACTTAATGTTTTGGTATAAATCTACTGGACGTTCAAAACTTAACAACAAGACAGGCTTGCGCTTTTTATTGAATAATGATATAAATAGGTCACGCGCGGATAATCAGCTAGATAGTGAGTAGTGTAGCCAATAAGAGAACAGCATTCGTGATAAAACGCTAGAAGATTTATACTAATGTCTTATAGAGTGTAGTCTGCACACATGTCTGCTTTTTTTCGAAGCGAGGAAATAGAAGACGCCTGCGTAGAGGCTATTAAATTCCCGGGGGGGGAGGGGGGGTACTCTGCAAATGTTTGGGTGGGGGTGTGCCGCTGGGACTCTGAGACCCTTAACCTATACTAGACCATATTGGCTGCATTTTGCAACCGTTTTCTAGACTAAACACTACCCTATCTTAGACCTATTCTTGACTCGCTGTTTTCCAGAAACTCGTTCACCGTCACATTTATTAGTTGACAGGGGTCAGTAAAAATGCCGTACTGCCCGCCGTACCGAATTTCAAATGCCATTTGCCAGTAAACCTTGTCTAGACTAAATTCTTCACGTAACTGATCAGTTTTGCGGAAAATGATACCCTATTCTAGACCAAAAATCTCTGATTACTATACCCTATCCCAGACTGAACTGCCTAAAAACCATACCCTTCACAGCGGCACATACCTCTATAGCTCATATATGCGAGTACCCCCCCCCCCCCCCCCCCCCCCGGATTAAATTAGACTGCTGCTATTTCTAGAATTCCATATGAAGGAAAATGTTCAGTTTGGATTAAAGGGGCAGTATCATGAGGGCGAAACTTGAAAACTGGGCCGACGTTTTCAAGTTTGATTTGGCAAATTCAAAAAGGCCGTCGAGAAGTGGAGGTATTTGTTGAATCAAAAAATCCGTTTTGATAGCCGGAAAAAAGAAAAAAATCACTTTTAACAGTGATATGTCCAAAATTCCGGTGCAAGAATAGTGAACAGTGCCGCGCGTGGAACATCGTGATACTGCCCCTTTAAGGCTTAAAGCCGTGACAACTATTTTGTGAAGCTCGTACGCATTTTGTAAACATTAGAATGGTTGAACGGCCATATTGCAAATATTAAAACATTGCTAAACAAAACAATTATGTGGTGGTCATTGCTTACATGCATTCGATATTACTTTTTTCACTCATACGCGAACCACAGAAGGCCCACACGATCAGAGCTTAATCCACAGGCAGCCCACACGGTTTCCGGACTCTTAAGGTGGGCAGACACAAGGGGTCATGTAGCAGGGACATGTAGCAGCGACAAAAATTTGCGTTGTGCACACAGAGGGACGTAGCAGGGACAAAATCATAGCGTTTGCACACACATGAAAATGTGAACTGATACTATCATTATTGTGCAACACCAATTTTGGGGACATTTTGTTCCCGCCACATGTCGCACGGAGTTCAACTTGTTGTAACATCTCACCGCAACATTTTCATGTGCGTGCAAACGCTATTATTTTGTCCCTGCTGCATGTCCCTCAGTGTAGTGTATACTACACAAGTTTTTGTCGCTGCGATATGTCCTTGCTACATGACCCTGCTACATGACCCCTCGTGTCTGCCCACCTTTAATCAATTATCATGAAGCACCACGGCCACGGCTCGGTTGTTCAAAGCGCAATTTCAGTCAACCTCGTTCCCAGGGCCTTCTCCGCTTTCAATGTGACGGGTCACGTGATACATCGTTCATAAAATTGCATTCAGGAATAGAAGGATATGATTTTTGCTATCTTCCCTCCTTGCTAGGCAGACGTGGAGAACGCGGACTACTGTCTTTTCTAGCTTGGTACGGCCGCCTCTTTTCCAGGGCCCGGTTGTTCGAAAGCCGATTTTATGCTAATCCCGGCTTAAAAGGTCTTAAAAGTTAGCGAGGATTTCATTTCTCTGTTTACTGAAATGTTCTCAAAAGGTCATTTGTAGCTAGTGGTGAAGACAAGTAAAGTCGAAATTGGAGGGCAGATAACTTTGGAAAATTTTCAATTGTTGAGTTATTTAACTGGATTCAAAATTGACGCTAATCCTGGGTTAGCTTAATCGTGCTTTGAACAACCCGGCCTTGGTCACCAACGAGCAGATTACGGATCACTTCATCAGGCCCCGGTTGTTCAAAAGGTGGATAACTCTATACAGCGGGTAAATCTGTACAAAACCAATTGCGTTATCCACTGGATAGAGATTTATCCGCAGGATAGTGCTATCCACCTTTTGAACAACCGGAGCCTGTTATTTGCCAAATTTGCGAAATTTGGGGGTGTTTCTTGGTGTTGCGGAAGCCATTGTTGATTAGCTTTTGTGTTGTGGTGTGGGTATTGTTCAGCGTCTTTTGAATCTTTTGTTTTACGTCATTTGGCGATCACGCCATCCGCAACACCAAGAAACTACCAAATTTGGCGAGGAGCATTTTGGGGTCAGACATTTAAAAACGGAGTGGAGCTTTGGGAACGAAAATGGCCGCCCGTTTAAAATTGTACATACAGGCGCCATTAAGGCTGGCACACACTAGGGGACATGTTGCGGGAACATGAAGCGGGGACATGTTGCAGCGACAGTTTTCCTCGCGTGACATCCCCTTTTTTGCCAAAAAGTTCTGTTACGGGGACACAATTTTGTCCCCGCAACATGTTGCATGAAATTCAGCTGGTTTGAATTCGTGCGTCATGAAACGGGGACAAAATGATCCGGCCCAATTCGATGTCGCATCGTGTGCATTGCTCTTGCAAACTGTCCCCGCTACAAAATACTATTTAAATCTTTTAATTGACATTTTGTTAATCTATGGCAGGTGATCATGATTGCTGTGGAAGTCCCTGCAGGGAGTTTAAATTCTCCTCTCCTATAATAACTCTTTTGACGGAGTATCTTGAGTTCATAGGAAGAGACTAATGTATTCACCAATGTACACCAGCAAGTGATGGTTAATTGATTTCATGAACCCTTTCGCTCCCAGCATTGCCCAAAATCAAAGAAAAATGGAACATTTTGTTTTGTAGAATATGGAAAAACAAATGATACCATTGAGAAGTCCTGCTGAAGAACTTTCATTTGAAATGGTCACACCACAGGATTTCATCTACAGATTTGAAAGTTAGAACCACCTTGTACAGCATAATAAACATCACCACGGGAAAGTACTGCTCAATAGCTTTCATTTGAATGATGACACCTTCGGATTTCATCCACAGACTCAAACGTTTGAACCACATAACTTTCTGTTAAATTAACTTTCATTTGCTGGTGTACTCAGTGAATTATCTTCTGCTGTGTATTTTGCATTTTAATTAACATCTTGTGTCAAATATATGGTGGATCTTAAAATTAATAATATTATATTACTTGTAACTGGCCAAGCTGACTGTTTCTTTTTTTTACAGTATTCTGATTCACCCCTTTTGTGTAAGATGCATTTTTGTTTGTTCTTGCTGTTAATTTTCCAAAAACACCTTCAATATTCAGGGTGTTCATTAGGCATCGGAGATCGGAGAATTCTCCGTCTACTACGCAGAATTCTCCGGCTAAATTTTGATGGCAATATGTAGCTATCTTCGCTCTTTCATAATATTCTCCTGTTACTTTACACTATTCTCCTGCTACTACAATTCTTAATGAAAACCCTGAATATTAGAGAATATTTCTCTGCTATCAGCAAACACTGTATCTAATCTTTTTGTGTATGATTGTTGTATTAGTGTTTTGATGTAGGTTTTTATTATCATTGGTATAGATGCCTGTGTTACTAGTCTAGAAAATGATACTGTCTGTTGGGGTTTCCTTATAAACTGAATTTTGATCTGCTCAGAGTCTTTTGTACATGTAAGTCATATTTTTTTATCCAGACAAAACATTGTTTGCTGTTAAAGTGAGAATCCCACTGATCAAGAATGATGAAACTAGCTAAAAAACACAATCACATACAATGTTCCAGATAAGAGAGGAGTCTCGGGTCAAAAACCCGACAAGGCTGACTTCCTGACCTGACAAATCAATTTGCTAACTTAAGAAGATTTAGAGAGACCCACAACCTGTTGACCTCTTAAAATTCATTGACTCTCTGCCTTTGAAAGTTAACTTGAACACTGCACATAATCATTTTGTTGGTCATGGGGCAGTAAAATTGATCTTGCAACAGATATTTTAAATCTTATTTGGAGGTTGGAGGTTGGAAGTTCAAATTAAGGGAGTGTTGCTGTCAAAATTGTGGTGTGATCATTAATTTTTTTTGAAAATGTAGAATGAAGCAAACAATGACTGAAAAGGGATGATTTTCCAGGCTTTTTTGATTAATAATAATCAGGCAATTTAAAAAAAAGGTCTTGCTTTACTTGATTACAAAAGGGAGTTGTTCATTTTGGTATTTCAGTTTGACCTTTTTATGAGATTGAGACAGGTTGGGTAGGAGTGACTCCACGGGAACTTGGATAGATTGTTCAGTTACTTTTAGATAGCCTTTTTTGTGGGAGAAATATTAAACAGCTGACCATGTTTTATGGTTTAAAGTGGTGCTTTTCTTTAAAGCTTAAACTCAAAGTTTGTTTGTTTTTGTAGTAAAGGGCAATCAAGTTCTGCACATTTCCTTGAAACCTGTGGATTGGAATCCTGCATTGAAACTGTTGCAAATTTAAGCTTTTCACCAATAACAAGTGCACAGTTAGACTTTTCTATTTTATTTTTGGAAAGACATCATCTTGAACGGGCATTTCAATGTTTAGCAATTAAGGTGAACAATTTCTATTTTTAGTAATTATTTATTATGTGTATACTGATTGAAGGCTTTAAATTCAAGATTCTGTATGTGAATTCTGAGTTATGTCTTCAAAGATAAATATTTGTTTTGAAACATCAAGTGTTATTGACACTTTTGATTAGTATATTTTAGCATCTGTATTAGGGTTCTTCGCGTTACAGATATAAATATGAAGTCAGTTCTCATAGAATTAGTGTAGGGAGCTTCGATTGAATAGGCATAATAAAGGTGATTATTATCTTGCAAGTTGTCTTATATTTGCTAGTGACTGTTTAGTTAGAGAGTTGAAGCTCTCAGGCGTTGCACCCTCTCTGCTCCCATTTCTGTGAAGGTGTGATGGTGATGTGGGTGGTTTAAACCCTGATCTCTGCTGTGGTGTTGTGTCCTAAGGCAAGAAACTTTGCTCTACATTGTTTCTCCACCCAGATGTATATATGGCTACCAGTGAACATGATGCTGGGAGTAAACCTGTGATTAGCAAGCATCCCTTTCCAGCTCCAGAGGCTGGGTTAACCCGGCATGTGGGCTGCCTTATGTTCAAAATAGAGGAAGGCTGGATAAGAGAACGGAGGAGGGTCTGGGGACTACCCTGTTATACAGTGTATGACTGCTTGAGGGTCGATGTACATTTAAGCGCGGTCAAACAAGAGAAATGATCAGAAATTTGCAAAAGTTAAGCAAAGTACTTAAAAGTTAAGGTTGTCATTTTCACTTTTTAAAGTTTAATATATTGCCTATACACTGTCAATTCACTAAACGTTTTTAAAGTTTACTAAGAAAGTTCTAAGAGTTTAAAAACTGAACTGCAGAATTGTTGGCGCCATTTGCCAACATAATATTTTGACCAGGCACAGAGTTTTGGTCAGTTTTCAAGGGAAAGAAGCTCATTATTTTGATAAAAATTAAAAGATAGTTACATCAACTATTTTTTATATATGTTGTAGTTAATTTTTTATCTCGGGTAATTTTTATTTTTCCATTGTTTTTTGGGTACTGTAATATATGCTAATGAAATTGAAACAAAGGAAAAACAAAAATTACCTTAAATAAAAAATTAACTACAACATATACATCCTTGCGGCATCCTTGCCCATATTTCCATTTTATATTAAGGGACTGTGCACTAATTATCAGCAGGAGGGGGGGGGGGAAATGGGCTTCAAGTAGGAAAACTTATCTAATACCCCTCTTCTAAGGGAGTGAATTTAGTTATTGCCCCCCCCCCCCCCGATCAGTCAGTATTTTGTATGACCCTCCCCCCCCCCCCCCCCCCCCCCCCCCCCTTCACACACCTTTTATATACAAATACCCAGTATTCTCCCATATAAAAATGACGGGGGTGCTCGTCGGAAATTTTCGTTTGATGGGCGTGGCTCAAAATCTTTTTTTTACCCCTAAGAGGTACCAATTCTAAAACAACACATGTCATATTCTGTCATATTTTTCGGCTCATACCCTAAAAGGTACTTCGATAATTCTAACGGTGGTCATTTCAGATTTTAGTACCCTAAGCGGTACCAATCTACAAATTTTAACCCCTAAAAGGTACGACAAGCACCCCGTCATTTTTATATGGGAGTCCCCCCCCCGCCCGGGAGCACTATCAGGCTGGTTAATGCTTATCCAATTCAACGGGCAGAACTTTTGTTTTGTTGCAACGAGAATATCATCGAGACACGGAAATATGACCACTATAACGAGGTTAATCTCATAAAGGCTTGTACCGCTGAACTTTTGTTTAAGACGCCAGGATCCACTGTATTGGAATACTCACAATCTGATTGGTCATCCGAGGGTGGTCTAAATTTTGGTAGACTTCGTGTTTGTGCAGGCCTGGTGTTTGTGTGTGTGTGTGTGGAAAATTGGTAAAACCACTAAGCACACAAAAATTAAAACATTTCATTCCACATTTTTTGTTGTTGTTGATTAGATTGGTCACTGGCTGACAATAAAACAGTTAGACTGTTTACTTTGTCTCTATCAACTGATCATGATAATTGACTTGGGTTTTTATCCCATGCCAACTATTTGACAATTATTTATATTCGCGGCCATAAAAATATTGGTGAATAAATTCATTTTTTTAAGATCTCTGCAGTCAAAGTTTTGGGGTAAGATCACATTATGACAGAGTTGTATCCTTTCCAGTCTCGTCCAAGTTCAAAGGAAAGTTCTCGAAAACCGTGAACCAGTCGCGGTCGCGTGCTACCACCTTGGACTTGGAGTCACGCAAGCAAAGTACATGTATTAATACTAAAAAAAATAAATATAAAGACATGTCCCAACATTGGGGAACCGAAGTTGCAGTATTTAACACTTCGTTGCTTAGAATATTTCCCATGATAAACTAGGGTTGAGTAAATTGCAATTTTAAAAATCCAAATAAGGATCGAAGTTTCGAGCACTTGCAGACTCTCTGACTCTTGTCAGTTGTAGAATGATAGGCACTAGTACTTAGTCTCCCCACGGTTTATTTGGCAACGAGCTCAAAGGGGTGGTCTTGTGGGCATGAAGTAAACAGCTTTGTTCCTGCTTTGTTCAGCATTTATTGAGCTCTTCTCGCGAATGGAAGCACGCTGTCTTAATTTGTGTCATTTCAAAAAAGGACGAACTGTATCCTAAAGACAAGGTGAGTCTTTTAAAAGGAACATTTGCTGACCTTTATATCTCCTCCTACTCGCAGCAGTGATAAAATACAACATGTACTGTACAGTGACACCCGTCCTTTCCCACTTGTTCATTTTGAGCTGATGGATTTTACATTTGCTGCCGCCCTCTTTAGCGAGCAAAGTTGATGATTATTTTTTCATTTAAGGACGCCCTTAGCGGTAGGATAGGTCTAAAAAATAGATTTTAATTGTTGTAATCGTTTCGTCGTTTTATCTTGTTATTTTCTGTTGTTGTCGCTCCTTTAAAGTAAGTTATAAGCTATGAACAGCCTATAGTCGAGTCGTGTTCGCCCACAAGGCGTTGTCTACGAAAGGTTAGAATTTTTTGGCATCACAGGGTGGAAAATTATTGTAAGTTTTATTTCCATTGTTCCTTTGCAATCACTTTTTGTGTGTTGATATAAGTCCTAACAGCTCAACCGCAGCCAAACAATAGTTGTATTATATTTTTCTTTAAGCTAATTATTGGTCAGGTCTGAACTTGAATGGCAGCTTCGTCCATAATTGTTCAAAGCTGTAAATTTTATTTCGTCAGGTCGATCTAAGCATCTGTTAACAGTTTTTTTGCATCATGGCGGACGAAGTAGACAAATTTATTCCTGACTTCAGCAGTACGCCAAAGGAGAAGCTGATTGATGTAATTAACAGCCTGCGAAGTTCGGAAGTAATCACTGAGAAATTTGGAAGTGTTAATAACATCATTCACGAGCTTCACACCTCAACCACCAAGGGAATAATTGGTATACAAGAAGCCATAAAGCATAGGCAAGATGTATTTGGAAGCAACATTATTCCTCTTGATCCACCAAAAAATATCTTGAACTATCTTATTTGTGCAATGAGAGACTGGGTGATATTGGTGTTATTTATTGGTGCTTTGATTTCTGTGATTTTGGGTGCTGTTTATCCAGAGAAGTGTGAAGGTCAAGATACCTTTGTTGTAGCAATGTACGAGGGGATTGGAATCATGAGCACGGTGGTTATCATGATTCTGTTGATAGCTTTCAGCGACTACCTAAAAGAAGCAGACTTCCGCATCTTGCACTCCAAGATCAACAGAGAGCGTAAAGTGAAGATCATCCGAAGTGGGAAAATATCAGAGATCCTTGCCAAAAACATTACAGTAGGTGACCTGATCCAACTGAATAATGGGACCCTTATCCCTGCGGATGGAATTATTGTGCATCAGAATGACCTCATAGTTAACGAATCAGCATTAACAGGCCAGACACAAATGGTACCTAAGGAATTACACTCCATTGCATTTGCAGGCACCCATGTCATAGATGGTAGTGGTAAGATGATAGTCATGGCTGTTGGGGTTAACACTCAACTCCACCTTAGGAAAGTCCAGTCTCCTACCACGCCTTCAATTATTACATTTAAACCAGCATTCCCTGATGACGAGGACATCGATGAAGAGGCAATTTCATTTGAGCGTAAGGAAGCTGAATCTCAACTGCAAGGGAAAATTAACAAGATCCAAGTGGCTCTGGGCCGTATCAGCATCTTTCTGGCATTGTTTGCTATTGTTGTTATAATAATTCGCTTCAGTGTACACACCTTCTCAACACTAGGACTACCTTTCGATCCCAGCCACATCAATGAGTACATTAGAGCACTGATAATTGGTGTTGTTGTCCTCATCATTGCTGTTCCAGAAGCGCTGTCTCTGGTGATATCTACATCACTGGCATTCTGTGTCAAGGAAATGTACCATGACAAGGCTCTGGTGCGACATGTTGACATGTTAGAAACCATGGGAAATATAACAAACATCTGTTGTAACAAGACAGGCGTCCTCACCCAGAACCGTATGGTTGTTGCAAAAAGTTATCTCGGAGAACAAACTTATGAAGGGGAACCAAAACAGTACAAGAACAACATCCCAAAACCACTGTTCACTGAACTTTGTAAAGCCATCTCTATTAACACCA
Source organism: Dendrophyllia cribrosa (assembly GCA_024195265.1). Classification (NCBI taxonomy): domain Eukaryota; kingdom Metazoa; phylum Cnidaria; class Anthozoa; order Scleractinia; family Dendrophylliidae; genus Dendrophyllia; species Dendrophyllia cribrosa. The sequence goes on from JAJLRJ010000005.1 coordinate 18,757,483, forward strand.
GCTACATGGCAGAAATCCAGGTTTGAATTTTATTTTTGTTTGATATTCTACTGTAATAATGCATGGTAATAATAAAAAATGGAGAAATAAAAAAAAATGCATGGTAATAATAATTTATTGCTAATATTTTTGGTTGAAATGCCAAAGAAATTTAATTGCATGTAGCTCTTAAGGTGGCTCGACTGGGTTTTTTGGCGACATAACACCCCAATTTTGAACGGCTGATACTTTGAAGCTGCTTCAAACATATACTAGAGATGAAATGAACTTTCCAAAAAAGTAGATTTGATTGACATCGGTGTTACCATAACAACGATCTGATGACATCATGGTTTTTGCATATTAGTAATTTTCTCAACATCTAGACCTAAACTTTTAAAACGACTGTATGCCTCTCATAGTCTAGATGTATGTCTTCAAGACTGCAAAGTTTGAAAAAATTCTATGAGAGCGTTTTCGAATAAAATTGAGTTGAATATTTTCCATCAAAAATTTCAAAATTCGCATTACTTTCTGTTATTTCGTCGATGCCAGCGTTTTCCTGACAAATTGAAACAATATTTTCACCATATATTATTCATGTGCCATAAAACTACATTCCCTGAAGGTTTTATCCTGTTTGCTTCACTAGATTTCAGTTGATGTGATCGGAAGCAATGTCTTAAATATGCTCATTTTACTCACAGAAGTAACACTTTTGTTAGGGAAGCGTTTATTTAAAAACTAGTCGATGAAATTTTTTTAAAATCTTTTGATCTAAAGTTGTACATGTGATGCATTATCTCTGCAAATTTCAAGTGCATTGAATCATTTTAAGGGCGCGAAATACAATTGAAAGTATAGGGGACTTTTGCATTCGTCTTCCAAAGTTTCATTGCCGTATGATTTGTTGACTGAGCTGGTTTATTTCAGGACTTTGCCAATTCTTGCTGAACAGCATGCAAAAAGAACTAAAAATATCCTGATCTGTGATGCTATATATAAACTATGTTTTCACCTCTAATCTTCTGATTAATAATGTGTTGTCTCATTTCTCTCAGGACTTAACCCCTACCTTTTTTATGTTGTATTTATGGCAAAAAAAATGCATGCATGATGTATTTAACCTTATAAAATTCTGCAGAAATTGGTTTTATTTCATTGTTTGTTTTTTGAGTAGCTCAGTATATGCAAATGAAATAGAAAATTGCCATACCATCCAAAAAATACATGATGTATTTATTGTTTCACTTTCTAGTATAGCACTGGACAACTTAAGATAAAGTTTAAACAGTTACTTGTTGAATTTCACATGACTATTGTGTTTTTGAAAAAAAAAAAAAATTGTCTAGTAAGCTTGCTAGTTAAGGTGGAGAATTCATGTCTGGTCTTTAGTTTTGAGAAAAGACTGATTTGGGGTAGCATTTAAAATACACATGTACATAGCTGATATTATCATTCTGACTTGCTTAAAGTGCACCTAACCCCCAATTTTTTTTTGCTCAAATCAATCAATGTATGTACCTCGAAAAGTTGAACAGTTAAATATTTCTTGTTTGTAACGTCGTGTTAGTGAGTTATAGAGATTTGAGTTTACAAAATGCTAATTAGACGATGTAAATTTGGGATTTTGCTCTTATTTCTATGTCAATTAACAATACGCAGTATACAACATAAGGATTTCAAAATCAATTTGAGAAACACTAAATATAAACTGTGGATAGTCAATTGATTCGTAAAAAATATTACTTGGAGGTAAAAGTAGTTGTATAATAAATGATTCCCGAATTTACATCATCTAATTAGCATTTTGTAAATTCAAATCTCTATAACTCACTAACGCGACGTTAAAAACAAAAAATATTTAATTATTCAACTTTTCAACATACATAGAGTTGATTAAGCAAAAAAAAAATTGAGGGTTAGGTGCACACATTCGCGCTAATTGTTTATGAGCATAGATTTAACTCACCGGCTTGGATGGTCAGTGACCCCCATATTTTTTTTTACAGATAATTTTCCTTTTTAATTCTCGACAGCCTGTGACAAAAGGAACAAAAAAATCAATGTAGGAAGTTTAAAACTTTTCTATTTTTCTACCCGCGTGACATCGAATGCTGCCAACTTGCGGCTGTCAGAGTTTGCAAATGATCTCACATTCCAAATTGATCATTTTTTTTTAGCAAGAAGCAGAGGACAGAATTCCAGTACAGGCTGGTAACAGGACAGATGCAGCTCTTCTCCAGTATCTGTTTGAGTTTGGTGAATATTATCAGACATGGAGGGATGACTATCCGGAAGACAAGTTACTCAAGGTGTTTGAGTTTTCTTCTGATCGCAAGTGTATGACTACTATTGTAGCAGCAGATGAGGCAGGAGGATTCAAGCTTTATTCCAAGGGAGCTGTTGAAGTACTCCTGGAGTTATGTACCTCTGTTGTTGGGACGACAGGCGAAGTTAAAGAATTTACTAAGCAAGATGCAGAGAATCTTTTCACTGATCTGATTGACCCATGGCAGAAGGAGGGGCTGCGTATACTCTGCCTTACCACAAAGGATATCTCTCCTTCAGGTGTGTGATTCAAGACATTTCAGACTAGAAAACGTTTATACCTTTTTGTTGGTCACAGTGTGTCTATAGAGCTATTAGCGATTTCGAATAAATGTCTTTGTATATTTCAGATGGTGAAAAGCTTTTGGAGAAGAAGGAGATAGAAATGTTGTCAAACTTGACACTCCAGGGAATTGTTGGCATAGAAGATCCAGTTAGAGAACAGGTTCAGTGCTGTTCATGTCATAAAGTAATGTTTTTGAACATGAAGATTGACAGGTCCTAGGCAGAAAATGTTGCTAATGTTACTATTATTTTAAACCTTGTTGTTTTGATGTGCCCCTTAATAATGTCTATTAAGATTCACATTTTAGGTGGTAGAAAGTTTTTTACTTTATAGAACATTATTCCTATAATTTAAAATCAAGCTGCAGTTGCCTTTTCAAAAATCCCAGCTGGCTAAAAAAAAAACAACCAAGTTTTACCCCCCTGAAAACAAAAGGTATTATTATTTTGGAAATTATATTATGTTACAAAAGTTACAAATGGCATTTGACTAAAGAAATTTAATAAACCCAATCCTGCAGATTTAGAAAATATCTATACCCCCATGGAGGGTCAGTGGAAATTCCAAGGGGAATGGAATTTCTTGGTTGGGGGGGGGGGGGGGGGGTATTATCATCAAACCTTCCTGTTCCACCACCTGTAATCGCTATATTTGAGACCTGTTGTGTTATAAGCTATCATTATTTGCATTAATTATTGGTCAATGATGAATTTTTAGCCACGATTGATTATCTTGTTGACCTTGTTGCTTTTTACAGGTGCCAGATGCAATAAGGAGGTGTCAGAAGGCTGGGATTACTGTGCGCATGGTGACAGGTGATAATGTCATTACTGCCAGGTCTGTGGCAGTCAAGTGTGGTATCATCAAACCAAACGAGGAAAGCCTTGTGTATGAAGGGGAGGAGTTCAATTCCTACATCAGAGATCCTGACAGGAAGGTAAAATATTAAAACTTAAAGGGACACTGTCCCGCAGAAATAGCAAAATTTTGCTTTGGCTATTTCCATGTTATATCACCAAATACCACCAAATATACAACTTCATTGGATAAATAGATTCTATAGAGCAAAACAAAAGCAGTAGTTTGGTGATAAAGTGCAGGATTGCAAGGATTGAAGTGGATTACAGTTCATAAAATTTGATTTATATTGACAAGCGGTCAAAAAACCAACTTGCCATTCTTGTTAAATTTTGACTTTTCTAGCCGTTATTTTGTCTGTTTAGTTAATTTTTCTTTGTTTCCATCACTTTTGGTGATAGTTTCCTCCAATTTCAAGATAATAACGTAAGCTTAAACCAAGCTCCCAACCAATATAATCATGAAAACACAATATTTCAGCAGGGACAGTGTCCCTTTAAGGTGGCTCGATCCTATTTATTGGCACATTGGTTACATTTACTGTAACTGTATACAATATAGGGCAATAAACTAAACTTGAAACTTGAAGCTTTTTGGTAACAAAGATTTAACCGTTTTCTACAATTTTTGCATTCTAAAGTAATGAAGAATGTTTGAATTTAAAGAAATATTATTTGCTTTTCTGTGGGAGTAAAAATGTTTGAGATATGAGCATATTTTTAAAACCTCATTTTAACACAAAATGCCTGCAATTTTTTTTATGCGACGACATATTTCTTCCTAATGTGCAGTTCCAGAAAATATCCATACTCCCCCCACGGAAGGACTTGTTTTTTGTTTAGCACCTCGCGTCCCCCCAGGAAATTCCTGTTTAGCTTCATACTTTGCTTCTAAAATGTTGGTTTTTAAGACCCCCCTCCCCCCTAGGAATTTCCAATGATCTTCCATGGGGTGGGTATGGATTTTTTCTGGAACTACACAATTTCATCAAATAAGCCTTGCAGGTTTTGTGTTTGCAAATTTCATGATGATCGTGACCATGCATGCATGCAACTCGCTGCACAAAAATATGCTCAGCCTGGTAAAATTTTCTCTGAAAATGCTATCTGCTAATGCATTTGTGTTAGTTGTTGTACTCATAGCTGAAGAGTGCAGCCAGACTATCTCCCATCTCAAAGCCTGATGCTACCCAAAGCTTTATTGAAAAAAAAAACTGAGTAATCAGAAACACATAGCAAATGCAGTAACTGTTACTGTAATTAGTGCTACAACAAGTAGCATTTTATGCTGCATGCAAGATTAATTAAATGTCTTATATTCATCCGACTTATCGGGTGTTTGCTCCTTTATACCCGCCAAAAAAATATTATCATGACAAAATACATCTTCTACAGGGGTTTTTTTATCTACAGTTTTTACCAGTTTTTAGCACTGTAGGTTCTCTTTCTAACAATCCACTTTTGAACTACAATGAAAACCCTTGTGCTATAGCTTGATAACAATATTCAAGATCTCTGACTTTGCTGTCACATTCCCCATGGGCAGTTTGCCACTTGAGGATAACGAGGCTTGATACATGAAAATCTCTTTCAGTTAAATTAAAGTGATAATTAATTTATTCTTTTTTATGTCAATGTACATGTATCACATTTTTTTGCTGAAACTTATCTGTGATAACAATCATAATCTCTTCTGAAAACATATCTGTTTCATAATCTTGTTTTTGTACAGATCAATACTGATCGTTTCAATGCCATGTGGCCTAAACTGTGTGTTCTAGCAAGATCCAAACCATCAGATAAGTTCACACTAGTCAAGGAAATGATGTATAGTACTAAAAAGCCTGCTGGCGAGATTGTAGCCGTGACAGGCTCAGGAGCTAATGATGGGCCCGTGTTAAGAATGGCTGATGTTGGATTCACTATGGCAAGTTGATATATATATATTTTTTTTTTCAAAAAATATAATTAATTTTTATACCTTCCCAGGTCAATATTATGATTGAAAGTTAGTAATAGTTCAATATAAAGAGTTTTGTTGCAAGTTTGGTAACCTAATTTCCAAGACAAACTTAATTGGGTGCTGAAAATTATCTCTGCTTTTGTTATCATTCAGGGAGTGGCTGGAACAGATATTGCTAAGGAAGCTTCAGACGTCATCCTTTTGAATGATGACTTCAACAGCATTGTGAATGCTATCAAGTGGGGACGCCATATTTACCACACCATCCTGAAGTTCTTACAGTTTCAGTTTACTGTTTGCTGGGTTGCTGTTATTGTTGTGATCATTGGAGCTTGTATTTTGGGGGTAATTAAGATCTATGATACTTGTAACCAGACTTCAGAGCATAATAAACCAGCTGCTATTATGCACACACCTGTGTTGTATAATCTAAGTCTCTATATCGTAACACTATACCAGATAGCTCTTGCGCCAGCACGAAAACCATACCAGATAGGCCTTTCGTTCACACATGAAACAATAGTTTCGGAACGAGTTTTGTTCCGGAGCGCCGCTGCGACGCAGCACTGACGATCATGAAAGTGAATCGTCACATATCGGATAGATTCTCGTGCCACTCTCTGGGGCAGTGTGAACAGGCAATCGAACCAAACCGTAGCGGAAGTCAACAACTTAAGGAGTGAGGATTGAAACCCACTGAAAAAAAAGTAAATATCCAGTTCTGGGTTGTTTCTGTTCACACCAGACCGGAATATTTTTTCATGTCGACATGATAAGCTAATCCGGTATAAACAGTTCTCTGTATAAAATATTTTTCATAGGGACAGTTTACATTACTGAGTCCTGTTTCAAAGTAAAGAGTAATTATAGAGCAGGATATTTGCCTCTCAGAGATTATTCATTCTTTCATCCATCTGATATAAATTATTTCAATCTCTTAAAGGAAGTAGCCAGGAAACCGGCCAATTAAAACTCAATAGGCTTACAAGATTTTGGGCTTTGTCAACACAGTAGAACTGATTTGAAAATAAACAATCATTAAGCTAATAACATTAAATATTATTTAAATAATATGTAAAAAAAAGAGAACAGGTTAAGTTTAAGATATGAGTTATTAAATTGAGATTCCAAGCCAGATATTCCCAAATACTCTAGCTGAAAAAACATGTCAAGGTATAAAGGTTTGGATAGAAATTTCCTTCATGCATAGCTTTTCATAGACCGTGAATAGTCTAATATTTCTCTCAGGGAAAATGTGCTATTCTTGAGCAATTTTGCCTGTGTTTTGCTTACTTGACTAGCCCTGAGAGAAACAAGAGACTTCTTGTGATCTAAGAGTTTGATAGCTAGACCATTCTACTGTACATGGCACCTTCTTAGATTGATTTTGATGTTTTATTTGTGCAGCGGAGTCCACTGGTTGCTACTCAGTTATTATGGATCAATCTGATTATGGACACACTAGCATGCTTTGCCTTGACAAGAGACATCCCAATTGATGACCTTCTTAACTACAAGCCGTACGGTCGTCACAAGCCTCTTATCTCACGCACTTTACTCCGCAATGTGATTGGTCACAGTATCTACCAACTGATAGTCATGTTTATGTTGATTTTCAAAGGAGGTGACTTGTTTGACATCAAAGATGGCTTCCATTCAGATACCTTCTGTTTGCCGACTCAGCACGCTTCGATCGTGTTCACAGCATTTGTGTTTATGCAGCTGTTTAATGAGATCAACGCGAGAATGTTGCAGGAGAGAAATGTGTTCACTGGAATCCACAGAAACTATGTTTTTCTGATCATCTGGGTTGGCCAAGTTGTGATGCAGGTAAGTAACTGCTGCTTTTAGTTTTTTTTATTGTTAGTAGTTTGTAATAGTAATTGGACTGAGTGGAGTACAATTCAGGGAGTAATCGGGCGAGTAATTTCAAATCGGTCGAGCGCGTAGTGCGAGGACGATTTGAAATTACGAGCACGATTACCCTGAATTGTACGACATGAAGTTCAATTACTAATTAATCGAACCAATAACAAAATTTGAGATCAAAAAGTCTAAGTGGAGTTTTTTGTACTCATAACGTCAAGGTTATTTTCTATCAGTTAATGAAAGCAGGAAGAAACAGCGAGAAAAAGAACCCATTTAAGTGCACCTGATTGACGTGCGCGCAACATAGGTGTCCAATTGCAGCTATCCAATTACAAAAAGTTGTAATTGGATAGCTGTAATTGGACACCCACGTGACTGTGCGCTAATTACGTAAGAAATAGGTGCGTGGTTGACCAATCACAATTGAGAATTTTGTTATTGATACGATTGACTTTAATATACAGTTGAACCTCTCTAATGCAGACACCAAATCAGGATGAAGCCAAGTGTCCATATAAGAGTTGTTTTCAGTCATAGATATGATTACATCATTAAAAAAGGCTCCAGTATACTTACAAATGGTCTAAACTTGTTTCATTTTTGTGGTATATTTAACCCATTGACTCGTGGAGAATTTTTGCAGAAAAAGGCAATTTGAAGTCATTTAAAGCCATTTTTTGATTGCTGTGGAGGCAAATTGCTAGCAAACTGCCCAAAACGTTGTTTGTAACATGAAAACTAAGCTTTCTTTTTGTTCAGGGGTTATTATCGACCTTTGTTTTAGGGCATGCACATAAAGCAAAAGTTTGAGATTTTTGGACAAGAAAAAACGCCAGAAGCTTGACTTTTCTTTCTTTCTTTTTTTTTTTTTCATTCTACTCCCCATTCTTTTTTGTTTACTTCATTTTTTTCCCTTGTTGCTGGCCTTTCACTAGACTTCATTTATGAAGTAAAAGTTTCTCAGAAAACGCTGAAGAAGGTGAAATTTTTTAACAAGAAGTGGCAAATAGTAGGAAGACCAGATTTTCCTTCGATTTTGCCAGGCAAAGCTGTTAGGTTTTTTTTGTGTGTAAACCTGGTCCAATACATGAGAGCTCATCTCATTTGGGCACTTTTTGAAAGATTTCTTTCTTTCTGCTTGAGTTGGGTACAAAAGACATCTTTTATCATATAAAGGGATGACATCGCAAATGTTAGAAGGACCGTGGTTCCCTCACAGACGGATTTGGCCAGTGTAGGCCAGGAGTGAATAATTTAACAGTTGAAGGGCCGAGAGCATAACCAGCCTATATGACTTTTTATTAATTTTTTCTTTTTTCTCGCTCAGATTTGCCCATTTTTGGCATGTGAACTACAAATTAGTTGCAAAACATTGTTCAGAATTTTTTTCTGTTGTTTTTTCCCGTCGTTTTCGAGAAATTCCGTATCCAAAAAAAAAAATGAAAGGCTCCTATTGTAACGCAATATTGCGGTAAGCTTCTGTTTTCACACTGACACGGTTTGATATTTTTTAAAATTAAACGTAAGGATTTTTGACGAACGCAATAAAAATAGTAAATCACTTTCGTAATGTCCAGTTCGAAAAAAAAAAGGATGCTGAGCATGAATCGAACCTGGAGCTGTCCGAGCGCAGATCACGGAGCCAAACCACACCGAGGAACACATGCTCAGCGCAGACTAAGTTTTCTTATTTACAGGTACATACGCATCAAAACGCGTATCTCGATTTGAAAATCCTTTTAGATCAATTTTATAATGTTGCATTAAACACCCGATCCAAATGCGAAACATCTTTTGGTCGGCCAGCAAGAACTCACTTCGAGCTACCAAAGCTGTATTTCAAGTGCCCGACCACGCACAGCGGACCCATCTGCCACTGTCGCAAAGCATGTCGGGAAATCTTACAACAAAACCGAAATGGAGTTCCCGCCCGAAAATTATTGCAAAATACTATAAGTCTCAAACCACTTCGGATATCGGGCATTTCGACCACGGCACGGGATAGGAAATGGCCCACAACTCTCAACGTTGCCCCTTTTCTGATCCGAAGTGATTCCAGACTTTCCCGCTGGCTCGTCTTGCCCAACAAGGTCCGTTTTTCATCTCGAGCGCTGAATGGCACTTCAGACACAAGGAAGGACAAGAAACACGACTCGTTTCTTTGAGAGGTGCTAGAGACTTAAGGATTTCCGGACTTAATGTGTTTCAATCACCGGACGGGCCTCATACACATTGGCTTACACACACGCTACAGAGGCGATGTGTTGCCGTAGTGAGCTCACGATAGATAAGCGAGCCAGGCGTGCGTAAATAACGGTATTTTCGTTCAGGTTGTTGGCACTGGTCAGAAGTATTGCAGACGCGTATTCTCACGGCCAAACTGCTTTGAAATGGCTTCGCAATTGCGCTCTGAATGTACAGTCAAAGCACTGGAGGGCCAGAACTCTGCTTTTTTCAGGTGAAATTAGTTAAATTTGTTAGGGTTAGTGCAAATTCGACAAGAGTTTATGATATTATTCGTTGTACGATAAAATGAGGCAAATCTGAGCGAGAAAAAATAAAAAAAGTCATATAGGCTGGTTATGCTCTCGGCCCTTCAATTATTTTTAACATTAAAAAAATTGTATTGCTTTAAACACATATCATTGTAGTCTATTGTAAATTATTCAAAGATAAAGAAACCTATGACAATTCAAGATATTACATGTATGTTAATGTATGGTACAAAATACATACCTGCAGCCCAAACTCAGTGACCATTGTCTATATTTTAGAGTTTATTTCAGAAAACATATACAGAGATTTTGTTACCTGTGTGAAATGAAGTGTCTGTAAATAAGAGAGGTGTTTGCATTAGGAAGGTATCCCTATTGAGAGGTTCGACCTCTTGTTATTGCATTGTTTTAAAGCATGTGCCTTGCACAGGTAAAAATAAATAATAATTTATTATTATATTGTTACTACATCCATAATATATATATATGCATATTAATAATAAATTCAAGCTTTAGATTTCCTACAAACACCCCAGTCACTTTAATATGGGGGTTTCTACCCTCCCCAGCATACAATGTATCTTAATATTATTTTTAATGTTGTGACTTCCTGTTTTTCTTATTTAGATCATCATAGTACAGTTGTTTGACACAGCATTCCATGTGGAAAGCATGGACTGGAATCAGTGGATGTGGTGCTTGTTTCTTGGCTTCTCAGAACTGCTATGGGGTCAGTTGATCTTCACCATCCCCAAGAATGTTATTCCTGCTGCATGCCGCTGTGTTTCTGTTGGTGTGGCTCAAGGAAGAGGCATTGCTTATATCAGGAGCTGCTCCCGTGTGGAACAACAGGTACAAATCTAAAGTATTTCACCATCCATCTCCTGTCAACTGACCTTCAGACTGAATGTTCCAGTACACTACATGTAGGTATTTCACCATGCTAACTCCACTGCTGGTGCTGCTGTATGTAGGTTAATTTGTGTTGCTTGACATGATGATCAGAACATCGCATAAAGTAATAATTTGTGTTTTGGTTTTGTTAATCAGGACAGTGGGATTAAGGCTTTAACCTTGCTGAGTCCAGTAGATGAGCTGACAACAGAACCACAGTTTCCTGAGGTGAAAGAAGAAAGGCTTCCAATGAGTGAAGATTGAACAGTAACAGTAGGCATAAATGATAAGTACTTGTTACACTAAAGCTGCAGTTAGCCATGCCATTTCAGCTGATTCTGTTAAAAACGAGTGAAGGTTCAAAGTAATGGCGTAAATTAGATTAAGGAAAAGAAAAAGGTAATTATACAGTAAATACCCACCTATAAGAGGGCTAAGAGCCTGTGGGAAAAGAATCTGCATACTACTATTGCCAGGCTTTATCTGACTAAAATTATGCTGCAAAATTTGACAGCATGTATTTATTTAGAATAAAGTCAATTGAAGCAAGGGGCCATGCCAAGCTTTTAGCCAGCAAGGTGTCTTTTGAAAGTGTGTGTCTTAGGTGTCTTAAATGTCTTTGGTGCAATTTTCATGAAGTGAAAATTGCACCTAATCCTTTAAAAATTTATGATTGGAAATATCTTCAGGACACCCACTTTTAAATATCAGGCTAAAAGCCTGGGCCACGCCCATATTAAATTACTTTTCTGGCCACCAACAAGAAACAAGAACCTCAATGATTTAAGAACCTAAACAGCCTGATGTCTTACTTAAATTAAATAATGTCTTGTTAAAAAGCAGGTTCTCTTATATGCGGGTATTTATATTGTTATTAGGGAGCTGAATAGGAAGACAGATGGTCAAAACTGGACAAGATTGAAACAGATTATGAAAAGCTCCATAGATAGCGTATGGTACAACACAAAGCACATTTAGGTCAATGTGAGTGAGATTACATCATGTAATGTGCATGTAACAAAGATTTAATCGTTAACTTTAAATGTTCCAATGAATTGCCATTTCATAAGCATTACAGAAAGTTTAACTGTTGAGAGTAAGAACTAAAACATGATTTGTAAAAGCAGGAAACAATTGCAAGTTTTCAAGTAATTGTGCTCATGTGGATGAACTGAGCTAATACTGTTTTAAACAATACAAGCAAGGTGAGATATTTGCATGGAGTTTTGATCGATTTATTTGTGGGTGTTTTTATAGGATATATTTTGATTCAGTTTATGATCACCATAAAAAAATCACTCAAACAAACCACTCACCATCTTCTCCTTTTACTCCTGGTAGTATTCAAAATCAAATTCAAGAGAAATGCAAAACTCCATTTGTAACTGAATGTGGAAAAACTGTTGAAACGTACTGCTAAAGAAATTTCATGTGAATGACCAAACTGATAAGGGTTTCATCTAAAGACTGAAAAGTTAGAACCACCTTGCACAGCATAATAACCAGCACCACAGGAAAGTACTGCTCAGTAGCTTTCATTTGAATGGTCACACTTTCGGACTTCATCCACAGACTCAAAAGTTAGAACCACCTTGTACGGCATAATAAACAGCACCACAGGAAAATACTGCTCAATAGCTTTCGTTTGAATGGTCACACTTTAGGACTTCATCCACAGACTCAAAAGCTAGAACCACCTTGTACAGCATAATAAACAGCACCACAGGAAAGTACTGCTCAATAGCTTTCAATTGAATGGTCACACTTTAGGACTTCATGTTAGAACCGCACAATGTCATGACTCAAGGTTTGATTGTTTGAGTGAGGGCTTTAATGGTGTTCATTATTTAGTCATGTCTTGTGCGTTTAATAAAAGTAGATGAAATTAGTCCTAAAAATCAACGTTAGCATTTCAAAGTGATTACTTGATCAGCCCAGCTTCCCGGCTATTTATAGCGATGTAAACCGAGCAGTGCTAAGTTAGTATTCACATTTGTTGTTCATTTGTTTTTATTGCTTGGTGTGCTACCTTAATAATTGTTTTGAAAGTAACAGCTTAAAAAATGCCTTAGAGCGATTTTCGTATGACCATGAAAAACGGTTCGGAGAGTGTTTGCGATTTGTTTCATCCGCCAATGATTGAACAGATCGAAACAAAAGCCTCGTTTCGTTTCCCGCGTAAACAACCCTAATATGGCAAATGCGCTTGTTCGATAAACCAATCGGAATGTCGAAAACAGAATGACGTCAAACAGAATTCAGAAAGTTCTCGGACAAAAGATCAAATGTGCTGTGTTGTGCGTGTTTTCGAAAGTCGGTGGAAATTTAATGCTGTTTTTTTGTATCTGTGGTTATTTCAGAGGAGGAAAAATGAGAAACGAACGACTTTGAGAAAGTTTAATTTATATGCTGCTTTATGATTTAATGTTGAAACTTTAAAAGTGTAATACATAACGTTTTTGTAATTGTTAAACAATCAGATTATGACTTCTAGATTTCTATCGCGTGGTAGTTGATGAGAGCGAAGCCTGAATCAACTATCACGCATAGAAATCAAGAGCGAATAAACTTAATGTTTTGGTATAAATCTACTGGACGTTCAAAACTTAACAACAAGACAGGCTTGCGCTTTTTATTGAATAATGATATAAATAGGTCACGCGCGGATAATCAGCTAGATAGTGAGTAGTGTAGCCAATAAGAGAACAGCATTCGTGATAAAACGCTAGAAGATTTATACTAATGTCTTATAGAGTGTAGTCTGCACACATGTCTGCTTTTTTTCGAAGCGAGGAAATAGAAGACGCCTGCGTAGAGGCTATTAAATTCCCGGGGGGGGAGGGGGGGTACTCTGCAAATGTTTGGGTGGGGGTGTGCCGCTGGGACTCTGAGACCCTTAACCTATACTAGACCATATTGGCTGCATTTTGCAACCGTTTTCTAGACTAAACACTACCCTATCTTAGACCTATTCTTGACTCGCTGTTTTCCAGAAACTCGTTCACCGTCACATTTATTAGTTGACAGGGGTCAGTAAAAATGCCGTACTGCCCGCCGTACCGAATTTCAAATGCCATTTGCCAGTAAACCTTGTCTAGACTAAATTCTTCACGTAACTGATCAGTTTTGCGGAAAATGATACCCTATTCTAGACCAAAAATCTCTGATTACTATACCCTATCCCAGACTGAACTGCCTAAAAACCATACCCTTCACAGCGGCACATACCTCTATAGCTCATATATGCGAGTACCCCCCCCCCCCCCCCCCCCCCCCGGATTAAATTAGACTGCTGCTATTTCTAGAATTCCATATGAAGGAAAATGTTCAGTTTGGATTAAAGGGGCAGTATCATGAGGGCGAAACTTGAAAACTGGGCCGACGTTTTCAAGTTTGATTTGGCAAATTCAAAAAGGCCGTCGAGAAGTGGAGGTATTTGTTGAATCAAAAAATCCGTTTTGATAGCCGGAAAAAAGAAAAAAATCACTTTTAACAGTGATATGTCCAAAATTCCGGTGCAAGAATAGTGAACAGTGCCGCGCGTGGAACATCGTGATACTGCCCCTTTAAGGCTTAAAGCCGTGACAACTATTTTGTGAAGCTCGTACGCATTTTGTAAACATTAGAATGGTTGAACGGCCATATTGCAAATATTAAAACATTGCTAAACAAAACAATTATGTGGTGGTCATTGCTTACATGCATTCGATATTACTTTTTTCACTCATACGCGAACCACAGAAGGCCCACACGATCAGAGCTTAATCCACAGGCAGCCCACACGGTTTCCGGACTCTTAAGGTGGGCAGACACAAGGGGTCATGTAGCAGGGACATGTAGCAGCGACAAAAATTTGCGTTGTGCACACAGAGGGACGTAGCAGGGACAAAATCATAGCGTTTGCACACACATGAAAATGTGAACTGATACTATCATTATTGTGCAACACCAATTTTGGGGACATTTTGTTCCCGCCACATGTCGCACGGAGTTCAACTTGTTGTAACATCTCACCGCAACATTTTCATGTGCGTGCAAACGCTATTATTTTGTCCCTGCTGCATGTCCCTCAGTGTAGTGTATACTACACAAGTTTTTGTCGCTGCGATATGTCCTTGCTACATGACCCTGCTACATGACCCCTCGTGTCTGCCCACCTTTAATCAATTATCATGAAGCACCACGGCCACGGCTCGGTTGTTCAAAGCGCAATTTCAGTCAACCTCGTTCCCAGGGCCTTCTCCGCTTTCAATGTGACGGGTCACGTGATACATCGTTCATAAAATTGCATTCAGGAATAGAAGGATATGATTTTTGCTATCTTCCCTCCTTGCTAGGCAGACGTGGAGAACGCGGACTACTGTCTTTTCTAGCTTGGTACGGCCGCCTCTTTTCCAGGGCCCGGTTGTTCGAAAGCCGATTTTATGCTAATCCCGGCTTAAAAGGTCTTAAAAGTTAGCGAGGATTTCATTTCTCTGTTTACTGAAATGTTCTCAAAAGGTCATTTGTAGCTAGTGGTGAAGACAAGTAAAGTCGAAATTGGAGGGCAGATAACTTTGGAAAATTTTCAATTGTTGAGTTATTTAACTGGATTCAAAATTGACGCTAATCCTGGGTTAGCTTAATCGTGCTTTGAACAACCCGGCCTTGGTCACCAACGAGCAGATTACGGATCACTTCATCAGGCCCCGGTTGTTCAAAAGGTGGATAACTCTATACAGCGGGTAAATCTGTACAAAACCAATTGCGTTATCCACTGGATAGAGATTTATCCGCAGGATAGTGCTATCCACCTTTTGAACAACCGGAGCCTGTTATTTGCCAAATTTGCGAAATTTGGGGGTGTTTCTTGGTGTTGCGGAAGCCATTGTTGATTAGCTTTTGTGTTGTGGTGTGGGTATTGTTCAGCGTCTTTTGAATCTTTTGTTTTACGTCATTTGGCGATCACGCCATCCGCAACACCAAGAAACTACCAAATTTGGCGAGGAGCATTTTGGGGTCAGACATTTAAAAACGGAGTGGAGCTTTGGGAACGAAAATGGCCGCCCGTTTAAAATTGTACATACAGGCGCCATTAAGGCTGGCACACACTAGGGGACATGTTGCGGGAACATGAAGCGGGGACATGTTGCAGCGACAGTTTTCCTCGCGTGACATCCCCTTTTTTGCCAAAAAGTTCTGTTACGGGGACACAATTTTGTCCCCGCAACATGTTGCATGAAATTCAGCTGGTTTGAATTCGTGCGTCATGAAACGGGGACAAAATGATCCGGCCCAATTCGATGTCGCATCGTGTGCATTGCTCTTGCAAACTGTCCCCGCTACAAAATAGAAATGAACCAATAAAAACGCGCCATTGATTATCCCGTGAGCCTTCAGTAGCAGGCGCCAACAATGATTTCTGTGCTCAATCGGCTTTGTGTGCACCAGCTTGCGTACTGTCCCTGCAACATGCGCCTATGATGTGCACACGAAGGGGCTTGTCTTCGTTTTATGTTCCCGCAACATGTCCCCTAGTGTTTGCCGGCCTTTAGTCTACCTCACCTGCTGCACAATATGGACAATTTGAGTTTGTTTGACGTGCAAATTTGTGTCAAACACATGAACTGCACGGATGCTTGAACATGTGGAATTTTTGTTAACTTAACGGAGCAAAGCGATAAGTAAAGAATGGGGTGTTTGTGAAAATAGGCTTTTCGATAACTTATTTGCTTTTCAGCTGAACTGCTCAACAACTTTTAATTAACGTTTTGCAAATTTTGATGGAAATAATGAGTTCAGTTACAGGCGGCAAAAAAAAAAATGTAGAATTTTCTCGACACTTTCAAGTGTTTATTACGTTTTCACACTTGACATAATTTTAATGCATATTACACCAGCTGAGTTAAGCTGTTTTACACCTTGTTGTGGACAATATCAATATCAGTTTTGCGGACTATAAAGGCTTATAAATAGCTTTTAGACCGAGAAAGTCACGGTCTGTACATAATGCCGTTGATTGCATTATTTTGAATAAATGTGGATCAGTGAAGATGAAGCGCGAGAAAGTACTTGTATTGTTTGCTTGGCTTTTTTGTCCTTCATCAAAACATTTTACCATAAAGATCGAGCTTATTATTTGAGCTGCTATGGCGACAAATTCTTTTGTTTTCATATTTTAATTTAAATTAGTTCCAGCACGTAATCACCAGCACTTATTTCGCGTTCCTCGTCGCAAAAAAGTTGTGGGGTAGGATTAAGTCTGCATTTCGCTGGTTCAGAAGTATCCTTCCCTTCAATATATCGTCAAAATTTTGCTTATCACATAAATCCGAGCTTGAGCGATATAATTTATCAGAGTTCGTGACATCGAATGTAAACAGATCTGTTGTAAACATAGTTGTTGTGATCTAACTTCATCTATCAAAACCTGACCGGCAACATGGCTGGCCCAGACAGCAAACCTAACTGTGCTCCGGATTTCTCAAACTTTCAACGACTTCATCAAACTTTGACCGGCCTGATGGATACTCGAGGAAAAACAGCAGCGGACCGTCTTGAACGAGAACTTGGAGGCGTTAAAGGACTCGCAAAGCGACTGCATTCGTCCACCAAAAAGGGCCTGATTGGCATCAAGGATGGACTCAATACTCGAGAAACAAAGTTTGGTACAAACGTCACACCTCGCACTGCCGTCAAACCACCTCAGAGCGTTGGACGATCGCTCTGTGACTCGCTTACCGACGCTGTATTGCTTATTCTTGTCGTTGGAGCCATCGCAGCTCTTGTTCTAGGATGGTTTCATCCGGAAATTTGCGGTGGGATCGAACAAACCAAGACAGCATGGCAGGAGGGATGCGGCATTCTCGGCACCGTGGTTTTCATCATCTTGATTTCGACGATAAGCGACTATTTTCGAGACTATGAGTTTTATAAGATGCAGAAAAGGCTCGAGAACAGCCGTATTTGTACGGTCGTGAGAAGTGGGAAAGAAGAAAATATATGTTTCATAAACATCAAAGTTGGCGATCTGTGTGTACTCAAACCCGGTACATTTGTCCCTGCAGATGGAGTTCTTACTCAGATCAATGAATTGATCACCAATGAAAGCATCATCGGTGGTGAAATAACTGTTGTCAAGGGGGAAGATGAAGATCTTTTGGTGTTCGCAGGAAGTTATGTTAGAGAGGGTAGCGGCAAGTTTTTAGTCACGGTTGTCGGGGAACACACACAAGCAAATAAAAGACAAAAAAGCGATCCTGTGTCACAACAGCCCGACTCAGCTGATGATGAAAGAGGGACCCTCCAAGGCAAACTTAATAAGGCTTCGGCTGTTTTAGGGCTCATTGGTATAATACTCGGTGTGTTGGTGGCTCTGATTATTATTATGCGATTCAGTATCCAAACTTATTCAGTGGAAAACAAGAGCTACGATGAAAGCCACTGGATCGAGTTTGTGCAGGCGATAATTCTTGGAATAGTGATTATCATCATTGCTGAGCCTGAAGGCCTGACACTAGCCGTCACCATAAGCCTGTCCTACTGCATTGACAAGATGCATGCCAACAAAATAATGGTTAGAAATGTTGATGCAGTGGAGAAGATAGGCAATCTGACCACAATATGCTGCGGTAAAACAGGAGTGCTAACGGAGCTGAGCAAGATGAATGTCACGGAACAGGTTGCAGAATGTTATTTTGCAGAGGAGTCTTACAGGGGGCACCCACGTTATTACAAGGACAAGCTTCCTTCCAACTTAGTCAAGGAACTCTGCGATGCTATCTCTATTAACACCAGTTACTCTTCCACTATTACGGTAAGCCGCTCGTTATAAATTATTTACCGCTCACTCAAAACCTCAATTAGCATTGGCTTTGTTTATTTTTGCAGTCTTGATAACTGCTAAGTAGTTGTTAAACTTTTCACGCATTTCAGCATTAAAAGGAATATCCAGTCTATGTAATCGTTTTAAAGATTCTGCGATATCTCTATCTGAATTAGATCTACAAGAATGAATACTTTAACAATTGTTGTCAAGAGACGTTTTGAAGATGGAATATGTGTTAGGTCAACCTCATTCCCAGGGTCTTTCATAAAACTTTTAGCCACACCAGAAATTTAAAAACTTTTAGTTTGACGGAAAGATTTTGCAGAATATTAACTAGCACAATACGAAAAGCATGACCATGCATGTCATTCTGTGACGTTAATAGTATTGACAGTGTAATTTCAAACAATTAATAGGTGATCAATGGAACGTGACTTGTTTATTTTCTTTTGTACCATGAAAACATTGCAACAATGACTTGCGATCTTAAAATGTTTTAGGAGAAAAATAACACGTATCGAAAATCATTTGTTAACAGCCTTCTCGTCATAATTTAGCCGGGTAGAAAATGACGTCCAGATCGTGTTTCTTAAAAAAATAAGTAATCGGTATTTTACAGAAAATTGAGTTTATCTCACGAAATTTTTATCGCTCAGTTCATGCCAAATATTAAACATTTAAAGTGGCATATTTCTTCGTGGTCGAATACCATACAACAATAAACGATAACATTCCTCGACAACAGTTAACAGTTGTAACAGTTGAAGAAGACATTCTGTTATTTTGCCCACGTTTTTGTCTGCCCAAGTAGGGATGAGGAAAGGGGTTTGAGCCGGGAGACGGGCTGGAGACTCGTGAAACGTTTGTTATTTTCAAGACCAAAACAATCCCGGTTATGTTGGTGTTGCGCTGAAGTCCACAAACTCTACAGACTCCATTTTCCCTGTTTTCCGTAACAATTAAAGAACATTAGCCAGACCAGGAGCCTGGCCGATACTAAATGAAGAATCTTGGTCTCCTTTTGTGAAGAATCGCCTCCAATACTGATCGTCGCTGAGATGTAGAGTTGCGAATAACCTTTTCTCTACTCTCCGTGGAACTATATATTCAGTGTTTTTGTACTGTTTTCATGTCTTACTCATCCCTTTCAGCATTCCTCTCTCTCACTCACAGAATAGAATAAGAAGTTTAGCATTCTTGCTGACGTACTCATAAGATTTGACTTACCGAAGGTCACACGTGGTTCTGTTTACTAATTCACTTCTGTTTTTTGTTCAGACATCAGTTCCTCAGAGCCTTCCCAAGCAAAATGGCGACAGAACAGAATGCGCGCTTTTGCAGTTCGTCCTTGACCTAGAAGAGTATTACCCTTTCATACGCAAAGATCATCCAGAGGAATCATTTGTTAAAGTGTTTCATTTCTCCTCGGAACGTAAGTTCATGACAACAGTTATTCCTGATGGTGACGGGTTCAAGATTTACTCCAAAGGCGCACCCGATGTCATTCTCAAACGGTGTACGGGGATCGTGCGACGCGACGGAAGCGTTGGAAAGTTTCTTCCCGAGGATGAAGTCGGAATCGATCAAGTCATCAAAAACATGCAAGAGAAGAGTCAGTTGAAAGTGATGTGTGTAGCGTACAGACATGTGTATCCTTCAGGTAAGTCCCTTTTTTGTTTTTTCATCCTTCACGCTAGAACATTTAAAGGCAACCTCCGTTGTTATAACAAATTGACGTTAAATTGTTGGAAATAAAGTCTCAATTAAAAATTTTTAAAAAGCAGGTGCAAATATAATTTTAGTGTACAAAAAAATGGATATAAATATCGCCTATTTTCGCTTTTAAATTTCCCGCGCGCCGCCATTTTGAATATTTATGACGTGTTACGGTTGTCTTATTGTTGCATACAAAAGAACTTCGCAACCTCGTTCCCAGGGCCTCTCTCTCTTCAGCTACGTCATCATCGGGAGAGACCCTGGTTGCGGCTGGTCACGTGCCACCCAGAATCTGGGTGGTAACAAAAAATTTTGTTAGGGGAGGGGTAGTAAAGTGTACATTTGTCGCTTTACCGAGAAAGGGGAGAAGTATTTTCGACCTGTAAGCGGTTCATGTTGTTGTCAACTCAGCCAAAACGTTTCTGAGCGACGGAAAGCACGTTAAAAAACCTCGTTTCTTCAGGGATGGAAACAAACGCCGCGACGGTCAATATTTCGCGCAGGCAAATGCCACGAACCGAGCTGAATTCAACATTTAGCCAGTATCAGGCTCCTTAATATGTGAATACAGAGGTAATCTTTATCCTTATGCTTTATTTTATGCTAAATTTATACTGTCAGATGGCCAATTAGCCGAAAAAACTAACTAAAATCAGAGAATACGCGACCGATCGAAATCAACACTTTGTTGACAAGATCAATATATTACATTGGGCAACATTATACAAATTATATTTTATATTTTATCTACAAGCTAAGATTTAGACACGAATGCAGCAAGCAAACTACAAGAATTATTACATTCTGGTCAATAAAAGCATTATTTTATAAAGCAAACGATGTGTGTGAAGTTATATTTTGTTCAGGCAATATCGAATTCAAATCTCAGTGGATAAATAAACGTCTGGCTCTTTTTACCTTTGTTGAATTTAGAAGGTGACCGAAGGCTTTCAAAAGTGTACATATCAAAATGTTAAATGCCAGTGTGTTTGAACGAATGAGCCTCTTGACAAGCATTTCTTTCGTCTTCTGTTCGTTCGAGAAGATGAACGAAAATAGTTATTGACCCTACCCCGATGGAAAACAGTTTGTCACAGGGTGGCACGTGACCAGCCGCATCCAGGGTCTCTTCCGATGATGACGTAGCTGAAGAGAGAGAGACCCTGGGAACGAGGTTGAAGAACTTCGATTCTTAACAATAGCGGCAACCGTAACACGTCATAAATATTCAAAATGGCGGCGCGCGGGAAATTGAAAAGCGAAAATAGGCGATAAAAATATCCATTTTATTTGTACACTAAAATTATATTTGCACCTGTTCTTTTAAAAATTTTAAATTTCGACTTTATTTCCAACAATTTAACGTCAATTTGTTCTGACAATGGAGGTTCCCTTTAAGGTGAAGTAATACGGGAAACAAAATCGCTCAACTTGCCGGGCAACAATGTTGCGTACGTTGCAGGTTGCATCCCTGATGTTGCGTGTATTACCACCTGCGCGCGCAACAAATCTTCATGTCGCAGAAAGAAGACGTCGCTTCTACTTTCTGCAACATGAAATTTTTTGCCCGGTAAGTTGCACACAAAAAATAATAATAAAATAGACAGCTCACCTTTTGTTAATTCCATCGACTTTGATGGTTATCCTGGGCCGCCGCCCGTCGCTTATTTTAAACCGTGTTAGAATTCATCGCTAGATATTGTCCGATTCTGATTAGAGAATGATACGCAAAAAGACTACATTGCCGATGTCGCCAATTAAAGCGCATGGGTTTTAAAAAGGAAGCAAATATTTTCAAAAACAAAGAGCAAGAATCATACTGATGATAGAGTGTTTTAGAACCATAACTGAGCCTGAAATTGATCTTTAAGGTAAAGTAATACGGGCAACAAAATCGTGTTCTGCTTTTCGTCCATTTCCCTGCTCGCTTTCCCAGGACAGTACATAAGAGCTGTCAAAAGCCAAAATCAGAAACCAATAGTTGTTTACCGGTTTATGTTAACATGTCCAACACCTCAACTAAAATTTGGTTGGAATGAGGTGTTTCTAGATCATAGAATCTATTGAACGTTTTGATTTTTCAGTTGCCTTTAAGTGTGAACGATGCAAAACAGTCGTCTGGACAACTGAGAACGGTCTTAAAAACAAACAGAATTTCACTTGCATCAAATCAATCAGAGACGATCTTCAAGAAGTTTTCATTAAATCTGTCGGAAAGTAAACTTAAACGGGTCTGCAATAAAAAAAGTTTTGTCTTTTTACTTTTTTTCCAGGGGAAACGAGCAATCCACAATGGAACGACGAGGAGGCAGTTACGTCACAGTTGACTTTGCTTGGACTTGTGGGTATCGAGACATTGGACGAACTTGTAAGTATTGGAAGTTGGTCGAAAAGGCATGCAAACAAAACTGTATTAGCGCATAACATAATAACAATATATAGCAACAATACAGTTAGGAAGCGTCAGTCGTCTAGTAGCGCTTTCCCAAATATAAAACCAGAAGTCCTTATGATGTGAAGATGATATGATGTAAGTCAGTAAAAAGAAAGGGGTCAAAGACGGTTTGTAACTGAAAAAGTGATATTTAACAAAGGTTTGAAGGAAAGTGTTTTGAAAAAGAAAAAGGCTGGAAGAATAGCTAGGAGATTGCATGAAGTTATGTAAAATATATATATGTCAAATGCTTCTCAAGTTAAATCAAAGTGTTTATTTTCTTTCCTTTCGTTTAGTCTGAAAGCAGAAAACGAGCAGTGGAAGGAATATTGGGCGAAAAAACATTTAAAAGTTTTCAGGATCTGAAGAGGTATAAAGTGGGAAACTTCAAACAACCGCATTTTGTTGAAGATCTTTGCAGAGGAATCGCGGTTAACACAAGTTATTCATCGAATATTCAGGTGAAATATGCATGCGTTATACTGTTGTATTAATTAAAAGGGATAAGCACATTTCATGCATGTCCTCATACGTACACAATATGTTCGATTGAAGAGGTTTTTTCCTTAAATACTCATTGGCCGAATTCATATTAGAGACGGAAAACCGTCTTGGACGGGAAACTCGTCTACAAACGGAAAACTCGTCTGATATGAATCCGGTGAAGGACGAGTTTCCCGTCTCAAATTTATCCGTCTATTTTTCCGTCTAAACCGACGGAAAAATAAGACGGGAAACTCGTCTTAGACGGAAAACTGTCTTAAATTCATATTAGACGCGAAAATCACGACTACTTCTTTGCGCTATGCGCTTGCATGGGCTTGGAAAAGACTGAACTAGAAAGACAGCAACTGTTTCTGAGTAAAAAAAAAATGGCGCCCAAAAACAAGGTCACTGAGAAGCAGTCTCATGAAGACGATTTCGCCGTCCTTAAATTCATATAAGACGGTATTCTGTCTGATGGAATTCCGTCTGTGACGAGTTTCCCGTCTTCTAATATGAATTCGGCCATTTACTCTCACACTGTAAGGGTTCATCCACAGCTTAGTTTGGATCCAGGAGGAAGTAAGCATATGAGATGGACTACTTGGCTTGTAAAAAGACTTTACCTCACCTTTCTTCATTCTAGAATGAAGACACAGACAACCTTCCTAAACATATCGGTGACAGCACTGACGGAGCTCTGCTGCAATTCGTCCTGGAGATGGGCGAAACTTACCAAATATGGAGAGATGAATATCCTGAAGATACCTTGGTGCACAAACATAAAAGCCCGAGAGGTGTTTCCCACGGCGAAGCGTTTACAGCAGTGGTGATTCATCTAAAGGAAGATGGAGGGGGATACAAGTTGTATTGTAAGGGTGGACCAAGCTTTGTACTGCCTCGGTGTACAAATATGGCGCTTCCTTCACTTGATAATCGAAATTATGACGGAAATGATAAACAAAACACGAGTAAGCAAATTTCCGATCTGGAGAAGAGAAAGCCGTCAATCGAAGTAGTTTGTCTGGCGTCCAAATATTTTCCGGGTAATGGTAAGTTAAAATGTCTCGTTAAGACCGCATACTATAAGGAGTTTAAAAGAGTTCTTGGGGACTGTGCAATAAGCAATAATCATCAGGCGGGGGGGGGGGGGGGGGGGGGGGGGGGGTGGCGGTGGAAAACGGGCTGCAAGTAGGAAAAGAAAAGGTAATACTTCCCCCTTCTAAAGGAGTGAATTTAGTTATTGCCCACCCCCTCTGATCAGTCAGAAATTGTGTATGACCCCGCCCTTTCACACACCTGTTATATACAAATACCCAGCATTTTCTTTTATACACTCACCTGTTATTGCTACGAGGTAATGTTTGTTCCAGACGCGGATATACAGCAATACTACATGTTTACTTGTTGGACATCCGTATCTGGAACAAACATGACCTCGAAGCAGTGTTCAACAAAGCCATCCGATTCCACTTCTGAATCACTTGATTGCGAATCCGAGTTGCTTGCACTGGAACTCATTTCTTCGTTAACGTTCTCTTGGGTTTCTTGTGGGATGCAAGAATGATCACCACGAGCGTACTGGAGAAATCGTGCAACCAGTTCCACTTTACCTCCACTGATCTTAAGACCATGCTGATTGAGGTACATCTTCAACTGTTTCGACGTCAAAGATTCAACTTCAATCTCCTCTTTCCAGGAATTTTCTGGAAGAGTGTTTCTTTCACTAGCCCTTTTTCACCAGGGCAAAATATTTGCACTGGTGTATAACTATATTCTACTGTTCAAATGTTGTTGACAATTCAAATTTAAAAAGCCAGAAACGCTTTATCACAATATTCGTCTCTATATTATAGAGATAGAGAAGAATAGATAATCGTATTGCAACAGATTGAAATTGCAGTTCAGCCACAGAACAGATCATCAAGCCTTTCAGTGAGAACTATAAACAATTGAAATAAAATGTTAAGCCCCCCTCCTCTTGAGTGACGTATTTTACTTTGAGTTTCCCCTATCCTTGCTTCGATTTTACTTTATTAGTCAGGTCGCTTAGCGCAAAAAAATGGCTCGATCTATACAGAGTGGACAAAAGCACCAAACTTGGTATAAAGGTAGTATTGGGCATGGTAATCAATATTGGAGGCGGTGCCCAGATGTACCTCTTCACAGTAAAGGATAGCAGAGCATTAAAGTTTTTAAAATCATCGGTGATGGGCTCCCTGTGGTGGGTACTAAGAAAAACCTTTTTCTCTGGCTTCTATTCCATAAAATCAATAGAAAATCTTTAAGGGTAGATAAAACTAATTGTTCTTTGTTGAATTCCTGAAAAGAAAACTGAAATTCAATAAAATAAAGCGAAATAAAAAATAAGAAAGTTTAAGTCTTGTACCCAGTCCCCAAGCGGTCATCTAACATGGCGCCGATCAGTCATTCGCTACATGCAATGTAAGTACAAAAGAAAATTGTTGATTTTGAACACAATATTATCAAATTTGGATTTTTCTGAGTTAAAACATAGCCTTAAAGAGTTAATAGTTGGATATGTACTGTTGTAAAGCTCTTTATTGGCTCAATTTGCAGCGAATAACGATTGTTTCCTTGGTTCATTTACAGAGGTGTTCTAAATACGAAGCCAATTCTAGGCTAAAATGAATTTGAATTGGGAATCATGCATTATTTGCCAGATGCAGACAAAAGAAAGTTTAAGATGTCCGCAAAATTCCCCTTCAACATTCGACCCAAATGTCTATACGACCGTCTTGAACAATATAGTGGCATTCAAAGATTTGGATTGCCTGCCGGTCGAAATTCAGTTCGATCTCGACAATGTCTCATCACGCACTCTAGAAGAAAATAACGCAAAATGGCACCAGACTTGCCGTCTTAAGTTTACCACCTCAAAGCTCAAAAGAGCAGAAGAGAGAGCAAATAAACGGGAAAATGCCGAGAAAACAGAGCCAGTGCTACCTACTCCTGAAGTTAACAAAAGAACCCGACGATCTCCTGACGATGAAAAGTGTATCATCTGTGATAAGCCCGGAGGAGTGTTGCATAAGTTTTCGACACACGAAGCCGACAGGAATTTAAGACGAATTGCCACCAAGTTGCATGAATTTGATCTGACTGCCAGAATGGCTGCTGGTGACTTGGTCGCAATCGATGCGTTGTACCATATGAAATGTCTGACAGAGCTGAGGAACAAGGAGCAGTCAGAAGAGAGAAAAGAGAAAAGTAGAGGTGTGTGGGAAGCGGAAGAGGACGGGAGAATAAATGAGACGAGAGCATTAATTATTTTGTAGAGCTAAAAGAGTATATCACAGACGCGGTAGAAAACAGCACCTATTTCTTCGTCCTGTCCGAACTTCACAGCCTGTTTGAAAGTCGCCTGAAAGAGTTAGGCATACAGAAGTCAATTAACCGATTTAGGTTGAAAAATCGATTACTCGAGGAATTTCCCGAGGCCCAGGAACAGAACGATGGAAAGAACACAATCATTGCATTTCATGCCGGTCTTAAAGGCATATTAAAAGATGTATTAAAGGAAAGAGACTTTTCTGATGATACTTTAGCTTTAGCGAAAGCAGCAAAGATCGTCCGTCAAGACATGTTCTCGCACACAGGATTTTCTTTCTCCGGTGCATTCACACCCGAATGTCAAGAAAAATCAGTCCCCGCCAGTCTCAAGACCTTGATTTCTATGATTCTGACTGGTGTAAATCTCAGAGAGTAAGGACCCGAGTCACAGCCTTGTTTAACTATGTGTCAGACGATTTTGTTTAACTCTAAGAAACGATCATACAGTTTCGAGCGACACACCCTAGCACGTGAGCCGCCATTACCGCTTTACATTGGTTTCAGCCTCCATTCCTTAACGAGGTGCAAAACACTGATTTCCAAACTCAATCAGCTGGGTCTCTCCATCTCGTATGACAGAGTTATGGAAATTCAGGAATGGCTAGCCACAGCTACGTCCCAGCGTTTCGAGTCTGACGGATGTGTTGCTCCTCCCTGTCTTAAAAAAGGCATCTTCTCTGTGGGTGCACTCGATAACATTGATCACAACACAAGTTCTACAACTGCTACATCCTCGTTCCATGGTACTGGAATCAGCATTTTCCAGTTTGCGACTGAAAACAAACCTGGCGAGAGTCGACCGCCGATAACCATTCCCCCTCCTGTTGGATCTGCTTCACATTGTCTTCCAGAAAGTTATGCTGTTGTCCCTCCTACAGAGCTTAATACGACAACCACGACAGTGCCAGCGCGCCAGCTAAGCATGAAACAGGAAAGGCATCTCAGCGTCTTTTTCATCGTCAGGTGCGCAACCTTGTCGACGTGATACGTAGCATGGGCAACCCTTTTATGGACGACTTTCCTGAGCTAGTAGTGTTGGATAGCAGAGACTGCATGGATGTCTCGGTTGCTGAAACGGTGCGGTCTTTTCAAGATCTCGGTAAACGGCAGTACGAGGAGTATCGGAAGCAAGTAGTCATTAACCGAACAAAGTCGATTAACGATCCAATCAAGAAAAACAACTTAGCTCTTTTCAAGAAGCCGCATCAGAAGTCCACGTCCAAGCAGCAAAAGACAATCTCCGTCTTACAGAACAATGTTGCCATCTTCTCACAGCTATATATCGCGATGCATAACAGAGAGAGTGACCTAGCGGAGTTCTTCTCGCACGAAGTGCAGTCTTTACCCCTGTCTTTGTCCGAGTTTGGCAAATTGCGGCTTCCAACAGCGAAGTCAGATCTTCTACAATGTTTCCCAGACGTTCAACAGCCTGAACCACCCAGACATGTTGGCTGCAGAATCCTCGATGGCGCTGTGATAGCCCACTGTCTTCCCACCACAGGTGCTGTCACGTTTGACGAGTACGTAGAGAAGGTTTTCATACCGCATCTACTGAGTCAGCTGCAGTATACCAAGCGAATAGATGTCGTTTGGGATGCCTACGTGCCTGGCAGTTTGAAAGAGTCTACGAGGGAAAAACGAGGGACGGGAAATCGGAGAAAGGTATCTGGGCAGACAAAAGTACCTTTGCAATGGATGCAGTTCCTCAGGGATGCGGCAAACAAGAAAGAGTTGTTCCAATTTTTGACATCTAAAGTAGCCAACTTCAAGTTTCCCGCCGACAAAAGTATCTACATAACATCAGGTAATCAATGCTTAGCAAAATCAAAACTTCCCTTGTCGAGGAAGTAAAACTTCCACGCAAACGTATGGCGGTTGTTTCGAACTGGCCTCAGTGCAGATGTCAGGTAAAACTGATTCCCGCACCAGTGCAGCATCTCTTTTCTGATTACAGTAATACTTAAACATGTTTTACTCTTTATGTTGGCAGGACAAGCCGTGGTTTCAGGAGGGACAGGGCAGCCTATGGTCAGCTGCAACCACGAGGAAGCAGACACGAGAATGATCGTTCATCTCTTCCACGCTTTGCTGACTATCGACAAAGCACTGGTTCGCACAGTTGACACAGACGTAATAGCGATACTACTTGGAAAGATGGCCGACTTCCTAGCGGTCAACCCAGAAGCCGAGGTCTGGGTTGCGTTCGCGATGGGCAGGAACTTTCGTTTTCTCTGCGTCAATGCAATCTCTGCGTCCCTAGGTGTCTCCAAATCCCGTTCCCTCCCTGTATTCCACGCTTTAACCGGGTGCGATACGACGTCGGGATTCTACGGCAAAGCAAAGCGGACAGCATGGGACGCCTGGACGCTGTGCAGCAATAGAGTGACGCCTACTCTTGAGTTCCTCGCGACCAACCCCTTCCAGCAACTCACAGAAAATTCCATCCACTTCCGCACTCTAGAGCGTTTCATCATCGTGATGTATGACAAGACCAGTCCCCGCACCAATTTAAACGATGCAAGGATGGATCTTTTCTGTCGGCGTACCAGTGGATCAATCGATAATCTTCCACCGACAAAGGTATCTAATCTAATCATATAACAGAAATACAACGTTTGGATATTTACTTCCTTTAGAATGCCCTGTTGCACCATGTTAGACGAGCCACTTTACAGGCAGGCATCTGGACCACTAGTGACTCATCTGTCCAGGAGATCCCCTCGCTCGGTTACCTTGGTTGGACCAGGAGTGCTGACACATGGACGCCCTATGGCTTACCGTACCGGAGGTCTCAAAGTGTTGTCAGGAGCTGCTCAAGTGTTCGTGCAAGCAGCAGTGTACTAGGTGTAAATGTGCAAAGGCAAACCTCAGTGGCATTCCGCTTTGCAAATGCACATGCAATCGATCGTAGACAGTAGGGTAAGACCTTTAGTGTGGATTTAGTGGATTTAGTGTGGATACTGTGTTGGTTCGTACGTTTACTGTCTTCCATGCTCCGTTGTGGGCAGATTGTCAAGATTAGAAATTACGGACAAAAATCGAGTCGTCTCCAGTAACGAGGTGAAAGATTGGACTGCATGTTTCATAGCAAGCGAAGGTCAAATATGGATAAAAAAAACGGAGAGTATCGTGTAAATATGAAATAAAAGCCTGATTAACATATGTGAGTATTTTTTAATACCTTTTTCTTTAATTAACTTTGTTCTTCCCATAAAAAGATACAGAACTCAAAATTTTGAAAAAATGGATGAGTGGAGCCTGGAGTCGAGTAAGAAGCAAACTTTGCAATTTCCCTAGTTAAAGCATATTTATCTACTCCCTTGAGCCGATCAATGTTCAACTAGTATAAAACAGCTTGTTTCTGCTTACACCACTCGTAAATAGTCGCGAGAAAGACGTTTTTAAAATCAAACCACAGGGAGCCCAATTCGTGAAAATTTTAAAATTTAATTCCCCTTTAACTCGAACCCCTGGAGAGATACATCTGGGCACCGCCTCTACTATTGAATGTCATTCTTAAAACTACACTCGTGCCAAGTTTGGTGCTTTTGTCCACTCTGTATAGATCAGAGCACTAAGCAACCAGACTATATGCCCCCCCTCTAGTTTTCCAACCCCCTCCCTCCCGATAATTATTGCACAGTCCCTTACTCGACAAGTGGGTTCTACCTCTCCATCGTCATCATCAATCTCATTTCTATCTCCTGGCTGGGGAATAGTGACTGTATTATTTCCCACTAAGTTTCTCGGTCTTTTGCACAGTCACACCAGCTTTTGAATCCCAACTCTACCCTTTCCCTCTGCACTGTTCTTCTCCAGGCCTCTCTTGTTCTGCCTCTGCGTCGATTGTCGTTTGCGCTCATCCCCAGTCCATGTCCAATTAGCCGCCATTCTTTTCGATGTTTCTGTTAGCTGATTTTTTCTATCTTTTCTATTTGTCTGATCTCCTCGTTTGGTACTCTCATCGGCCAGTTTGTGTCTAAGACACTTGTTATCACTTTTTACCATTAATCATGCTCTACTTTTTTATTAAACAAATCTCGTGGTATATCGGCTACTTAGCACTCCCCTTGGACATACGTGGCTGAACTATGTTACACACATTTAAAACAAACCTCGATATAACGAACCGAGATTTCTCAAACCAATCGGGGTTGTATTTTAACATAAAATATGACATTTAAATAATACTTCCACAGTAACTGCAGTAACGACTATTTCTGTTCTTAGGCCCCGTTTACACGGGTCCGGACAAATATTTGCACGGACAAAAACTTGCACGGTTCCACCTTGCGTTTACACGGGACCGGCGGAACTGGACGAATTTTTGAACCGCTAAGTGTGCAAGTTTCCGTGTAAACACCACTGCAATCTGTAACAGAATTTGCACGGATCCATGTAAACACCTGGTCTAGGAACAAAATTCGTCCGTGCAAAAATTTGTCCGGACCCGTGTAAACGGGGCCTTAGTCTGGTTTTACTTTTCCTTTTTTACCTTAGAATACCAAAGTTGGGATGATGAAAAAACCTTGTCAGGCCTTACATTCGTTGGTTTTCTTGGCATCGACGAAACAGTTCGAGCACAGGTAATTCAAGGAAACGGATCGGTTCAATATTTTTGTGCATTTGTCTTTAGTTGAAAGAATGGCTTTAAAAATCAATTTACTAAAGGGAAAAGATTCTTGAATACATACTAAACATTCATTTACGGATTAAGAGGAATAGTTTTTAGCTGGCCCAATTCTTTCAAGTAGCAATTCATTTTCATCCTGGCCATCCGCACCTAGAGACACATATAAAGTAGTTTTCATTCCACTAATATAGCAATTTTTTTTTAGCAAAACTGGACCATAATTTTTAGACTGCCAATGATGAAAAATAAAAATGTCGTTCGATTTTTCAAAATGTTACTAAAATTAACTAGCTGGCTCAGTGACGCGATCTCTTTAATTCAGGTCCCGGATGCTATTCAAGACTTGCGTGACGCAGGTATAAAAGTGTGTATGGTCACTGGTGACAACATAAGTTCAGCGGGTGCATTCGGATCCAAAAGTGGGCTGTTATCACCAACAGAAGAGTGGCCGCTTAGAAAATGGTCTTATTATGGATGCGACAGTAAAGTTTTTAACAACGTGAGTTAATGTTCAACTAACAAAGAGATGTATAATGTATAGTATGGGAAAGGAATAGTGGATGTTCACGTGCGTGATTCATTCCATAATCCACATGTGACTGATTTCAACTCCACTACACAGCAGTCATGTACAATCCATTAGGTTTATTTTGGTTCACTAGGACCTCGCACCAGCAGCTGGTTCGAACTACACAAGTTCGAAACGATAATTAGAACTAGGTATATCCTAGACTTGCACTTCACTTAACAGAGCTGAGCAACCGCTCACAAAATAAACTGCGGTTAGAACGGAGGCCAGAAAAAACCTGCAAGAAAAAACCCCTGTGGGGGAAAAATAAGCAAGAAATCTGGGTAGGAACCATGGCTCAAGCTCAAAACAATACAAGCCCATCCTACGAGGCTTTGCAATACAGAGCTAAGCAAAACGAAATATAAATCCTCTTAAAAATGAAAAAAACATTAATGGACTGGTGCAGGCCTAGAATGCTTCACTGCGTGACAAACTATGACTTTATAGGCAGCATTATACCCATCATGCACTGTAACAGTCGAACCCAGCCCCTGCTGGTCCCGTGCCGTAGAAATATCAATTTCTGTCTAATTCACATTGCCATTACTCAAACGCCAGAAATTACATTTTTTTGGTACGAAGTGTTACATCAAGGGTAAAAATTAATTCAGCAATTACAGTTGTGACAGTATTTGCAAGGGGAGTGGTTTCCAATCCATTAAACCCACAAAAAGATTCTTGTTCTAAAAATAACTGAAATAAAAACTTTTGTAACGGATAAAACTGTTAGGTCGATTTCTCCTGTGTAACTGTCTCTTGGTAACATGCAACTTCTAGTATACTTAGAAAACATTTATCACATCAACATACAGCTCAATAGCTTTCACTTGAACGTAGCACTTAGAATTTCATCTACAAAATTAAAATAACTTTTATTCTGGGAGTAAAAGGGGTTCAAACCATGGAATTACCTTTTTTTCTTGCACCATTAACAACAACACTGTGCATTTTTAACAGATCGATCAAAACAAGTTTGACGAGTGGTGGCCAGAAGAGATGCGTATCCTAGCAACCGCGGGTCCAGCAGAAAGACTGAAATTCGTCCAACGTATCATGAACACGCGAGAGGTAGTCGCAGTGACTGCATCTGGTGTGAACGATGACAAAGTCTTGAGGGCTGCTGATGTAGGACTCGCAATGGTAACTGACTTTTCATAACCTTTGTGTAATTGAATGAATGAATGAATGAATGAATGATGAATAATGGGTGGATGAGTGACTGTCAGACTGAATGAACAGTAATAGTAATAATTGTTTAAGTTTAATGGATGGATGGATGTTAACCGCGGTCAAACGAGAGAAGTACTTAAAAGTCAAGGTTGTCATTTTCGCTGTTTAAAGTTTATTATATTGCCAATACACTGTCAATTTACCAAACGTCTTAAGCTCGACTTGTGGGCAAGTCTATAAAATTCCTTGAATCGCTTCCAGTTGATACACTTGTGAAATTACGGTAAATACAACCTTTGACTTTATCACTATTTTGTGCCCGCTTCAGGGAGTGGCTGGGACAGATGTGGCGAAGGAATCAGCGGATGTAGTTTTACAGGATGACAACTTTTCTAGTATTGTTGAAGCTGTCAAATGGGGAAGAAACGTGTACGAGACCATCCTCAAGTATTTGCAGTTCCAATTCACTGTCACGTGGGTCGCCATTATCGTTGTCGTTGTAGGAGCTTGTGTCACAAAGGTTCGTGTTCTTTTTCAGTGGCTTGTTTGTCTGTGCGTAATGATGACCTATAAGCAAAAGCGTATGATACGCAAACGCATGCAGTATTACCTTTTTTTATTTATTTATCTTATTTTACGCCAGTTCCCACTTGTAAAATACAAAGGATATAGTTACGCACGTACTTATTTTTCGCCGGTTTCCATAAGTGAAAAAAGCATCTAAAAGCAAAAGCATAAAAAAAAGGAAAAACGTCTTTCTTGGGCTTGTGCTTGTAGTCTTCCCACAGCAGCGGCGTGGATATCGTGAAGGCAGCTTGCGGTTAACGTAAGAATACACCGTTTTTGTAACTCCTGCATTATGTTTCTTTGCAGCGAAGTCCGCTGTCAGCAACCCAGCTGCTGTGGGTTAACCTTATTATGGATGCACTAGCCTCCCTGGCCCTGACACGTGACCCGCCGTCAAATGACGTCCTCACACATAAGCCGTATGGTCGACATAAGCCACTGGTATCGCGTACAGTGCTCAAAAATGTGATTTTTTACTCCATCTATCAGCTGACCGTCATGTTTGTGTTGATGTTTGTATTTCCTGATTTTCTGGACATGAGAGATGGATATGACGAGTCCAGTGTGTGTCGACCAACACAACACGGCACCATGGTTTTCACTACCTTTGTTTTCATGCAGCTGTTTAATGAGATCAACTGCAGGCGAGTGCAGGACAGGAACGTGTTTCATGGGCTGTTCTATGGAAAACTGACAAATATTAACTTCGTTTTTATTATCATCTGGATTCTTTCATTTGGTACTCAGGTAAACCACTAAGAATAATGGATCATACCTTTATAATAACCGTATTACCGAATAAAGTAATAACATAGATTACGATTTTTCAACTCTCTTTTCGGTGTTGAAAATCCTGATGAAACAAGCTCTCTCGTGTTTGGTATATTATATTGTTTCGGCGTTGTAATCATACGTTTTCTTTGATGCTCACATTTGCAGCTCATCATCGTAGAGTTCTTCACTAATGCGTTCCGTGTTGTTGACATGGACTGGGATCAGTGGATGTGGTGTTTGTTTTTTGGGTTTTCTGAGCTGATCTGGGCCCAGCTTGTGTTCACAATCCCCAAAACGGTGATACCTCGTCAGATAAGATGCTGCTCTACTGGAATTTCCGGCAACAAGCAAGGATGCTGTGAGAAGCTTGCGCGCATCCGGGGTCTCTCTAAGGTCCGCAAACAGGTCAGTCTGGTTTTAACTTGTGAAACCTTTTAATCTCATTAGAAAATACAAAAGCATTGTCTGTACCATGGGTACTACCATCGTTTCTTTCCATAGGCAAGAAAAATTTTGCTTCAGTCAAATTGAGTCTCTTCACCCAGGCGCATAAATGGGTACCAGCGAAGCCCCCGCAATAAACTACAGCACCTTTTTTCAGGGGGTGCACCTTATTAAGGAGATGTAGTAAAACGCCTGTTAAAAAATTGCAAAAAGTCAACCTAGCCCCATGAAGGAGCTTATACCAAAATAAACAATGCGCCCAACTCGCTATGAATGGTAAAGAAATGTACGTCAACTTGCGCGTTAAGTTACGTTGGGTGGCCAGGTGGACTCGTAAGGTCCGTAAGTGGACGTAAGCTGTTCGAAAGTTGCATAAAGCCAACCTAAGCAGCCCCATGCAGAAGCTCATGTCAAAGCAAACAATGCGCCCAACTCTGTCAACTTGCGTGCGAATTTACAAACTGCATGCAAGCAAGTAAGTGCATGCAAAAGGTGGCCAGACGAAACCGCAACTGTTTTCAACTTGCCTTGACTTGCGTCTCCATTTAGCTGGGTTTTACATATTTTATCTATTAAATACCCGACTCCAAATTGCTAATAATGCCGTACTTTACATTATGGTAAAATAAATGCAGTATGCCAATAAAACGTCAAATAAAATGCCCCTTCTTATCTCTTTCAGAACGAAACGATGTACAAGTATGGAAATCAAAGTGGTTTTAGATCCTTTGAGAACACAGTTACCCCAGAAGGATCGGGAGAATTTAGGATGGGACCAATGCCTTGATGTTCTCATCACAATTCAATAATAGTTAAATAAAGTATATTCATGACGTTATCAGTAAGATGGTCATAGTGAAGTTGAACACTATTGCTAGACGGGACCAGGGAAGATATTACACAGTGTAGGCAAATATATATTGAAGTAACGCTTCACTTATCCCTTTCACTCCCAGAGTCAATTATGGAGACATGTATTGTTGTTCTAACTTTTGATTCTGTGGACGAAAACCTATGGTGTGACCATTCAAATGAAACCTCTTCGGCAGTACTTTTGCATGGTACCATTTGTTTTGTGATATTTTACAAAATGAAATTTGGGATTTTTCTTTAATTTTGATGTTTGGCACTCTTGGGAGTGAAAGGGTTATAAGAATATCTGATACGTTTTTCGTTTTATTTTGGCGAGTTGAGCGTAAAACGTTCTTTAGAATGTTCTTAAGATAAGTGGTATAGTATTTCAAGAAATCATAGTTATCAATAAAAAAAAAAAGAATTACACGCTGAGCTAATTAATACACATGTTTATACATGGCTGCTTTTGAGTCTTTAATGGAAAAAGATTTGTATGAGTCGTAATAATTAAGAAACTGTGATACCTCGTTTATGCATTCTAGAATTTTGGGCTCAATTCGCCACTTTAGAAACGAGAAGGAAACTAGGCCGAGTGAACTTTCGCAACGACTTCTGGGACTGTTACTGGGGACAGAGACAAAAAAAATGGCGAATCGCGTCCCCTGTAACGATCCCAGAAGTCGTTGTGAAAGTTCACTAGGCCCAGTTTCCTTCTCGTTTCTAAAGTGGCGAATTGGGCTACGTATTTACTCCAAACCAAACTGTTACAGTTTGATTTAGCTCATTGCAAAAATCTTAGCTCGGGTACTTCCTTAGAACGTTGTTAAAAAGAGAGTTTGAACCCTAAATCCGACCAAACATTCTAACAAAACAACATTTTTGTGGTATATATAAAGTATCACTTTCGTCACTTTCGATCGAAATGGTGTCACTGATCACGGAGAAAATACGGTTTTACTCAGAAATCCACAATCGCATAGGTTCAGTATCGACAAGTCTCATTTTCCTTTTTTGAGAAGAAAGAACATACAACATCACATAACATTTAGCATAATTCAGGATTTTGTCAAGGGATCAGATTTGACACTGGAAGCAGTAATTGTAGTGATAAATATTTTATCCCCATACAATATTCGTACTTAGGTAATTTAGTAAAATAACTTTCACGCATGCAGTGTTAACTATGATGTATTTTAATTATCCAATCAATTATTTTTATTTAATCATATGTACTTTACGAAACTATAGTTTGCCATTTTTAGAATGGTGCGCGTTTAGCAGCTAGCATGAGTCAACAAATTTTTGCATTCCTCTCAATACACAATTCTACCGAAGAAAGTTTAAAAATACATATGAGTGGAAGTTAGAAAGAACGAGAAAAGCTTTGGAAAAACACGATGAGTCGAAGCCCGGTCGTAGATAAATGTTTACATTATGTAAATCCATAGCCGTTTTTCAAGTTGTCCCAAACTTCCACTTGCACTGACATGTCTATCACTATTTCTGTAATGAAAGAAACGCTCGAAATAGTTTCGTATATTTCTATATACTTATAATAAAATGCTTTACAACCAAGAGTAACGATGTCCTGTGTGTTCTATATAAAGTGTTACCCGAGCTATAACCAATACTATAGTAGCGAAAGTTATGTTTTATGTGTTTTATACAGTGTTGCCCGGGTTGTAGGTAATACCACCCATCAGGTTAACTGAACAAACAAAAAACAGAACCGAACCCACTATAATTCGAAGTTCTCGTTAACTCCCCGCTTTACTTTGTTCAGAATATATCCCTCGATAACTCGAATTATCGATGAATTAAACCACTTTGTGGTGCCCCTCACGGTTCGAGTTATCTGATTTTCTTTTCTTTTCTTTTTTTTTTTTTGGGGGGGGGGGGGGAGAGAAAAAGGGGAGGAGGCTTTCCTGATGCCCTTTTGAAGATTTCTTAAATCTTCAAGACATGTTGCTCATTATACATATCTTTATTTAATGAATAGTTTAGCACCCTAAATTAAAATCAAAATGAAGAAACCAAAGTATTTACACTGGAGCCCTTGGCCTTGCTTTTCCCCTCGCACCGGTGCCATTCGGAATTCTTATATGAAGTTCCAAGTACAAGAGGAGCTGCAAACGGCCTGTAAGAATACGGTGTCCAAGTACAGTGATGTGCTCGCCAGCTGTATTCGAGGTGGTAACCACTTCAGTAAAGTAGGCTTGAAGACAATCGGGTGAGATCTTCAAATGTCTGCCTTGGACTTTCCTCTAAAGTAGAATCGTTAGACATAAGGATGTAACCTTGTGATATACTCAAGGTTTCATGATTGCTATCACTAACAGAACCTTCATGTGTGTCAACAGTGACAACATAGTTATCCATAACACTGGAGTCGGAATGCTCCCTCGCTTCAAAGCTATTGTGGTATCGTGCACGTTTTGTCGTTGGCAAAGACTGATCCTGAGCTTGTCGGAAGCGTTTCCTTAGCGTGAATACATGATCACGTGATGCCAGAGATGAGTTCCCATTCGATACTGAAGCTCCGTTTGCCTTGGCGTTTGGAGCGGCGAAACTATACACGTTCCTATGACGCGGCTGTTTTAACGAGAACACCCGCTGACGTGTTTTCGCTAATCTTATCTTTGCTCCACCCGGTAAAAGCCTTCGAATTTGCAAAACCCCTTCTGGGTCATTGATGTCTGCGATTCCATGTTCAATCCGGTCAGCACCAATAATTTCTTCCAACAATGACACGCGCAGTCCCATAAACCTATCGATGACGTAAAGGGACGCATAGCTTGTGGCAATGGCCCAGCAAACTATAACCGTTACGCCGAAAACCTGGATTCCCAGAAACTTGATGCTTCCACCTTTAAGGATGCCATGATGGTTGGCGTTCTTTTCCAGAATGTTGTCTTTCTCGGCAAATAAACTGACTGCGATGATGGCCCAGGTACCAGCGAAGGCATGTGTTGGGACGCAGTGCACAGGGTCGTCAATGGCAAGTCTTTCAACAAATCTGCAACCCAAGCATCCAATCATTGAACCAATAAATCCAATCAGCAGCGCCTCCCAAGGCCGTGTTATGGCACAGATCCCTGCGAACAAGAAAGGCAGTCAGTATACTACACTGCTGGGGGGAGGGGTTATCGTGTGGCAGCCTTATCGAAATCCTTACTTTATTATCACAATTTGCCTGTATTCAGATCGAAAAGGCAAATAAATTTATGCCTAATTTCAAACCATAATGTTAACAATTTATACCCAAAGAGGTTCAGAAAGCACATAGCCATAAATCTTTCTGGGAATGTCATATACAGAGTATTTGCCAAAAGATTGCTTCTGCTTTGGGTGAAATGAAAAGAATACGACATGCATGAATGAATATAACAGCTTAATTCAACCATATTTTGATTACTGTAAATCGGTCTTTCTGAAAAGCTGCAGAAGCTGCAAAATCGTGCAGCCCCTATTTTAATGTGCGCCAGTTATGACTGTAATGTTGATGATTTGTTCCGGACACTGGATTGACGTAAACTTAAACACCAAAGATTAGTGTCGACATCTATTATGCGCCAGTACAAAACGGTACATGGGATGACTCCTGAGTATCTGAGATCTAGATTTGTGTCACGAGACGACATCACTTCTTATCGATTAAGGAATACTGGAAATAAATTGACTCTTCCACAGCCCCGTACCAATTACACACTTTTGTCATGTCCTTGTCAATGTTCTTATTAACTACATCATTCTCGAGGGTAAATACTTTATCTACCGTTCTAAGCTTAATAAATCTCCTCTCTCCGTTAGTCTGTTTTTAGAAAAATGTAAGAGAACGTATCAAATCGAACGTTTTATTGCGAGAAGGAACAAAAAGCTTTTTCTCCACAACAAAAAATGGGAACCCCTCCTCCCTCTTTTGAAACAATAGCTATAACTTTCTTTTGGTATACAAGTTATAAGGGTTTAAGTATGTTAAAAATATTGTTAAGTCTAAGTATCATTCTGTAAGTATTGTTTTGTAATTAGCGTAAGTATCGTATTGTAAGTAGTGTAAGTACTGTACTGTAA